>CM034155.1:655986794-656586794 GCA_019776745.2 Taxus chinensis | reverse complement strand
TCAAGGGCCCCTCATAAAGGAGGAGGCAATACACGATATGTATGAATGGTTGAAGATTCAAATGCTTACTTTTCATGCTTAGAAAGAGGATCATTAAATATTTTTACCTTTTTGTTTCCATTGACCGACGTAGTTTCTGAAGGATCAGTGAGCTTGATTGCATTGTTGTCTATGAAATCTTGAATAATATGTCTGAGTTTGAAACATCGGTCGGTGGAATACCCAGCACATTGATGATAGTATCATCTAATTTTTTTTATAATTATGACCCTTGGGGTGAGAGGAATCCAGGCTAAGTGGAAGAGGAAGTGTAATAAGATTTCTCTCAATAAGTTGCAGTACTAGAATATGCAAAGCATAAGGAAATTTGGTAAATGTGTGCTTTGGAGGTTTTTATTGAACCTTTTCAGAAGTAGAGACAACATTGATAGAAAATTTTCTTCAGTAGGTTTACTAGATGGATTGAAATTAAAATTGCTTTGAAATCAAGTAGAAGATGAATCCTGATCATGATATTTAAGCTTTCCTATAGATAATAATTTTCTTTCACGTAACTTAAGAGTATGGCATAAAAAATCAATTGATGGAGATGTCTTAAAGAGGAAACTCTCTTGCAATGGAGATAAAATACTTTGGACAAATAGATCTTGAAGTTCATATTCCATGAGAGCATTAGACATCTTAGCTAAGTTGTTCTTATATCGTAAGACATAATCCACTAGATGCTCATTAGATCCTTGTTTTATTTGTGTAAGTTGCGCATAGGATATCTTAGAACTGATATTGATTAAAAAATGAGAAAGGAAAGCATTAGATAGATGTGTAAATGATGTTACCAAATAAACTGGTAGATTGTAGAACCAATGCATTACATAATCTTGGAGAATTCTAGGAAAAATATTTTCCAGTAGAGTATGATAATTCACATAGTCTAGATATGCCACATGAAATGCTTAGAGATACTATTGAGGGTCATTGTGGCCTTTAAAGGTTGCTAACTTAGGGGTGATGAAATTTTGTGGAAGTGGATATGCTGAAATGGTGGGTGCAAAAGGAATGTGAAGAAGCAAAGTGGAGTCAAGAGACAGAGATGCACGAGAAGTGATTATTTGAAGTTTACAAATTTGGGTATGTAGATCATGATATAAAGAAGTTAAATAAATATTTTTTTGAAGAAGAGCCAGGTTGTGAAGTAGAAGCATTAGGCTGGATGATGGGAGTGGTAGTAGTGGGAATGGAAGTAGGAATAGGAAGTGGTTGAAAGGAGGCCATGACAACTGAGGAGAAATGGACAAGGGGTGTAGAAATAACATCTCGATAGTTTTTAATGGCTATTAAAGTATGGATAATATGTAGAATATGTGTAGGAATATCATGCAAAGATTGTACAAAAATAGTAACATTTTCAAGTTTCTCTTGATCAATGTTGGTGCCTTCATCATAAAATTGTTCATTATTAGATGTTTCAATGTTTTTTATAATTTTTTTTGAGATTTAGCAAAGGGGTTATCAGATTCAACCATCGATTTAAAAACCCTACGGGTATATGGAGGGAGGTTTATATGCTCAAAATACCCAAAGATACCACTACAGGAGAAAAACATAAGAATAAAACCCTAAAAATAAGACTGGTGTAGAGTGATGGCTTCACCAAATGATTTAACAAAATTAGGACTTTTACTAGATCCTAGATATATCAGAGTCACATGCAATAATAAGCAATAAATCATAAAATATGATGTAAGAAATAAACAAATGGAAATTGAAACCCTAGGAGAAAGAGAGGGAAAGTGTGAAGTATCTAATTTTACAATAATCTCGAAGCATGTTGGACTAAAAAACTGATTAAGCAAGGGGGAAGACTATCGCAACCAAACCCGAAATGTTTTAGAGTTGCATGTATAAGCTGGACCAGGGAACCTGGACTGGGTCAGGGGTGCCTATGTGTTAGAGACTACTTCTAGGTGCCATTATCTATAAAAAATGGCCAAAATATGTTATTTCTATGTCGTAAGGTGTCTGCTTATCTTCATAATTGGTCACCTATATGTCTCACTATGTCCATAGAATTTTCCTGTAACTTGCAAAAGAAATGATCTCCTACAAAACCAAAACACATTAAATACTAAAAATAAAAAAATGCAAATGAGGAGTCGGACTGACCCCAACAGTCACCCAACATAGTGAAATTATGACCTAGTGCTACACTACATCTCAGAATCCATGTAGTTCTCTTTATGTGTGTAGAATCATTCCCTAGGAAGCTCTTGTGCAAGATGCACCAAATAATGAGCAATAGCTAAATATAGCAATGCAAGTAGATGTGTGGATGTTAAAATGAAATTCCCCTCATATGAATTATATACAGAAAAATGTAGTCTCTTGTCCCTTGAATGATAGCTAGATGGATGCCTTGATGTTCTTAGAATGCCTTTGGATGTAACCTTAAGTGGTGATAGTAGATGCTAAGATCTTGGTCCTTTATTATGATCACATAGCTTTCTATTTATAAGATTCCCTTGGTTGAATTTCGTAATTGAAAAATAAAAGGTCGATCCATAGGAAAACAAGATGCCCAAAAGATAAAAATAGGCCCAAAAGAGGCGAGTAAGATAAAAGGAGGTCAGGGGCACCCAAAGGGGATGAGGGCGCCTAGGTGCTGACGTCCTGGCTAGGAACTGGTGTCTAAAGCCAATAAAGATAAATAAGTAAAATATTGATTGGGTTTTAGGGTGTGCAAGAACAAAAAGGAAATAAGAAAGACATAAAAGAGGCCAAAGATAGATGTCGGTTACTATTTTTCTCACTTAGGAATCATATAAATAGCGGTATGTGATTAGGACCTAGAAATGTACCCAAGTGAATGATTTAGTGTCTACAAAACCCTGTAAACACATTAGTCGGGAACATATTACGACCTCAACACAGATGATGTTAATTTCCTATGAACCCATGATTAAGAAAATATCACTGCAAGATGGAGGGATTCCAATGGGAATACATTCAGATGAATGGGATAAAGATGGACGGAACCCTAGAAACAATTCTATAGGGAACATAACACAACATCAACAGAAGTGAATTTAATGTCCTACGAACCGATGAGTTGGAAGAGAATAATGTAAGATGGAGAAAATCCAATGGGAATCCACTTAGATGGATGTTTAAGCTATGGGACCAATGGTTTAAAGGCAAACATAAAATTATGCACAAAAAAATGTGAGGATGGTCAAGACAATGGTCTGATAAAAATGTCGAGGGGAAAAAAGAGTATACGATATCCTTCACACACGAGGAAGTCAAGAAAAGATGCGTCATGATGGGATGAAGATGGAAAATATGGCCATAACGGTGGGCTTAAGATGAGATAGGATGGTGCCCTGAGAGGGAACATAGAGATGACCGTAAAGTGGGCTATAGATGTGATTAGATAGACCAAAAGATGAGAAAAATGAGCTATGGACATGACAAAAGCCAAGGTGATTTATGGGTGACACACAAGCTTGAAGTGGAAGAAAAAATAATTTGGATGAAGAATATTGGATGAGATGAGATAAAAGATGGAGAAGTAGGGGTTAGGTCAAAGGAGATTGGGTAGGGTCAATGACAGTTATTTGCATGGGTTGATGGTGACTTTGGCAGGTCGACAGTGACTAGATTGGATCGGTGCGACTATATAAGAGGTAGAGTACGACCAACAAGGATCCTTTTCACGATACACCATGAGTTTTGAATGATCGAGAGTTATAAGAGATATTAAAAACTTTAGTGTTAATCAGTGAGATAGAGGTTGACAGAGATGGGAGGAAGCAAGTGCCAGAGGTCACTAGAGAGCGAGTAAGTTCCTTAAAACCTAGCATATTGTTTTGATTTTAAGTTACTTTTTATCAATTATTTTGATTTTTAAGATTTTGGATGAGTTCCAAAGGACTAGTTCGATGGCGACTAGGCACAGTCACTGTCGACCAAGGGAAAAATAGTGTTTGAATAAGACTAGGGTTGACATCAACTAGGTATGATGTATATGTGTTGAGTAGGAAAATGGTATGATTTTTGATGATTGGATGACTAATGGGTACCTGTTTGGGTGATTGATTTGCAGGTCAAAGACACATCTATATCTGAGAGATAGAGTCTCATTCCATATTGGGGAATATGAGGGATGATGTGATGGATTGCAGAGTGGAATCATCTAGAGGTAGTTGGATTGGGTGGATTTAGACCATTATCAGAGGGGTTCCCAGGGGACACAAGGCTCATTATTTCATTGATAGATAGATGGGATCCAAGGACCAATACTTTCTGGCCCCAGGACCAGAAGAGATGATGATAACGTTGGAGGACGTATATCACATATTGAGACTGTCACTGATCCAGTGGGGAATCGATAGTGTCCTATCACAATAGAGGGAAGGTGATGGAGATGCACTCACACGTAGTTGTTTGGAGTAAAAGCACCATGTAGATTGGCATGTTGTGTTAGGGAGCATTCCACATTGAGGACATGACTATCATCTTGCAATTCTGGGTAACTGGATGATTTGTGTTGATTATGATGAGAGATTTCTTACCTTATGCCTTACTAGACTCATGTGGATCCCAATTTCCATAGGTCTTTGGTCAATGGTAGTGGCAGACATAGTTGAGCATAGGATTGTGTTTGACATTTGGAGCATCACCCTATTAGTACATGTATATTATGAGTCTATGGATGTATATATTAGAGGAGGAGGTCAGGACATGGATGTGGGCTTCTTGTCTACACTACTAGGACTTATGAGCACATAGCTAGGGTAAGGCCATCAGGGATTTCATGGGTTATAAGTGACCATATTGATCTAATAGTTGTATTTCTATGATGGAGAGAGCCGACCAAGACTCATTGAGATAAAGGTGCAAGAGAGGGTAGAGGAGTGTTAATGCAGAGAGATTTGGGAGCTTAGAGGTGGATGATGTGATATGGAGGACATATAGAGGGTTTCCTACATGGCCTGAGGAATCAGATGTTCAACTAGCACAGGTATGAGGAGGGTTAAATGGGTACAAGGATAGAAACTCGCAGATAGTAGAGGTCAATGTCTAGTTTACACGAGTGATGCAGGTCAATTTAGGATTAGTGTAAGATAATTCCTAGGAGTACCGTATTAGATGCAGACATGAGATGAGGAAGAGAGGGAATTTCCTATCCCAATGATGACAAGGCCCATTATTGGAGGAAGGGGAGCGATGGGATATTGATGATAATGATTCAGGTTTTGGGGAGGGTTTTTTTAGATTGGATGACACAATAGTGGGAACTTTGAGCAACTGAGGTAGGGAAACTAGGAGGAGAGATGGTGGTGTCAGTTGGAGGAGAGGTGGCGGTGCATAGAGGAGGAAAAGGTTGTGATGGAGGGTGCAACTACAAAGATAGCCTATTTAAAGGCATAGTTGGATGCAACTCACCAGGAATGAGAAATAGTAGTTCAGGGGCTTGAAGGGATGCGCTAGGATAAGGACCTAGCCATACTACAACAAGACAAATATAAGAGACAAAGAGAGGCCTTAATGGGCCAAATATGGACATCTGGGTACCACATCTAAGGCAACACAAGAAGAGTCTTAGGGAACCACAGAGGGATATGAAAAAATGTCTCCACCTATTACTATGACATTGGAGCGAGTACCAGGCCCTAGGTAAGGAGGTGCACTATTATGATCACATAATTATGATGAGACTATCAGATGTGCCATGTTATGTAACATACCTACCTAGAGAGAGGAGATTATCTCAATAGGTTGCGTCAAGGGGCATAGCTAGCATGGGGAAATTGAGGCATGATCGTGTGTCATATGGTGGACTAGATGGTGGGTAGGGTGTAGGACAGGACCCTATGGTAGGAGGATAGGATACAACCTCAGGAATTAGAGCATCTGATCTTGTGTTCACCAAGTAGAGGGTGAACATTATATGTATTGAGATTGATTTTGATGTATATATTTTGAGATAGAGCTGGGTAGAGGCCTATCACAGATGTATAAACACTTTGATAATGCATATATATGAATTTTTCGTGATGTTCCATGTGTTTTGATGAGTAGATTATATAGTTGTGATGGTTTATGATCATGATATGTTTGATTTGGATTATGGATATAAAATGATGAGATGTACATATATGTTGATTTAGATATTTGAATGATATGATTATGTGATGTATGGATTTAGATATTGATGTGATGTAGATGATGATGAATTTATATTTAGATAGAGATGATGATGTGATTAGATATAACGATGTGATGGATTTTAGATGTTATATATTATTAGATGGATTTATATGTGAGAGATGATAATTACATTAATTACGATGTGATATATGGATGAAATATCAAATTTATGTGATGGATTTAGATTATATATGATTGTGATATATGTGATAGACATGATAGACATGATTAGATATGATGGGTGGGATGTAGATGTTAGATTAGATACAGACAATGTGATAGATGTAGGTTTTGGTGTGTTGAATTGCATGTAAATGGTTTTAATATGAATAGATATAAATGATATGATGGATTTAGATGAAAAAATGATATTGTGAATGTGATAGATATGAGATTGTTTGATTTAGATTAGAATGGATATGATGTATTAGAAATGAAAATGAGATAATTTAGATAAGATATGGAAGTGAAGTTGTAGATATTAAGTGGATTGAATATGATATAAGATGGTGCAAGTAGATAAGATGTGAACTTGATTGAGTGACCCAAATATATAAAAATATAATTCATCATAGAAAGGAATACATGTAGAATAGATTCTTTTGGACTGAATTAGAGGTAAAGCGTGAAAAGAAAACACACACAAAGTGATGCAATTGCGACCAATGGTAGGTGTTAACACATAACTAACGTTATCTAGTCACACTTAAGATCATGAGGGGAAATATGGAAAGTGTGCTTATACACCAACCGTAGACATGAAGAGGGGTTAATATTTAGCTTTTATGTGGGAAATATGTTTTCTTTAGGATGTTGTGTCAGGTCTATGCCCTAACTTTGAGTAATATGGCACAAACTGATCAATGCGGAAACTTTTCTATAAATGAGAAAGTTGATTGATGTGGGAAGCTTTTTTATGATGCTTGATTTTGAATTTTTTATTTTAATGTTGGATATTTAAAAAGTCTTATCAATGTGGGAAGCATTTTACTACCATGATACAAGAGAGTAACCATCCTTTGAGGGAGTGGTCTACATTTTGGGATTTTTTCTTTTGATTTCGACTTTTGATTTTTTAGATGGAAAGATAAGATGTATGAAAAATGTCATTTAAGGGATCATTCTATACATTTTTGACATAATTTTTATTTATATGAACAATTGTCCTTTGTGGGATCAGTTTGTTTTTTGGATAAGATAGGTTTTGATATGATCGTCCATGATTTTTGACTTTGGGATAGAGTTGAGGATAAACAAGTAGACCACTTGGGGAGGGGAAGATAAGATGTACAAAATGCACACATGGACCCTTATCATGGTTCTTGTAGATAGATAATAAGGATATTGATGTAATGATTGTGGTGTTACCACCAAAAAAGGAGGAACTTGTCCATGAGGAATATGTTTGTGAGCAGAGCTGTGATGCCCATATTCAAGGTCATAGATAGGATAGTGATGGTGGACCACATGATTCCAAATCATTACGATGAGAAATGAAAAATTCTATTGATAGTAGTGAGTTCATTAAATGTGATTTAGGGTCACATCGGTAGACGTGTTAACAATAGAAAGGCCACAAGTACAATGCGTTAAGAGGTTTTGTTTCTAATTTACCTTCTAGGGAAGCTAAGCGATAGGCCCCAAACCCATACTTATGTTGATAATATATGGTCCAATCCAGTTGGGAGAAAACTCTCCATGTGGGATCCTTTCCAAAGGAATGACATTATGATTTTATTTCAAGATAAGGTCACGGATGTTAAAGTCACGTTATTTTATATGTTTATTATAGGTCCATTTGATACATTTTGGTAAACGAGATGATGTTAGAGAGCAATTTAGCAATGCTCATCGAGCAATTTAAGTTGTGCTAGATGCTCTTGGCGATGTTACTCATAAGAGATGAAGTTGCGAAGAGAAAAACACAAGGATAGTATTTAGACTTAGAGAGGAAGGATGGATTGAAATCCGTAGACAAAAGAGAAAGGAGTACCACCCGTAGAGGTTTGGATGCTAGTCTGATATGCCCAAAGAGCCAAATGAATATAAAGATGCCAATTTTGATTTGCTTTATCAACAGTTTTGGAAAGAATATTGTGGAGAGTTTTATTATTGGATTCATCTTGGCCATTAGTTTGAGAATAATAAGGAGAAGAGAATCTAAGCTTAATATGGAAAGAGTCGCAAAGCTTTTTAATATATATTTTTAAGGACTTTCCATTTTTGTGAGGAACGTCAAAGTGGTAGATGATGTGCTAATAAGAAAAATCAATGATATTTTTTAGCATTGGTGGATGTGAGCGGAATGGCTTCTACCCACTTAATGAAGTATTTAGTGGCAGTGATGATAGAATGATGATGCTGAGAAGAGTGTGGATTGATGAGGCCAATGAGGTTGAGTCCTCATTGTGAGAAAGGCCATAGATCTTGAGATATTTGTAAGGCCTGACAAGGGATGTGGTTGAGATTGGAGTGTTGTTGGCATTTAACACACTTTTTAACATACTCACAACAATATTGATTGAGGGTGGATGATTAATAACCCATATGAAAAATATTCTTAGCGACAGCCAAATGACTAAAATTTCCACCATAGATGTTTTCATGGAATTCTTGGATAATGCACATATATTTAGAGGATTTAAGGAATCGAATTATAATGCCATCAAACTCACTTTATAGAGGATTCCACCAATGATAACATAATGGTTAGTGCATTTAAGGAATTACCTCCTACCATTTTTTGGATAGATTGGAGGGAATTTTAGATTGAGATAGATAGTCAAAGATCTAGGTGTACCCGAGATGAGATTATTTAGTGTCGATGAGATTTGTTATGCCCTTAGGTAGCTTATATTGGATATGTAGTGCCAACATGTGGCTTACGTAATCTCTCTTTTTGTCATATGGTATTCATTTATGCTTTCATATGTTTAGTAGGTCATCCTTGGTGTTGGCCATAACTTAGGATTGGTATATATAGGTAGTATTGAGGAGTAGTTAATCATCATATTGAAAATTTGAGTCTTATTATATGGTTTGGAGGTTTCCCCCTTGAAGTGGCTAAGCTATTGTACTTGCATATTGAGATCATTTATCTACAATCTTGTGTTCTTTGGTGTTCTATTGCTATTGATAATCCGATTTATACAAGTAATTTCATTACAAGATTGATGCAAGGAAGATTATGAACATGAGATGGTTGATCAATATGGTGGAGAAAAATAAATATTTTGGATTCTTCGGTTATCCAAGGGATAAGAGATGCGAGGTAAAATATGGTGTTTTTGAAGTGATTGGATGAGTAAATAATGGTTTGGATGGTGTATTAGTCAAAATATTCGAGAAGAAAGTTGACGATGTCCTTGTATTTTTGAAGCAATTCATTTTTGTGTTAAATATAATCCCTTGATTTGATTGATGATGGGTTGGGAATCACCATAGATATAAAAAAATTGGACACCAAGCATGATAGTGGTTTGAAGGCCTAAAATGAGGGTTCCATACTTAGCAATTTTTTTGGTGCACTCAAAGTTGAGATTATATGCAATAGAGATATGGGTTTCACAAGGAGGAGTGATAATGATGCCAACACCTCCCCCTGTCGACACTTGAATCTGTCAAAGAACAATTCCATCTTAAGGGGAGAGTATTCATGATCAATGGTGTGAATGGATTTGTTAGGGAATTATTCGCGAGGGGGGTTAATTTTTAGAAAGAGGGGCTTCAACAAGTTGATCAGAAATAGTCTGGCCCTTGATGGATTTTTGAGAGATGAACTATAGTTCAAACTCAATCATGAGCATGATCCATCGATTGATGTGATCATTATGACAAGGATTGGAATACATGGTTTTTGAGAGGATTAAAGCTAGTGATGATGTAGGTTTTTTGATTAAGAAGATAGTGGCAGAGTTTGGAAGTGGTGAAGAAAAGAGTGCAACACCAATTTTTTAGCTTTTGTGTAGTAGGTTTCGTAGTCGTGAAGAGTGCGGCTGATATAGTAGATAGATTTCTCCCTACTTTTCTCATCATGGTGTGCCAACATGACACCTAGAGTATGATCGGTGACAACGATGTAAATATAGAAAGGCTCGCCCTGCATGAAGGTATGAGCATAGGGGGCGATAAAATATAATGCTTAAGTTCATTGAAGGAATTTTGGAAAATTAGCATCATCTCTTTGCAAAGGAGGTGATGAAAAGGTTGGTAGCAGTCAAAAAGATGCATGATGAAATAGTGGACTGATTGAAGTCAGCCTTGGAGACTGCGAAACTGCTTAAGATTGGAAGGAGGGATCATTTTGAGGATATATTTTATCTTGATGGGTTTCCACTTCAATACCCCTAATGGAGATGATGAAGCCAAGGAATTTTTCAATTAGAACTCTAAAAACACACTTGGCAAGATTAAGGAGAAGGAAGAAATAAATAAGATGTGCAAAGAATATTTCAAGGACAAAAAGATGGTCTTGACGATGCTTGGATTTATCAAAAAATGTCATTAACATAATCCTCTATGGTTTTATGGATGAGGTCATGAAAAATGTAGGTAATGGCACATTAATAGGTGGACCCTGCATTTTTTAAACCAAAGGGCATGACACAATAATAGAAGGTTCCCCAAGGGGTGATGAAAGATGTCTTATGTTATCCTTCTAGCATGATAAGTATATAATTATAACTAGAAAAACCATCCATAAGAGAAAACATCTCATGTACGGAAATGAGGTCGATGAGTTGATCAATATTGGGTAGTGGAAAGTCATCTTTAGGGTACACGAGATTTAGGTCTCGAATTTCTGTGCATAATCACAAATTTATATAAGCTTTGGAAACAAATACGATGTTAGAAACCCATTACAGATAGTCAATAGGTTGGATGAAGTTGGTGAAAAAGAATGCATTGAAATTCTTCTTTGAAAAGGAGGGTAACATGAGGATGCATGCAGAGTAGTTTCTACTTAATTGGATTTACATTGGGGATGGTGACGATGTTGTGGATGACAATGTTGGGATCAAGGTTTGACATGTCAACGTACAACCATGTGAAAGCTTTGCTATGCTTAGAAAAGAAGGTGGTGAAAGAATCAAACTCATGTGGATCAAGAGATTTCCTGACTTTGAGGATGCGGGTTCTTGTGGAGTCCCTATATTGATGTTGATGGTGGATTCGTTGAGGAGAGTGGACGTTTTGGGTGGTAAGGACTTATGAAGATGATAATATTCTTCCCACATGTATGAAAGAATTGATTCATCATCGTTTCATTGAAGAATGTTGATGGTAGGGGAATCATCCTCTACCATGTCACGAAACGTGAGAGGAAGGGACCTAGTTTCACCCTTAACCTGATAAGTGACCGGCCCTAAAGTGATTCAGAGATTAAAAAAAATCTAGAAGAAAGGGACACAGTGTCATATATGTCCATGGGATCTTTGGAAGAAGGAGGTGATGGATCGATGTGCATGAGGGATGAAGATGAAGTATACATGATATGGTTGGTGGGGTTACTCCTTTAAACCCAATCCAAATTTCTCATGGGGTTTGTGGGATTTGTTAATGATAAGATCATGCATGCCTTGTTCATAACACCTAAGATCAAAACCAATTACATGCATAACATTGGAGGTAAATATAGGCTAAGGATCTATTGTAGAGTAAATCAAATCCATTGATGTATGGCTTAGTGTGAAGTTGATTGTCTATGTGAGAGGAAGGACAATCGATGCCACCATAGATGAGATTGGTTTTCAGATGAGGTAGTCCAAAGGAAATGATATCCCTAACATTAGATTGATATAAGGTGTTTTTTGGGTCTATTGAGTCGATTATGTGTAGGAATACCATTAAGGGTGAGTAGTTGATACCCCCCAATGAAATACGATGCATCACAGTGTCAAGGGATTCATCATTAGGCAACTTGGATGTAGGTATGAATGAGGTGGGTACATGGTTTGGAAGATGAATCTGGTCTAGGAATGAGCATGTCATTTGGCCAATAGGTTGTATGACATGCCTTGAATGGAGGAAGGTCAGCGAGGAGAGTATGGATTTTATCATCATGTTCATATTTGATATATTCGTGAAGAGTGGATGGGACACAATGCATGGCAGGGATCCAAGGGCATCCAAGTAAGACATTATATTTGTTAGGAATTATCCATGTTAGTGCTCAGATTATTTTGTATGGTTTAATATTGTAATAGTTAGGTGAGTGTGAGATATTAATATTTTGATATTAATATCATATTTGTATATATGTGAGTTAATCTCACCATTAGAATAGGGATATGAGATAATATAGAGATATGTGGGATAGGTGAGAGATTCTGCCAGTGGTTGAGAGATATAGGGGATTGGTGATCGATGTTGACTCCTTGGATAAAGGAGATCATCCTCTTATATAATGTAATATCTTGCAAGAATAAAATGATCTCGTATGAATAAAAATCAAAGTTTTTTCTTGTGTTCTATTTATTGTTTTTATAATTAAATTTGAACCAAAAATAATATTTGGTATTAGAGAAGTGTTATAATCTTGTGGATGTTCTTTTATGTTCATGTCTTTTACAACCTCTGTGAAATATTTTCATTGGGGTAAGGTGGATACCCCTATTCATGAGGGGCTCATTCTCCTTTTGTTTCAAAATGGTAAAACCAATGTCAGATAAACACATGTCCCAAATCATGGCGGAGGAGGATATTACCCTGGATGAATGTCTTATTAAGATGCGTGAGGGAAAATTAGGCCATAACAGAGGTGAGGTGGGGAAGAATGCGGTGGGGCTCGGAGAGTTAGGAAGATGGGTCCTCAAAAGGTAAAGGAAAAATGATCTTGGAAGCTGAGTAAAGCCATGAGGACTTGAAGAAAAAACTACAGTACTTGGAGACTATGGTACATGTCATGGAGGAGACGAATTTGATGGTTAGAAATGGTATGATTGACAACATCAAAGCCACCAAATAAATGTACATGGCCCAGAAGAATATTATGGGGGAAATCAATGATCTGGATAAACTTGTTTGGGATATGAGGGTTCGTTTGGAAGAGGGTGAAGAGGAGCAGAGGAAAATAAAATATTCCAGGGTGACCACCTCTAATGAAGAAGAGGAGGATGAGGATGAGACAGAGGAAGATGATGTGGGAGAAGAAGAGGAGGAGACACTTGAGAAGAAGCTACAACTCAAGCACAACAAGGAGATTGGGACCATGGAGGAAAAACCCTCCAAAAATCAAAAGAAAAATTAATGGTGTTGCTCTTAAACTTTAGGAGGTTTTTTGATGAATTGTCTCAGTTTTTTGGTTTAGTTGTGTAGTTTCTATTTCTCTCGTTGGTTGGGTTTCTGGACCTTGTTGTTTTGGGGTTAAGCTTTTTAAATCCTTTTTGGTCATGTTCCTCTTTTTCTTTCTATCTATGATCTTTCACGATGTTATCTTTCTTGTACTGGCCTCTGGGAGTCGATCCATGTTTTTACCCTATCTAATAAAAATAATCTTTTGGATGTGCATTTGTGGCTTTGGATTCAATAATTCCCATGTAAAGATCAGGTCATAATTTTTATTTACAATCTGGGTCTCTGTGATTTTTAATGATTTTGAAGATTTATATATGAGGAAATTACTTTTCAAATTTAAGCCGAAATGACATTATGGTTTAAGATAAAACGTGAAAAATATTCAGACGTCTGAACCAATTTCTTGAATTTGAGATTGTAATTCACACGAGAGCTGCATAATTCTTGCATTGTGGGCTCGTTGTCAGGACACTATCAGTGATGCATTGATTATATATGGTTCCTTTTTCACTTTCATTGGTGATCAACGTAATCATAGGATTTCATTGTGAAGATTGGTATTTTGTTCACAACGCATTCCATATAAAACAATGTAGTTGCCATCATCTATGCAGGTCTGATTACGTATTGTGTAGATATGTGTATGTTAAACTATAGCACAAATAATTTCTTCTATGCTATGAATGTTAACCTGATATAGATTCGTTATATTTTGGGCATACTTTGATCATCCTATAATCATCTGTTCAAATTCATGTCATTGTTTGATTACCTAGTTGTGTTTATGGAAAGTTCATCTATATTAGCTATGTGGCCCACATACGGTTCATATTTTGTCAAGTTTGTCTTCTCAAGTCGGTTCAAATAAAGTTTCTCAAGTTGTTTTTTTCTTATATATATATATATATATATATATATATATATATATATATATATATATATATAGTCCAAATAAATTAAAAAGTATACATATAGAGAAAGGTGTTCAGTTTTCAATTCTTTAAGTCTATCATATTTTAATATTTTTTTATTTATAGTCAAATAGTTATGTGAGGGTTGATTAATTTTAAAAATCATTTGTTTAAGAATGTCAAATGCTTAAAATTTATATATATATATATTGGAAATAAAAAATATGCCTCTATAATAGTTATTGTTTAGTTTTGTTAATTAAAATTGTTTCTTCAAAATAATCAAAGTCATTTAAATTGTTTTAAGTGTTGGGTCATTAATTTGAGTCCATGTGTCTTTCAAGTCATCGTCAATTTTTTTTTATTTTAAAGTTTAAGTGTTCAATTTGTGTCAAAATAAAATTCACATCATGTGATTTTTATCATCTTTAAGTGTGTCATCAAGTTGTAATTGTGTTGTCAGTTAAGTGTCAAAAAGTTTTAAAAATTAAATATTCTTGTTCGTCATCCTTTGTATAAAGTCGAGTCAAATTTTTAAAGTCATTTTTGTGTCATTTAGGTGATCATTAGGAAAATTGTTAAAAAAAAAGGTTTCCCGCATTTTTCCTGGTCACATTTTCACTTGTATGTGACAACCAAGTGCAAATTGAGGGGGAAATTTCATATTGAACTTCATTTTCAAATTTGTTGATTAGCTAATTAGTTTCAAATGGAGGATGGAGGCAACAGAGGAAGGAGGAATTTTAGTGACCTCTCGTCAGGCACAATCGACAAGGCCGCAATACTAATTTGGTGGCCATGTTTTTTGAGTTGTGTTTGGTGTGTTTGATTTCTGTTGTGTGAAAATAAGAATAGAAGTACATGCCAGTTAAAAATTGTAATGTGTGAGCAATTCCTATATTTTTCCATTGATGTAAGAAGGTGATGAGAGCTAAAAGAGTACTGTTATATCTAGGTTGTTGGTTGACCTTAAAAAACCATCGTTTGTTATGGTTGTTGGTTAACCACATGTAAAACCATAATTTGTTTGTAGGCTGTTGGTAAACCAAGTGTAAAACCATCATGGGTATTTGTAGGTTGGTGGTTAGTTGAGTGTAAAACCATCATTAGATTTGGGGAGCAGTACAAGATAATGTTTCCCTATGTTGACACTAAGGGGGGAATGTTAGGAATTATCCATGTTAGTGCTCACTTTATTTTGTATGGGTTAATATTGTAATAATTAGGTGAGTGTGAGATATTGATATTTTGATATTAATATCATATTTGTATGTACGTGAGTTAATCTCACCATTAGAATAGGGATATGCGATGATATAGAGATATGTGGTATAGGTGAGAGATTTTAGTAGTGGTTGAGAGATATAGGGGATTGGTGATTGATGTTGACTCTTTGAATAAAGGAGATCACCCTCTTATATGATGCAATATCTTGTAAGAATAAAATGATCCCATATGAATAAAAAAAATAAAAATTCTTATGTTCTATTTTATTGTTTATACAATTGAATTTGAACCAAAAATAATAATATTGGAACTTCCACTCAATAATGTAGAAGAGATTGTGGAGGATTTTCTCACTAACATGGATGTGGAGAATAACTATTCCTATAGCAGGGGAACAACATCATTGAAGGCGTGAAGAACCATAGGTGATTGAACAACAATGGTTTTGGGAAGTTTAAGTTGGTTAAAAGTGTGGGATGAGATGATATTGATGCTGGAAACATTTTCAATCATAGAATGTTGAATGAAAGTATCATTGATGCAAGAGGTGATGAAAAGGGGAAGATAATGGTCTTCAAGTAAGATGTCGCGAATTTCAGAATCTTCAAAAGAGATGGTGGCGGAAGCGGTAAGGGCTTAAACAAGGGTTGTGAAATTTTGAGGCTCATCGGTTGTAATGGGAATATGTTGTAGAGTTTCAATGAGGGATTTTTGATGATTGGGAGAGATTTGGAAAATATCATAGAGAGACATCTTAACAGGGGCCTGATGTAATTTGTTTACAATACTTTTCTCTATATCAGGATGCTTTTGAGTACAATGTGTGGATAGTATGGATACCTTGGCCTTAGTTAAAGAGGGGGATGAAGTGGGATTGTCAGATAGAGAAGTGAAGATGACTTTGGCTTTAGGTTGGGTAAACGGTCAAGGATCATGAGGTCTAGAGAGAGTGGGAAAATGAACAACATCGAGAAAGAGAGGGGTGCCCTCTTTAGAAGAGGAATTATTTGGAAGTGGGTTTACAATGAAGGATTTGGATGAAGAAGGAGATTTAGAGGCCTTAGGAGGTGTATATTTGATTGGAGGATTACATTTGGATGTGGGTGAACTTGTGGATGGAAGAGGGTGGTATTCTTTGATAAGAAGGTCATCCTCTTCTATGAAGTTTTTTATGAGAGTTTGGATGGCCCTACAATGCTTATTTTCATGTCCAGGGGTATGATGATAAGCACAAATAGAATTATATTCAAACCACGTGGAATTTTACTCACATGAATAAAAGGATTTGATAGGGGGAAGGGTGATTGCAGATGCTTGGATGAGGAATTGAAGGATTTTAGTCTATGACCTAATGGGGGTTTTTGAGGAGGGGGTTTGATGGATTGGATTTAGGAGTGGTAGATGAAGGAAAAAGTGGTGCCTTAATTTTTTGAGGTTTGATATGGGTATCAGATTTAGATTTAGATTTGGGAGGGGTGATGGATGGTTTTTTATTTATATTTATTGGTAGCGATGGAGTTATTAGATAAAGGGCTTGGTCCTAAAATGGATGGGGGCCCCTAAGATAGATAATAAGACATTAGATAGTCTAGATTGGTGGGTATTTGGCGGAGGGAGCTCCAATTTTTTAGGTGGACGTGTAAGAGATTTTTGGTTAGGGACACCAAGGATTTTATATTTTTGTTGTGGGTTCTTACCCTTGGCAGGAATGATAATGATTTCAACGAGGGGATTGTCTTTAGGAGTAGTATTAGATGATTGATATTTTTATTGTGGCATAGATGTAGGGATTAAGGATGAAGATGATTTTTGAATAACACAATTGGTGGAATGAGAAGAGGTTACAGATATACATAAAGAAGCAAATATAGAAGTAGACATGAATGTAGAGATAGATGTTGGGGTAAATGTGGGAACGGATGCAATTGCGGATGTGGTTGTAGATAAGGGTAAGGAAGTAGATGTAGGCATAGAGATGGGTGTAGATGTGGTAGATGTAGATGCAATAGATGTGGGTACAATAGATGTAGATACAATAGATGATGGTAGCGGTGTAGAATCATGACTTAAAGTATTGATGGTATGGGCGGCAAGTGATTGTGGTGTGGTCGGATTATTTTGATAATTTGGTGGGTGGTTAGGGAAGGGTTTTTTGAAGAAATCTAATGGTTGATTAGGAGGAGCATTAGGATTATCCAATTGAAGGTCCCCATGATCGATAAGACGTTATATGAGGTCCTTGAAGGTATGTCATTTTTTGATGTCATGACCACATACTTGATGATGCTTATAATAATATTATTTGTAGTACCATGTGGGCTAGGGACATGAATCATCAACGAGTCATATAAGGGGGAGTTAGATAAGACATGCAACCATAGGTTTATCGAAGATGGAACTATAGGATTCTCTAAGGGGAGTATAATTAGGAATTGGCCAAGGAGCCCTTTGCGAAGGATCGGTGTGAGATGTAGACGTGGAAGAATATTTGAATATGATGGCATTGGATGCATTTTTAGATTTGTCATTATGGGTAGATGACTTGGTGAATTCCATTTTAGGCTTGTTGGTGAAAATTTTGAGATGACCTTGCTCAAGGGTATGAATTTCTAGTTTACAATCCATGGTGAATTCCTTCTCAAAGATTTGAAAATATTATATTTGAAGAGTGGATGAGATATGATTCACACATGATTGAGAGAAGATTTCAATTAGCTCAGTTTGGGGAAGAGAGAAGGATAATTTATTGATGATGCCACACCACCTAGCGAAGAAATTTATGATGGATTTTTGGTTGAATTTATTAATAGCATAGAGGTCGGTGATGGTGATTTTATGCGCAATATTAATGGATAAGTGATATAAGAAAAATTGTGCAAGTTACGTAAATGAGAAGAGATAATGTTGAAGGATGTCATTGTACCAGTCCAAAATGGGTCCAATTAATGACATGGGGAAAGTGCAAAGCATGAGGTCTTGGTCATGTGTGATGAGATAAAATGCATGCTTGAAGGAATGAAGGTGTTGTCAAGGATCCTTCTTATTATTGAACTTGGAAAATTTTGGGAGTTCCCAGTGTGGAGGATAAATATTGACATGAACTAATGAATTAATGGGATCATTGTAAATATTTTCATAAGTGAAAGGGATTTTAGGACCCAATGTAGTAGCCTAGAGGTTGACCATTCTAATTATAAAAAGATTGCATGGGTTCATTATAAGTGTGAGGATGAGGTATTGATTGATGAGGTTGTGAATTATAATAAGTGGATGGGTTGGGTTACAGATGTGATTGATATTGTTGAGGATAAGTAGGATTTTGTGGGGGTGGTTGATAAGGAGGAAGATAGTTGAATGCTTGTGATTGGAGAGGTTGCAAGATAGGATGTTGTGGAGAGATATAATTATACAGGTAGGTTTTCAATGATTGTTGTTGGGAGATGGGGATATTAGATTGGGTTTGCATAGGATGAGTTGGGATATGTGTGTGATATGGTTGAGATTTTTCTATAGGTTGATTAGGGAACATGTGGTGAAAGACACCTCAAAGCGGGGATTGATGAGTTTGAGTAGACTCTGAAGGGTGGGATTGTGAGATGAAAACATTTGCATAGACTTGAGATGTAGATATGGGCACTGAGCATTGAACATGCTGCTTATGTGGTGGAATAAGTAGGTTAAATTGTTGATGATTTTTATTGGGTGTAATAATGACCATGGTAGATGAAGAAGTGATGGGGATAGAAGATATGGGGATGGTATTGATTCAAGGTAGGTTGGATGGAATAGGAAACACCAATTAAGTAGATTGATGGGGGGGATCCATGTTCATGTTGAGCTATCGCTAGCTCACCCATGGCTCTAGGAAATAGAACCACAAGTTGAGAGGTAACGACCTCAATGGATTCAGAATGTGGAGGATACGCGTAAATTTTTTTGAGGGGAGGTCCATTGATGGGAATATGGGTGGCTTTATGAGAAAGGTAATATTGAAGAGAAATGAGATTGACATCAATAATCTCTTGAAACTCCATGCATCCATGAGGGATGGTGAGAGTTATAAAGGCTCCTAAGGATGTGGCAGATGGGGGTGTAGCTGGTCTAGAGGGAATGAAATGTCGATAGAGAAAAGCGTTGGTTTCAAGATGGGGATTAATTAGAATAACATGGGTCTCATGAAAAGGGACCATAGAAATAATAGGTTTGGAAACCGAAGAATAAGTGACCAAAGGTGTAGTGATCATAAGGGTAGAGGAAACAATGGCAAGTACAGATGTTTATTGGGTAATATTTTTGGAAGTGGGGATGTTGTTGTAAGAAGTTTCTTGTTCCATTTTTTTGGCTTGATAATAGGTAAGAGCATGCATGAAACAAAAAAACAAGAACTTATGCAGATTGTTCATATGAGAGGAAAATCAAGTGGTAAAGTGTTTTGATTATCTTGTTTATTTAGAATGGTGTGAAAAAGAGAAAAGGGCTCAAAGGGATCCTAAAAAGTGGCCAATCTAAGAATGGTTTCAGGTTGTTTTGGATTGAGTTCTTGATATAAATGAAGGTACGTGAGGCAAAAATCAGTGATGATTACTGGTACGTGCCTTGATATTGGGGCCTACCCCCTCACTTCACACACTTAGCGATAAGGGTGTTGGGTGCTTATATGATATAACGATAATAAAAAAATTTCTTACATGACTTAACAACCGTGGTAAATTCCTTATTGGGTGATGATAGTAGGAGATGTTTTAGATGTGCTAATTGATTTGTGAGTTTGGTCCTAAGTGGAAGAAGTGTGAATGAAAAATATTACCTCCTAGTTAGACTATGTGAGCATATAAGCATGAGAGGTGTTCTTTTTAGATCCAAAAACCAAATGTTATATTTGATGAGATCACACATACAAAGGAGGGAGGCAGATGATGCAAACAAGAGAAAATAAGGTCAAAATGAGGAATACCTAGATAAACGCTTTCTTACTTTTTTTTTAATTTTTATTTCAATTTAAGCACACACGTGGTTGATCCAAGAAAGAAAGAACCCCAAAGCATGCAAGTGAAGAAGATCTAACTACAAAATTAGTAGGAAGAAAGAAATATAAAATAAAATGAAAAATAGAAATAAAAAGAGAACTCACCAAAGAAGAAGGGTGGTCCCACCGGGCGTGCCAAAATGTTGATCTAATTTTCCCACTCCTTTTTCAAGTTAATGGAATGGTGGTAAGAAAATAGGAAAATCCAAATTATGATAGGGTTTAAGGATACCTCCTAATATGAGATGACGATAAAGATGAGGGTGCATGCGCAAAATAATCCTCTCCGCAATGAGATCGATAACCTGCACAACAAAGAGGAAAATGAACAAAAAATGGATGAGTAGATAAGATGGTGGGTTCCTTAACTAGATCAGTCCCGAGAAGTGATAACTTCCAAGGGATGAATGTCAACCCACTTTGATAAAAATATTTGTAAATGATAATGGATAAATAGGATGCAACATATAACAAAATAAAAAAGAGACATGCTAAAGATACCGAGATGAAGATATGATAATGTAAATGATGACAAAGATAGATAAGAAAAATCAAACTTGGTCGGGTCGACGGTGACCCGAGACTGACAGGGACAATCGATGAAGATTGTAGCAGAGTAGATCATAAAATGCAGAAAATATACCTAAAACAGAATCTAAAAAAATGGAGATTTCCTGGATCTAATCTTGGGATGTTGAGAAAGACAAAATATATAAGAAATTTGAAAAATTTGGTAAGAAAATTCTAAATATGGATCTGGTCGATGGCAGCTAGGTTGGATTGATGACGATTGGGGATAGTAAATATGAGATTTGAAAATTTAGGTGGACAATAGAAGAGTTAGGAGATCTGAAATACTGAAGGGACTGTAAAATCGATGCCAGAGAAGGTAGAAGATAAAAAACAAGGCAGATACAAACTAGGTTGATGAAAAATGGGCTGAGTCTATGGTAATTGAGGGTAGATCTAGGGTTTTATAAGGATAAATGTATGGAAAGAGGGATGTGAAGAAGGATGAGTGATGGTAGATGTAGAGATAGAGCTCCAAGACTGATGCAAAGGATGATGAAGCTATGATGGGACTCCAAGCAATATCTAACTTTCTAATATCTCCAAAGGTGGCATGCAACACTCCAAGATAGCTCCAAATTGATGGTTGGAGATCTTAAGAAGAGAAAGAGACAAAGTTAGCTCACAAGAAGGTTGCAATATCAAAATTGCATCTTTTTTAGGAGGGGTATGGGTATACTTATAAGGTTGGTGAAAACCCACTTGTGTTTCCGTCGACTACGGCTAACTGTCGATTTGGGCAGTGGATATGATTCTCAACTCGATATAAAGGGCCCTAAAGGGATAAGATTAGGATTTGGAGATGGTTAGGTGGGTTAGGGTTACATAGGGATGATTAAAGGTAGTTAGAGGATGGAAATGTATTGAGTGAGGGTAAATGGGAGTCTATGGATGATAAATGGGGTGTTCAGGGAAGAGTTTAGGATAATGGATGGGTTTAAGGATGATAACATGTGATTAGTGACAAGTTAAGGGGATAACATAATGATAGTATTAAGATAGGGAAAATGGGGATTAGAGGAAATAAATGGGATTTAGGATTTAAAAGGGGAATTTAAATAGGAAGATAGGTATGTAAGTGTAAGATAAAGAAGAAGAGGAGTGAACATGGGATGGGGGACAAGCGTACCAAAATTTAGTGTCTACATCTTTCTCTAACATAGATGTGGAAATTTGGAGCTTTAAATCACCCCAGAGTAAATAAATGATGTTTTTTTTACTATGTGTGCAAGAAGGAAGAGACAAGAGGAGGCACATGAGATTGGGGTTGCACAAAAATTGAATTATTTAATTAAAATTAGTTTTAGTAGTTCATAGGAAACAATTTTGGATGAAGGAATCTATAACACTATAATCAATGAAGAGGAAGTAGAAGAACAAGAGG
Organism: Taxus chinensis; assembly: GCA_019776745.2. Taxonomy (NCBI): domain Eukaryota; kingdom Viridiplantae; phylum Streptophyta; class Pinopsida; order Cupressales; family Taxaceae; genus Taxus; species Taxus chinensis. The sequence goes on along the minus strand of CM034155.1, from coordinate 656,564,170 downwards.
AGTTTGAAGCTAGAGATGAATCCAAAAATTTTGTGCAAGAAAAGTTTGGGAACAAAGACCATGAAGTTTAACAGAAAAGGGAAGACTAATGACAAGGTTCCCATGCCATTACCACCCCTAAACATGTAAATTCATTATCTAGAAGATGTTCTAGAAGGATAAATATAGAAGACTAAAGTTATCTCATGAAAAATATTTGATTTCAACCATCATGTTCTAGGGTTGAAAGGAAATTTTTCAGAGGATTATCTTTAGAAAACATATAAGAATACAATCGAGGGAGGTTTCATATTTGACAATAACATGAAGTAGATGATGGAGAAAGTTGGGGTCCTTCAACTCTATGAGCTTCCTTACTTTATCCAACCCTCATAGCTTATTCAATACCCAATTTCATGCATCCATGAAGGGTATTTCTAATTCACATGAAGGAACATGAGGATCACTGCTACGTTCATCAATAATGTGACTGGGATAGTAAATAGTGGTGATGACTTGGGGTTATAATTTTGCACTAATGATGAAATGGAGAAGACTAGTGATCTTCTCAAGTACAAGAAATAAGGTCATACCTTCCCAATTATCAATATCAAAGGCCCAAGGAAGGGGTTGTGGTGTACCTTATAACTTCCAAGATTTCTGGTGAAAAATGGTGGGTAGGAATAAATAAAAGGTTTCTAAATATTGACCAAAAAATGGAAAAAGGGACACAATATAATCTTTATTGGTACAAAAAAAGGGTATCAAGAAAAACACAAAAAACAAGGGTATATAAATATGGGGTGTGATCCTCTAATGTTGGTATTAAATGAAATAATAGTTCTAGAAAGGGGAAACACACAAGCATGGGCATACCAAGTAGAGAAAAAAATCTCCAAAAAAGTAATATAATGAGTTCTTATCTCCCACCACCTTGAATAACACATATAAATATAGACTCAATAACTAGATAAGGAATCTAAGATATACCCTTAAAGGGGATTAGAGAGAAATATGGTAGTTTCTAAAATAAATAGAGGGATGTGTAGAGTTTTCTATGATACAATACTACTCTTTGACATGTTATAAAATGAAAAATTAAGTAATGTTCCCTTGGGCCAATTTTCCCTTCATCTTTACATTAGAATACTTTGTATAATCTATAAAATGGATTAGGGATTCAAATAATTTGAACATACTTGTATTGAGGACAGATGTGGATGCGCGGACCCTCTATACCACCTATACCTATGTCGATAAGAGCACATATGTAGAATGTAGGAAAATGATGACTACATGATAAACCTTGTGGAAACTATAGTAGTAGGAAACTAGGTAGTAAGGTTATTCTACTACTTGAAGCTAGAGAAAAGACAAATAAAATTAGGGCACAAGAGGTCAAAGAATAAGATGAAGGAATTCCCATGACCTTAAGGAAAAAACAAAATATCTAATATGGGGAAGAGAATAAAAACCTTAAAATTTCCTCCAACTATCAAAGAGAATTGCACATAGCGTGAAGAGGAAGAACATAAGCATGACTCTCATAACGTACGACTAGGAAGAAAAAAGAGAAGGATAGATACAATAGGATTTTTTTTTGGAATAGAGTAAACAAGTAGCACAATCAAGGAGGGCCCAACATAATCAAGCATGAAAAAGTTGATGTAAACTGATATCGGGGTCATTGAAGACAAACATACCATAGAAGAGGGAGAGAAGACAAGTATGGATATACCCACAAAGAATACTCCTTAAAAGGATTCATATCCTATCAAAAGTAATATGCATACGGATGTTGGTTTGGAATATAGTTAAGATCCAAAGGAATTTGAAGATAAAGTAGCCACCCCTCCAAAAACACCTCCAAAAATTATTTAAGTTGAGGATGAAGGTGATAAAATAAACTATGGCGAGGAGGAGAAAAAATAATGAAGAAGAGGTGGATAATCAAGAGGAAATAGGCACTGATGATGGGGAAGAAGATGTACAATAATGTAAAGATAAGGGTAAGGGAATGTAAGAGGAAGAATAATATTGAAGTTGATGTAAGGGATGAAATGACCCTAGGTGGTTTATAGAGTCTAACACAATGGGACAAAACATAAAATTTTCTTATTTTTATTTAATGAACTTCACGACATATACATGCAAGTTCTCTCAAATAGATTAAAACTCTTGGGTGGAGTATTTACAATCCTTTTGTGCCTCCCTAAGGACATAATCTAGATTAGTTTCCTTGTTTGCCACTTACACATTCTATAAATTTGGTTCTTGACCTTTTCATCCTTATTCACTTGGTTTTGACCAAAAATTCTACTAACTAATTCATAAATGGAGAAATAAAATTCATTTTATATCCACTCCTTCCCACTCCTCTCTCTTACTTATCCTCCTCTAGACACTTATGTATTTCTTACTCAAACTCAAATTTAGTCATTGATATCATAAATTCTCTGAGCTACTTCTGCACCATCCAGACATCCTTTTTGTGCCACATTGACCTAGTTGTTATGATCCTTTGAATATTAATTCACCATAAGACACCTTAATCAGATTATTCTAACCACTTTTTTTACTTTTTACCAACCACCTACTACACCATGCACTTCTATATTTCTTTCTCCTTCCGAAGCCACTTCAAAATTCTCATGCACATTTAAATCTTTGAGTTTCACCTTCATATTTCTTCACCCACCAGTCTTGGAATTTCGGGCTTTCCATTAAAAAATTCATTCTTCCTTTTCATTCCAAACCTTCACACAATCTCTCTTCATGCATTTAAGCCTAACCTTTATGCAATCTCTACACACTTGTAATCTTCTTAGTTGAGCCAAACTTACCAATTGTGCTCCCAAACTCCTACGCGATCGGTACACATTATTTATCCATGCCTACTCTACTTCACCTTACCTTACGCAAGCCTACAGTGTCTAAACCACATGCCTTCCCATACTATTCACTTTCCCATGCATGATGCCTTCATTGATTCCTGTCGTGCATAGTGCTCACAAAATCCTATGCAAAATTCCCTTTATTATATGGTGTATCCTCTTCATTCTTATGTGCTCTGTAACTTTCATATGTACCTATAATTATCCAAAATTCATGTAATATTTCCTTAAACTTGTGATGCTCCTCCATTAAACACATCAAACACATGAGGTAATTGAACTTGATGTCCACCTCAAGTAACTAAGTGAGTGATAGAACCACCCTTTGAACCATTAAGGATGATAATTTCAATTTTTTCATCCTCTAAGCCTTATTTTGGCCTCACTACTTCTTCCAATATCTCTTTTAGCCCTTCGTTACTTTATTGTGAATTCTTCACGCTAGCTTACACACTTCGGTGAGATAAAACTCACTAGTTCCCAACCACCTCCTCCAAATGGATCTTGTTTCTTTATCCTTGGTGACCTTTTTCTTGTCATGATCCTTCTCTCTTGCAAGCATTTACTTGCCAAAAATCATCCTCCTTATAAGGATTTACTTTTGAGTATGTGCTCACCAATTTCTATCCACATCCACCTAAATCCTTTAGGGATTTATTTCCCCCTTAACCACTTCATGTCTATGCATCCTTTCCATGTGCTTTCTTTTCTTTTCCTTCATGCTCCTTTCTTGAAAGAATTTCATTGTGCACTCTATTTTCACACATATTCCATTTTTCCCTTTCCTCATCACCTTTTATTTGTGGCCTCCTTGTGATTAAGATAAATATGAAATATATATGCCTGATATGATTTCTATTGTAGCAGTAAATGAATAAATAATGAATTACAAAAATTAAGCCAAGTAAGCTAAGTAAGAAAGTATGAAACCCTAAGTGTAAATAAGAGGTAAGATGACTTAGATGTTTTGTAATTAATACTAGACTATGCTGAAGTGATAAATGAATGAAAAGAGATGGAGAAGCATCACATAGAGCCTCAGAAAAGTGTTTGAGTTGATGATCTACCTAGACTGGGGCACCTAGACAGGGAAAGTGGCACCCGTGGGTGCCCTAAGTCTATTTCTAGGCGCCTGTGTCTACTGAAATGCTAAAAAAACCTCCTTTTAGTGGTTACTAGTTTTTCAATGTTGTTTTCCATTTGTCACTATGAAGTCGCACAATTCTCACCAAATTCACGAGAAATATGCAATGAGATAATGACCTACAAAACCCTCAAAGAGACATCAAATCCTGAAAAATAAAGATGTAGAATGAGGGGTTAGAATGTCCTCAACTATCAAAATGGTGATCTTACGAATGATCATTGCACTACATCTTAGACCCAATGTAGTTCTATGCGTGTGTGTGGAATTGTGCCCTACGTGACTCTTGTGCATGTCGCACTTGATAGCTAGCAATTAAGCTAGATGTAAAGAAATGTAATAGATGTGCATATGGAATAGAATCAAATTCCATCCTATGAAGTGTGTATACATAATAACCAGCCCTTTTGTCCCTTAGATGGCACTAGATAGATGCAATGGATCTCTTAGATGCTTGATGGATGTAATGTTAGGTGGTGATAGCGAAAGCTTAGTGCTTGGTCATTTATTATGATCTCATAACTTCATATTTATATTATTCCTTTTCTTGAATTTTGTAATTAACCCCAAAAAGGTTGAATGCCAAAAATATAAGATGCTTAAATAACTAGAAAGGACCCAAAATTGTGAGCAAAATATACCGAGGTCAGGGGTGCCCAGAGGGGATGAGGGCACCTGGCGCTAGCGTCTTCGCTAGGTGCTAGTGTCTAGGATGATAAATGTTGGGGTATACATAGGTAGACTGAGCAAGTAAGGGTGTCAAACAAAAAGTGGCCAAAGACATGGGTTACTTAGTAATTTTCTCACTTTGGTTTCATATGAATTGTAGTATGCAATCAGGACTGGATAATTATCCAAAGTGCGTGATTTTGTGTCTACATTTTCCCCCACTTTATGTTGTTGAACAAAATCTCAATAACATAAAGTAGATAGAGATGTGTACCTGATAACCATGTAGATCGATGATGAAAGCATGCCAAGGAAAAAAGAAAGTGTGGAGTGATAAAAATATGGAGTGTGGATGCTAAGGAGGATAAATTGCAAAACGTGATGATGAAAATGACCCTAGGGCAGAAACACATGTTGTAGATGTCGTGATATGTATTTTTTTTATTTTGATGTTATTGTATGTGATGTTTGAATGATGTTGACTACCATTTCCCATACGGACGGACCTGCAAAAGAGAAGAATGAACAAGAATTCAAATACACATGTGTATGATCAAAATGTGTAAAAATTGTGTAATGAAGCATGTAAAATGAAAAATGTGAAAAAGGAACATGTGCACCTGATCCGTGATGAGGAAAGAAAGTACAAAGGATCTTATAGATTTTGTAGAAGACCAAAGTTTTTTGGGCGATCTCACACTAGTTGTGTTGACCGAGAGTTTTTGGGGAATTCTCACGCCAATGATATGTAAGAAGTGTAGGGAGAAAAGTATGGTATTATCCTTCAACCTTTAACTGCTTCATGTAGTGTAGAACACCATTACAAATGGTGTGTAAAATTTGAATAATTTGATCTAATGTGAAAGTAAAAAGCGTTGTGTAGTGCATGCATGTCGAGTGCTAAGGATTTTCTTCCCTTTAACAACCACTGTGTTAAACTGCCAAAAACTGTGTAACTGCTCCCTGGTCATAGGCATCCAAGAAGGGTCATGGGCACCCAAGCAATACTGTCTTGGTTTGGACGCTAGTGTATGTGTTATGCTAAGGACCCAAGTCTGATTCTAAGTCATGCTTGAAACTACCGATTGTGTTGTACCAGTACTGTGATGTGCTAAAGTGTGACTATATACCATTCTATAAGGTGAATGATTCACCCAAATGATGCACCCCTCATTTGCGGTGCATGTGATGTCGATGAAAGAGTATGCGGCCCAAAGGAAGACTGACCATTGTGTTGAAATTGTACCCTATAGGGGGAAGGGAATGTTCTTGGTAGAAACCAAGGCACACATAAACGTGGTGGCTAGGAGACAAGTTTTAGTACAAGCAAAAACAAACACACAAGTGAAAGAAAAGTACAAACAATGTGTAAGCTAAGATGAAAGAATATAATGTAAACACACAAGAATACATGTGGACTACAAAAAGTGGGTTGCAAACGTGAGACACCACTCACTATGTCACAAGACAATCAAGGCCAAAGAGGCCAAAAGAATACACGTGTGCACATAAGACAAAGGGAAAAGACCACAAACAATGGCAAACAATGACAAACAAGAACAAGTAATGTAATAGACAACCATGGTGGAAAATAGACTTGCAATACAAATGTTGCACATGAAGCACCCATTAGCATGTTAGAAAGATAACAATTATTTCAAATAATGTATAATCTGATATAGTAGTGTGTTATGAAACAAAATGAAACAATAACACTTGTAGTGTATGAAAGTGGATTCCCCCAGGAGCCTCTATGGGACTAGTAAAAGGTATTACGCCAAACATCCATGTTGCATGTATAGATCTGTAGCATATGTGATCACAAATAAAAAGCAAGTGATTGTGCATGTGTGTATGATAAAGACAATGAAATACAAGATATCTATCTAGCACATGTAGTAAAGTGTACATGTAACAAGTAAATGTTAGCAAGACTAAATGTGACCAAAATATGCATCATGTTATGGAGTGCAGATGCAAAGGAATGTAGAGTGAATGTGATAGGAGTCACGTGACCCCCAAGGGAGTGTGTATGTATGAGATGAGGTTCATTTATATATTCCCCCTCAGTAGTTAAGAATGAACCATAAACTAGAGTGTGTCATTGGGAAATGGGTCGAATGTGTGTACTAGAAAGATGTTATCATCACATCGTAAAGTGTAGAGTGTAAGTGTGTGAATGAATGATTGAACGTGTGAGTGTGATGAGCTTCATTTGAGATGTAGAACCTTAGTAGTTGAGTATAGATCATGAAACTAGAGTGCATCATAAGGTAATGACCGTAGGGTGTAGAAGTAGATATCAGAAAGATATGTCCTGAATGCGTAGAGTAGGTGCTACATAGAAGGAGATGAATATGCAAGATGTGAAGTGCATAGTGTGTAGTGTGGTATGTGTTGTGTGTGAGGATCAGGTGTATAAGATGCATGTATGCACCCAAGTGTCGAAATAATTCAAATCCCCAATGATGATAAAAATTGCTTCTGGTGATATCCAAGTCAAAATTCTTGCTTGCAGCATATTCTTGTAGCTTACTTTACCTTATTTGTCCCTTTCCTAGCTTTTTCCCACTTTACTTAGTCATTTTGTAGCTTTTCCTTAGCTTTGTGTCCTTTAGTTACAGAACCACGCTGATGGTTATGTAACTGCCATGGTGGTTGTGTAACCACTAGTTTACCCTTAGCGGTGTTTATGTAACCACCATGGCGGTTACGTAACTACCAGTCTGCGTAGAATAATGGTTCTGTGCACTTTTAACCGAGCCTTTCCAACATTTTTCTTGATGCGTGTTGCTTCCTTCAAACTCATTTTTAGTGCATGTTTCTTGACCAAATTATTTGTTATTGAGCTTGTTAGATTGCATAGACTTCTTTTTCCCTACTTATTATTATTAGTAAGTTAACTACTGCTCCCATGAGTGATTTGGAACTTCTTGTATGCCAAGTGGGTTGGACCACTTCTCTGCCAATATTCTATAAAAACCAAGCTTTTTCTTGACGCATTGGTTGGAGTCATTTGTTTTAGAATTGCACTGTTATGCTTCTAGAATCCTACCAAGAAGTACATAAGCACACACAATTCATTTTCCTAGTTATTCTCTTACTTCCATTGCTACCAGACTGCCTGCAAACCAGCTATCTCGAACACTCCTTCATTTCCTTCTACATATTACCAACATAGTTCCATGTACACATTTGGGTATCACATTGGAAAAGAAGCTGAGGGTATCACACAACACAACCAACATTAGATTTTTCTATGTACTACATTTCCAGCTTTGAGGTGTTATCAAATTCCTAGAAGCTTACTTCATTTATTTAGATGGATTTCAATTCATAGTTACTATAGTTTTACATTTGTCTATAGATTTCATTAAGGATTTGTTTTTAGCTTGCAGATTTTCCTGGGACGAATTTAGAGGAAGTTCCTGTGTACGGAGTTTGTCATTTCTTCGCAATAAATTTACCTGTAGAGTTTACTACATTCATTATTAGATCTTAGTAGCATACGAACAAAGCTTCTATTGAAAGCTACTTCCATGCCTATCCCTATGTATTTTCATGGGAAGTTGGCTTGAAGAAGATTCTGCATCTTTTTCGTAGTTTCCATTTCTTTGCATATAGAAAGCTTCTATAGATCTGATCGTTTTATCGGGGAAGCTTCAGGGAAAGAAATTTATTCACAGAAGGTTTTAAATCTTCTCATGATTCTAAGGTAAAACCAGAGGAAGTAGTATCCACAATTTCAAATTAGGAAAACCTTTATTTTTATTAGATTATATTAAACCCACGCTGTAATGGGGAAATAGCCACATCAGGCTAATTCACCGTTTAGTTTACTTAATTTATAGTAGAAGTAATTTTCATTTTATTAGAAGAAGTTATATTTTTTGAGTAGATTTCTTCTATTTATTTCTATAAAACAAAAAATACAAAAGCAGTAGATTAAAGTAATTAGTTTTATTTTATTTTTCTTATTCCCTTTTTGTTAAAATCATTGAAAACACAAAAAAAATAGACTAGATTTACTTTGTTACTCTCAATTAATTAGTTTCCTTTTGTTGAATTAGCTAGTTGCACATATATCTATTTAGATCTAAGGAGAGTAATCAAATTGGTTTGATTTAAATCGCTTTGCATTTCCTTTGTTAATTTAAGCACATAGAAGTAATTAGATGGAAATTAACACAACTCCCTACATTTCCTTAGTTGGCCTAGGTTACCTAAACATTGACCTTGCCTCTTGTGGATTCTTTACGTGTTTGTTTATTTCCTTAGATCGATTGCTTGCATGTCCACATGGCCATTCAAGGCCCTAGGAAACCCAGAAAACACGTATGTGATCCAAGATTGCCACAACCAAATACTATGACATAATTGATAGATATCGATAGGGCCTCAAATGACTAATATTTCAAACTACACTAGTTCAGCCCAACATCATCTCATAGTTGATATTATTGAACAAAGAAGAGGATAATGCTAACAAGTTTTGGAACAATCATCTTGATCAATATTAGTCTCTACTATCCATAGATATGTCCTTATCACACATCTCCAATCACATCTTTATGACCTTGTCTGGAGACTTTTACGAAGCAGATGTTAGATAGTTTCTAGTTATTCCACGACCAGCTCATAGGGTCTCTAGTGACACTAACATTGATAGAAAAATTCATGTTTCTATTCTCCTGAACCACTCCATCTTACCCGAGCAGGTAAGGCAAGCATTAATTACCTTAGACGAGCAAATTCCCATAGTTTCTGTAGAGGAAATTCGATTTCCTTGATCTACTTATTGGCCATTTTTTCCTATTTTCATATATTCAACCTATCAGTCCTATTTAGCCATCCCATAGCCATATTTCCATCTCATATCGGCTTTCCCGACATGACCTTGGGAGGTTGAGTGTGTCTTAGAGTCACATATCGATTCTTAGATGTATAAAATTGGTGAAGGTGATGTGAGGGATTAGTTTCTTTTCGTTTCCTCTTTTATTTCTCTTCTTTCATCTATCCTTCTCTCCCATTATTCTGTGGGTGTTTATACATCCCTCGAATATGTCAGGTCAGGAATACGACAATCCCATTTTGGGTCTTGAAGCTTATTATTACCAGATGGGTATGCAAAAGTTGCGCTCACTATCAGGGTGGGCTGATAACTACTCACCAAATTTTCCTTCACCTCACACTCCTCCTCAAGGTACCAACAATAGCTCATCAGTTATAATTGAGGAGATTGATCAACCTATCTAGAGCCCGCAACTAGAGTTCTCCAACTTAAATAACATGTCATTCATGGGAGAAAAGGGGTATTATTCACACATTTTGTCTAGACCTCAAATCAACATGTAGTCTGATGCCTTTTCCTCCTACCTTTCACCAAATGATAAAATTATATTACGTTTCACCTGAAGCGATGATTGTCTTAAAGCAATAGACCCATCCTTGGAAAGGATGCAAGGGTATACTGCTATTCTTTTCAGAACAATGTTGTCATCTATCATCCTATAATATAAAATATGCCTAAAAATGAGTGCTCTACCAAGGATCAATTCACGATAGGATATCATATGCCTTTGCAACCCAATAAGGCTCAACACAAGCCTAAGAAAAATATAACACCCTAAGAAAAATTTAACACCTTCTTCAGGCGATGTGATTTCAATGTTAGTGGATAGAGTTAGGGAACTAGAGCTTGCCCAACCTTCTAATTCTACCCACATTACATGGAAAGGTAAAATCCCCCACCATGTTTAGATCTATAACTATGCTCCTTCTGCACCATCATGTTCTCTGATCTACATGGTTGTTCCTAGTCTTAGATACCTCCTTATTAGATCGGGCACATTAGGTATATCATTTCATTCTTCATACAAATATACTCCATAGGGGCCAACTGGAAGTGCATTCTCAAATGCCATTCCAACTCGCATTGCGACGTTCTCTAGTTTTAGACCTACTAGTCCGCATCAAAACAATGTTCCCCCATATTTTCATATGTATCTAAATCACCATAAGGGGACATGTTTTCTTTTCCTTGTGTGTATGATCAACATCAGGGGGTGCCTTATGCCCCTGCAAATGCTTATGATGCACTGTATCAACCTACTATTCCACCCCCACCTCCCCATCAAGGGTTGTTCCTGGTAGATTCTTATGTGGTGGGCACATACTCCGAATATCTAAAGGAGCCCCTTGACTTTACCATATAGAGTGTGATACTCTTGCGACCATTGCTAGACCTTCCAAAATTCAAAGGGGAGGGGGATCTAAATTCTCACATCAAAGCATATGCAACTTTTATTATAGAGCTACTCACAAGGATGTGGTTGTAGCTAAGATACTCCCCAAGACCCTTGAGGGGATAACTCTTGATTGGTACTATAGAATACTGGAAGTCTCGATTCATTCATTTAAGAAAATCATTTCAGAGTTCATTAAGGATTTCATTATAAACAAGCTTTTAAGAACAAGAATTAGAGAATTCATCCACATCAAGCAAGAGCATAATGAATCCTCCTTCCACTTCATTCAAAGGTGGAAGCACGTCCTCTACTCCTTGGATATTGCTCTAAACATGGACCAAACGAAGATTTGTGACTTGTTCCTCCATTCCCTCAATTGAGAAACTAAGGAGGAGGTACAAAATTTTCCTCTTAGGAGATATGAAGAGGTTTTAGAGGGTGTTATCCACATTGTCAAAACTACAATTGATAGCATTTGAAAGACATATGGCTCAAATGGGAAATTAATCACTCCCTCTCAAGGTAACTCAAACTAGCCAAACAGTTCAAACAATAATAATTAGGGAGCCAAAGTCCTTAACAAGAACAGCGGTACTATAATGGATGGTGTAATTGATTAATATAGAAAGTCAAATGTTACTAGCAAAGGTAGCACAAATAATGACAATAACAATGCAAATCCAAACAACCAATGGAGTAACAACTTCACTCCTTTTGTTAATGCGGTTGCCTTTAGTCACCCTCCTCCTCCTCCACAGTAGGTCCAAGATCAGGACCCGATTCAATATTCAAACCAATACCTGAATCAATTTCAAAATCAATATCAGAAGCAAGGCCAAAGGCCTCCAAAATTCAAGTACAATAACCAACAACAGAACAACAACACAAACTATGGGCTACAACAAAACCATAGTAAGAGACCTCGTGACTACGATCCCAATTTATACCGTGGTTTCCATAGGATTATAGGACATGATGCTCGAATGTTCCATGATTGCAATACATTTATATAACAACTTCTATAATACTAGATACAACTCTTCATTGAGATGTTCTTGGCTAATGCCATGACACCTACACAGAATACTCACATGGGGCATGTTTCTCCTCAAAATTCTACACGCCCTGAGAATGGAAATATTAATCCTCATGATAAAAACAAGGGGGCTCCCATAGAAAACAATGACCATGAGGAATCTACGTCCTCAGATCATTGAGTAGCCCCTCCTTTGGACAGTCGAAATCAGACTAAAATTATAGACTTGGTTGAGCTAGAAACTGAACCTGAAGTTAACGCAACAACTCACACATGTGATTACTCTTCACAACCTCCTCCTGTTTATCCCTCAATGTCAGATGATACGTCGGTAGCTCCGAAGCCAATGAGAGCCTATGATTTGATCATGGATATGACTAAAACCTTTTCCCACATCTCCTTCCTATATTTGCTAAAGAATTCCCATGTGCATCAATCCTCTTTGTTAGAAGCGCTAGGTCTTGACCATATTATCCACATCACTCCTCCTTTGGAGGCCCAAATCAATCATATAGAATTCGGTGTCTATCCCTCAAGGAAACTAGAGAGAGATGTTGGGTTTGTATTTGATATTAGCAAGATACCTACTGATGCTAAGTTGGCATAGAGAGATGATCCTACGTTATATTCTAGGTTTTGATTTACAACAAATACGTTAATTGTGTAATGATAAATGATGGGGATGTTGTTAATATAGTTCCTTTCTCGTTTCTACAAAAGTTAGGCTATGGAGAAATGAATTGTTCTTCCCCTGAAAACATGTTAAGAGGCTATGATAGTCTCAAAGTGAAGTCCATTGGGACCATAGTGCTCTTAGTTACCCTTGGACGTAAGACCGTGTTGATTTTGTTTTATATTATAGATCAGAAAACTAATTATAATATGATTCTTTTTCGACCTTGGATCCATAGAATGAAGGAAATTCCTTCTACGCTATTCCAAGAATTTAGATTCTTGCATCTAGGAATGGTCTTTGTTGCTCAAGGTGATATGAAGTCATTTGATATCTATTTCGCCAACTTAAAGAAGAAAATCATGGTCCATATTGAATTTGATCTCCTCACCAATCAATTAAACAAGCCACATGGATCAGTGCCTACATCCCATCTTGTGCATGCGTCCCATCCATTACATGTTATCTTGCATACACATAGGGTTTACATTTGATTTTAAAGGACTTGTAAAATTTTTGATTCAAGTGCGTGACCTGCAACGTATTTTCTTTCATAAAATCCCAAAATCCTTATTTGAGGACATCTAGTTCCATCACTGTCCACCTTTTATTGACCTCTCACATTTTCTCATGATATTTCTTTTTCTATCTAATACTGTCGTCTTTAACACCTTCCAAATGACATACTTATGATTCAACTAGAACTTTTAACTAAACATATTGGGTACAAACTATATAGCCTTTTTCACTACTATATTGGGTACAAACTATATAGGAATATATAAAACCAAATATTCTATGGGATTAAAACATTAATAAGCGAGCTCGAAGAAAGGATAATAGTTTGAACAACTTGTTGTTAGGAATTAATAATATCTAATGTGAAATAATTCCTCAGAATCACAATAATAAGAAGTATGAATAGAATTACAGAAATGAAATATGTAAAACACGAAGACAATATTTAACGTGGTTCACCCAATGTGGGCTACATCCACCAGGAACACTTGCTCATATTTTATTACAAGCCAACAGTCTTCACAATTACAATAATCAAATCTTGTTTGGAGCTGCTCTTAACAAAACCTCCCGAATTCGCACTTGAATTCGCACACTCTATTCACCTTCTCAAAACACACTCATGTTAATCCTATTGTATGTCCATCTATTTATAAGTGCATCAATAGGTAGCTGAAGAGGTGGTTTTACAAAACAATGGGCACCGAAAAACCATGGGCCCAAAAACAACCCATAATAGTTACCCATTACCCATGGGTTAATAAACCACCCATGAAAATTTGCTTCCGAGCCCCCATTGGGGGGGTTTCACCCCCCCGAACCTCCTTGACCCGCTCACTGGCGAGTGGGACCGCCGTAAAAATATCCAAGTGTAACACATAGAAGGTGTACCAAACTCTAACATGAAAATAGGATCCACAAACATAACAATCTCCCACTTGGAGACTGATTTCCACTGAGCAAGCTTCTCAAACCTTCACTGTCATCCGCGAAGGCCAACCAAAGCTGAACATAGCTTTAGTTTATCCCTTGTGACCACCTTGGTCATCATGCCTGCAAGATTCTGATTGGTATGAATCTTCTCCAGCTTCAACTTCTCTTCCTCCAAAGTTGTCCTAATGAAATGGTACCTTAACTGTATATGCTTCGTCCTGGAGTGGAAAGCAGAGTTCTTAGCTAGGTTTATAGCACTTTGACTATCACTATGCAACTTACATTCCTCCTGCTTATGCCCCAACTCCTTAAGCAATTGTTGTAACCAAATCATCTCTTTGCTTGCCTCTGTGGTTGACAAAGCCACTAGCTTCTGTAGTCGTGAAATCCAACTCACTATTGTCCCACCTACAATGTAAATATAACCTGTTGTGCTCCTCCTACTGTCTACATCTCCAGCCATGTCTGAATCTACATAACCACGTAAAGTGGTGTCTGATCCACTGTAGCACAAAATTGTCCCCATGGTCCCTCTCAAATACCGACGAATCCACTTTACTACTTGCTAATGCTCTTTACGTGGATCACTCATAAATCTACTCACAACTCCCACTGCATGGGCAATATCAGGCCTAGTGCACACCATAGCATACATCAAACTACCAACCACTGATGAGTAAGGTACCTTGGACACATGGTTTCTTTCCTGCTCTGTCTTGGGACACTGCTCCTTTGATAACTTAAAATGGCCTAGCAAAGGAGTCCCAACCGGTTTAGCATCCTTCATGTTAAACCTATCCAATACCTTCTTAATGTACTCTTCCTGAGATAAAGTCAGCTCCCGTTCCTTCCTATCCTGAGTTATCCTCATACCAAGGATTTGTCTGGCTACCCCCAAATCCTTCATATCAAAGGATTCACTTAGCTGTTTCTTGAGTACTTTTATTTCCTGCATGTTTTTACTTGCGACCAACATGTCATCAACATACAAACATAGGATAATATAACTTCCATCCTCTAATTTCTTTGTATACACGCAATGGTCATAATGACATCTAATATAACCTTGCTCCATCATGAAGCTATCAAAATTCTTATACCATTAACATGGAGCTTGTTTCAGGCCATACAAGATCTTATTTAGTTTGCACACCATCTCCTCTTTACCTTTGACTTCATATCCTTCTGGCTACTGCATATATAGCTCCTCCTCCAAATCACCATGGAGAAATGCAGTCTTTACATCTAACTATTCTAAGTGCAAGTCTTCTGCTGCCACTATTCCAAGAATAGTTCTGATAGAAGTCATTTTTACTACAGGAGAAAAAATCACATCAAAATCTATACCTTGTTTCTGTGTAAACCCCTTGACCACCAACCAAGCCTTATATCTTTTCTTTCCTCCTTCTTCATCTTTAACTCTGTACACCCACTTATTCTGCAATGCTCTTTTGCCTTTCGGTAGCTTCACCAAATCCCAAGTTTGGTTCTCCATGAGAGACTTATGCTCCTCATCCATGGCTTGCTCCCACTTATTACTAGCATCTACCTGCATTGCTTCATCAAAGCTCTCTGTCTCTCCACTATCAGTGAGTAAAAAATAATAAACAGAAGGAGAAAACTGTTCAGGTTCTTTTCTTTCCCTGGAAGACCTCCTCACTGTAGGAGTTTGGGGTTCCTGTTGAGTAGGTTCTTGAATTGATTCATGGGTCATTGTCCCATCCGGAAGATCCTCTACCACTGCATATTCTTTCTTGGATTCTTCCCTGTTTTCCTGCAACTGTTGCTTATACATGACTTTCTCAGTAAAGACCACATCCCTAGACCGAATGATTTTCTTGTCCTTAATACTCCAACATTTAAATCCAAAGTCATCACCACCATAACCAATAAAAGTGCATTTTTCTGATTTAGCCTCTAGCTTGCTCCTATCATCCTTGTCAATATGAACAAACACCTCACATCCAAAGACTCTAAGAAATGAGGAATCGACTTTCTTACCGTACCAATCCTCCTCGGGTATGCCTCCATCCAAGGCACTTGGGGTCCTCTCTTTATCAAGTACATAACTGTGCTCACCGCTTCTGCCCAAAAATAAAGAGGCAGTCCTGCATGTATCCTCATGCTCCTAGCACATTCCATTATTGTTCTGTTCATCCTTTCTGACACCCCATTCTGCTGTGGGGTTCCTGGAACCGTCTTTTTCCTGTGGATTCCATTCTTAGAACAATAATCATCAAATTCATTGCTGCAATACTCCCCTCCATTATCTGACATGAGACATTTAAATTTAAGACCTATTTCATTCTCTACCAAGGCTTTCCATTTAGCAAAAGTATCAAATACATCAGATTGGTTTCTAATACAATAAACCCAAACTTTCCTTATTACATCATCAATAAAAGTAACATAATAACTTAAACCCCCAAGAGATGATACCTGAGCTGGCCCCCACACATCAGAATGTACCAGGTCTAACTTACTCTCTTTCTTCGTAGGTCTAACCTTGAGAAACCTTACTCGCTTCTGTTTCCCATATATGCAGTTATCACAGAAATCCAAACCTGTTTCTGTATATCCAGGAAAATTCTTCTTTATGATGTCCATGTCCTTATGGCTCATATGACTGAGCCTATAGTGCCATAATGTTGTATCTACATTTGAAGCCACAAGATTACAATCATTAGTACTATCAGTGGATAAATACAAGGTTCCAACCTTCTTACCTCTTGCCACCACACGAGCACCCTTGGTAACCTTCCAAGAGTCAGCTGTAAATATCACAGTATAACCATCACTTCCCAATTGCCCCGCTAATATCAAATTTCTCCTTAATGTAGGCACATGTCTGACATCCTTCAATAGTCATGTATTCCCATTCTGCATCTTAACCTGAACAAAACCTTTTCCAACTATACTGCAAGGCTCATCATCACCAAGAAAAACATGCCCAAAATCCCCTTGAACATAATCAACAAAATAATGCCTATGTGGAGTAGCATGAAAAGAAGCCCCTGAATCTAAAACCCAAGATTCAATAATATTATGCAAAGAAAGAATCAAAGCATCCTGACATACATTACCCGATGCCACATTTACCTCCTTGTTTTCTTCTTGTGCTTTCTTCTTATCTCGAAGCTCCCAACAGTCCTTCTTTGCGTGCCCAGACTTTCCACAATTCCAACATACAATCTTGATCTTGGATTTTGACCTTGCCTAATTTTTCGATTTTCCATGGTTTCCTCTATTATTCTGTCTCCCTCTAGTTTTCACTGTCAAAGCATTCCCTGAAGTAGAAGATTCCCTGGAGCTTTTTCTTCACATTTCCTCTCTTAGAATCACCCCTACAACATCCTCAAACTTCAAGTTCAACTTAGTTGGAATCGAGTTGCTTACCACCATTACCAGGCTATTCCAACTTTCAGGTAAAGAGCATAGAATTAATAAATCCCTAACTTCTTCATCAAATTCTATTGTAATCTAAGCTAGCATATTCACAACCGTATTGAAATCATTTAAATGATCTGCTACCAAACTATTCTTAAACATCTTCATATTAAACAACTTTTTCATTAAAAATATCTTGTTAGAGGCAGAGGGTTTTTCATACAACTTCCCTAATACATCCATTAGATCTTTTGTAGTATTTTCCTTAGAAACATTAAATAATACCGAAGATGCAAGACACAGCCAGATTGTCCCAAGTGCCTTCCTATCCAGAAAATCCCATTCCGCATCTGTCATGCTCGAGGGTTTGTTCACCTTCTCAGATAACGGAGTATAAAGATCCTTCTGATAAAGGTAATCTTCCATCTACATCTTCAAAAGACTAAAATTCTACCTGTTGAATTTATCAACCCTAGATCTTCCATCATCTACCATAGCTCCCCACTCAAGATAAAAACTTTCCCTGCAATTCAACACTTCAACAAACCAAACCAGGCTCTGATACCAATTGTTAGGAAATAAGGGATAAAATCTAATGTGGAATAATCCCTCAAAGAATCACAACAGTAGAAACTAATATGCAAAAATGATTATAGAATCTCAAATAAAATTTTAGAATAAAATAACACAATACAAAGAGATAATATTTAACATGGTTCACCCAATTTGGGCTACGTCCACCAAGAATCACTTGCTCAGATTTTATTACAAGCCATCACTCTTCTCAATTACAATACCCAGATCTTGTTTGGAGCTATGCGCTAAACAAAACCTCCTGAATTCGCACTTGAATTCACACACTCGATTCACCTTCTCAAAGCACATCTGCAATGTTTTTCCTATTATATCTCTACCATATGCATAAGTGCATCATATAAATAAACAACTGCTTAAGTAGTTTTACAAAACCGTGGGTATCAAAAAACTATTGGCCCAAAAACCATCCCATAAACCTATGGATCAAAATCCCATTACCATATGAGAAAGTCATGTTTCCCAATATATCGGGCATGTTTTAAGGCCCTTTTTTTCGGGGGGCTCACGCCCCCGAACCCCCGCTCGGGGCCCGGCCTGGCCCCAAACCCCAGCGAGGACCACCGTGAAAAGTGTACGAGTGTAACTCTTAGTGTACGGTGCTTCAATACTTTCACACATGAAAACATGATCCATAACCATAACAACTTGTTTCATTAAACATGTGAAATCACAAGTTGGCATTTGATGCTATGCACACCAGACGGTGAATGTTGATCACCCAAGTGGATACCACATTGGTTTAAAGCCGAGTGCACTTCAAATAACATACACAGAATATCCATGCTTTCAAATAGAAGGCTTGGACTTCACAATATCTTAATGGTCTTAAAGGGATGACAATTTTTGGAGATTCCCTCTGCCAACACATCAAGATTGAAGTAAATGGAGAATATCAGGTAAAGTATGATAAACTGATATGTCCTTCAACTAAAATAATGGTTGACAGTATCAAAGGTTACTTCCAATGCTGATTGACATTTGAACATTGAATTCCTCGCACGTAGAACACTAAAACAGTGAATGTCATGGAATAATATTGTAGTCCCTTCTTGAAGTTTTGTAATAAGGCAAACCAAAAGACACAATGAGTTTCTCATCGAACATATTTTAAATGCTATAACCACAGATACAATAAATTGAACGCTAGATTCTACCATGGTGTGTGCAGATTGTTGAGTCCTGAAAACCCATTGTGTTATCACGACATCTCTAAAAAAATTCTATCCAAGCTAAAGTTTATCACCCAAAACATAAATTCGTGTAAACATAAATGTGATCCTTAATTACATACGTTCTTCGTACTACACCATCATATGTAGAAACCTTGTATAGAAGCTCGCTAATGATGAGGAACTAATCTTAAAGACGTCTCAAATTTATGGAATAAGGCAAATAAAAAATGTATTTCAAATTATAGTTAAGGTATGCTAATGGTGCACATTTATTTTCATCAGTGTCAATGTGTCTTGTGTTAAGTATAACTAATCTTCTGAATTGCTAGGCACATTATTGGCATACTATAAAGTGGTGATGCATGTAAAATTATCATTCAAAATATGGCAGGTATTTTAGTGACATTGGTAAATCTAATTCATGAACCATCGGCAAGTCCTCCAACCTATCATTATGCGCCAGTTTAAATTTTTCACAGATGGGATGCTCAACGTTAGTTATGCAAGATAAGCATTTACGACATCCTCTAAGAACCACATCTTGAACATCCAATTACCGCCACAAAATATTTTACCAAGTGGTGTTAGAAAAAGCCATTTCCCCTCACCTACGTTCATCTTGGTAAGTCATGTGCCAAGTTCCATTGGTTGTTAACCACATCATCTTTGGCTACTTTAACATCACTACATCTACTTGTTACAGACAACGATTACATCCTTCAAGAATAATAATGTCAAGGATTTATTTAAAAATATAATCCATATCCAACTGATCATGGTTTGAAAATCCTTATTACCTAGAATGCAATGGCCAATCAGGGTTAGCTTCCAATAAAACCCATAAAATCAATATTAGAAGGATACCTTTGATCTAAGCACATTAGTGGTAATTCTTTGCACACATCATATTGTATCCCACCCTCTGGGATTATTGTAACGTCATGTGAAAGTTCACTCTTGACCAGAGCTCATTCACTATCTACAGGTAATATCTTATGGATCTAAATCCTTATTACCCATATAAGTGTAAAGTACCTTCCCTTATGTGTGTCATTCCAATGACTTGAGTGCACTGAAGAAGATTACTGCCAATTACACGTCATATGTAGAGCTAGAACTATTGAGATGAAATCTAACATATGTGTTTGGATCACTTACAAATCATATTAGAACCAAAGTATGACATTAATCTTCAAATTATGAGAATTTTATCATCTAAGACTAATTCGAGACTTTTTCAACCTCATAATTCTTAATGAGAATAAGAAGATATACTACACAAAGAAGGAGAAATTACATTATTTGAAAGTCCTGAATCCTAGTTGGTTAGGAACCTACAGTTATTATTCCTGCCAAGTTTGGATATCAGGGCTATACTACAATTATCCGATAAATATGGAAAAGATTCTTAAAGATCCCATGAATGCGAATTCATATAGAAGTAATTTATATTCTCTAACCCTCTAAGGAGTATCCCCAGTTCCAGGGGCATATTAGCACATCTACACATTTAAAATGTCACCTTCACTCTGATTTTGCTTCATGCTCTCATTACAAATAATCTTATGGTATGTGTTCTTTCTTCTTAGGATGTGAGTTCTCTATGTTACGCCAGTCCTTCTTTACAACACTTTAATTTTTCTTCCATCTTGTGGTATTCATTGGGCTTGTTCATTTTTTGTCATGCTTAACATGACTTGGGGACACCTTTCCTTTTTTGTTGTATGCAAAATATTTAAAAATAATCAAATTAAATGGTCAAAGATTGGACATTCCGAAGGATGTGATCCACCCACTTTACATGGAAGGATTTTGTTACAAAGTGACAAAAAAGCATTTAGAAAATGTTTCACAAATGACTCAATCAAAACCCATCCAAATACTTCTCAACAAAGTTAGAGAATATTGTTGGTATGACTGACGTGATCCACGATGATTCATATTTATATCATCCTATGAACACCTTCATTGTGTTTCTTACTCTTGGCAAACATTCTATGCTTATGGACGATAGAACATTGAAATTAACCCTTCAAGAAAAATGCATATCCTTTCTTAGGGAGAACTTTGGTTTTCTAATATGTTTCCTTGCATATTAAAAATTGATTGGCAATCTAATCAAATACATTTTTCAAATCAGAACCTCAATGGGAATCATTATAAGAGTGTCACAAGGAGCCCAGTTACTCGCATAATTTGGTACCCAAGATCATATCCTCTTGAATATTATGGTTGCCCAATAGGGACATTTGCATCTGCTAGATCTTCTATTATGAAACATCATATAGAAGTCCAATAGTGACTGATTATCCATAACTTACACTGGTATGTGTTGTAATGGTTTACTAATATGTATGGTTGATTATGTTTTGTATTCTCATGCATGGTAATATTTGACCAATTCCATATAAGGTCATTGACTAGAGAATAGGATCATCTGTTAGCTTTGTTTTAGTTCCTTTCTTAATTTTTGGCAAGTTGGGTCTTCCATTTTTGGCATGAAATTTTTTGGACCAATCGTTGCAGTAAGCTTTGGGTATCATCTTTGTGTTGCATAATCAACATAATGAAGCCTTGATTACGTTATGGTATAGCCATAAAGTCATTCAAAATTGGGCAAAATAGTCCATACGTCGTAACGTCTCACATCTGCGTCGTGATCTGCAAATATAAAGTGAATATGTAATGTTATTTAAAGATTTAACATTTAATTTTCAAATAATGTGTAGGAATTTTTTTCAACTTTTCAGATCACGTCTTATGTATCTATCATCAAGAAGATAATTCTCTAAAAAATGGAGGAAAAATTTGTTAGAGGTGGTTATACCGCATTGCAGCTGCCAAAGAGGTAAGGTAGCTTTTCATTTGTTGGACTCTTTCAACATCATTTAGAACTTCTTCCATGGGAGCCGATTCATCATTATGTTGAGGGTAACCTATATATGCATTATTCCAAAACAACTTGTAAGGATAAATGAATAGAATATATTAAGTGTTAATGTAAAATATTAGTCAATTCACGCTCTCACCATTTTCAGTAATGATAATTGCTGGGTTATTATATCTATCCTTCACATACATCACAATTTTTTCAATGCCATCTGGCACAAGAAAGACATCTTCCATCGCTGTCTGCAACATCATTACGATGAATGGTATGAAAAAACATCAAAATATAAAATTGGCTTCACTTCTCTATCCCTAAAGATAAATCCAATAATTTGATCCAAAATATTGGACCATAATATGCTTTACATAAATGAATTTAGAAGAATTTTATTCAATGTCGGTCTATAAAGAAGCATGATTAAAAACTCAAATGATTATGTATTGTATACAAAAAGGAAAAAAAATAGGACATACCGCCTCGCCTATAAGAATTCCATCTCTCTCACCTACAAAGGATGGCATTTCATCAGCAAGATGAAAATTTTCAAAGGAAATTTAAGGCATATAATTTATGGGGGTGGCTTACCGGTTGTATGGACAAAGGCATCAGGGAGATATGTTGTTGCTAAACAAGGGGAGAAGAGGCAGTCTTTGGCATACAATGCTGTGTAATGGTTAAGGCCAATAAAATCAAATGAGCCTCTCATTTTCTGAGACATTTCTCTTGAAAACGTAGGCAGACGCCGCCCTAACATTTGTCGCATTTCAGGAGGATAATCCCCATAAACAATGGGGTCTAAAAACCTGTCACCAAAAGCAAAAGTAAGTGTGCAACTAAAAAATTATCAAGAGAAAAGATAAGCTTATTGTTCACTGATCTATCTAAAATCATGCACGTTCATACTTTGGGCATCCTGTCAAGCCATAGTCAAAGCATATTACCATTTAGACCTTAACAAAAAATGGGTATTACTATATAGACTGTTGTTAAGATCTATATAGTAATACCTTTTGATTGCATCTCAATGAGCTACAAGAGAAAAAGAGTGTGATAGGAGATTCCTTTGTTTACCAAGCAGTGTCAAAGGCCAATAATCTTTTGGCTGCAACAATGTCATCTGGTATAGTTCTGAAGGGTTCATACCATTCTGCACATATTACTATACCAATACATCCTGCCTGCACATCCTGCACTTTACGCAATGTCGACCATATTGTAAATAAATGCATGATTTTTTTTTTTTAAACTTTTGTATTGTTTAATCAATTATTTATTTTTTAATTGAAACTAGATGGCTGCAATAAAAAGTGTGTCCACTAAAAAATACACAATCTGATCTCCGCACCGGACAAAACACATAAATAAAAACTTAAAAAAATTGATATCAATTATTAGACTTTTCGTGCCTGATATTTTGTTCTATAAATATTCACGGCTGCTGCATGTGATAGTAAAACATTGTGAGCAGCAACATAGGGTTCTCTTGCTGAGTCGCCATCCGTACAATTACCAAATGGCCAAGTACAGCGAGAAGGTGGATATGTTCCACTTACGTAACCCCGCTCAATAAATATATTGGGCTCATTAAATGTTGCCCAATATTTCACTCTGTCTCCGAAAGTCTTAAAGCAAACATCTACAAATGCTTCAAAGTCCTCTCTGCAAACACACACACACGAGTATCTATTAGAATATTATTGCTAACTAAAACAAATCAAAGAGTTTGTGTTTAACTATGTGTCTGTGGGATGTATTTGTTTTTCACCTTGATGTATATGTCAATCGTCCACCATTTATTATAACTTTGACGTGTATGTCAAGTGTCCATCTTTTATTATAACTTATTGTAAACTTTTATTTAAATATTATATGATATATCTATAAATTTCAATAAGAAATAATTTTTACATAACCTACATGATGCGTGAACTTAACCAGCCTCCATATGCTTCCTCTAAGTGTTGTGGAAGATCATAATGATTCAACGTTACAAATGGTTGGATTCCTGAAACAATCACAATCATAAACACAATCACATAATAAAATGAAATTAATTTAAGAATTATTTTCAGTTCATACCTTTGGAGAGTAGAGCATCGATGAGATTATTATAGAACTTTATTCCCTTCTCGTTAATAGCTCCTCTTCCCCCTGGTTGTATCATTAATAATTTCAAACACAATAATCCATAACTTAAGTAATATTCACTTAAAAGAAATTCTAAAAATTGTCAGATAGTTTTATTCGGAAATATTCTTTCTAATTTGTATGGACTAGAAATTATACACTATATTGTGATTAAGGCGTGGTCTATTACTTGGAAGAATGCGAGACCAAGATATGGAGAAGCGATAGGAGTTTACTCCAAGGGACTGCATCAATTCAATATCTTCCTGTATTGCAGTACAATTGTTTTTTTGGTTAGAATTAATTAGACATATAGGCATAGCTATAACTAGTCAATTAATTATGTGAAAAATACCAAATAACGATGGTAATGATCATCAGCTACATCTCCATTGCCTCCATCAGCAATCTTTCCTGTGCCACAGTTATTATGAAAACAAATATCAAGATGATCATTTTCGTGAAGAAAATAAGGAATAGAATTAAGCAATGAGAGGGATTCTCATATATTTGAAAAATTAACCTGGATGAGTGTGAGTAAATACATCCCAATTGTTTAGACCCTTTCTGTCTTCCAAGATTGCGCCTTCCACCTACAACAAATTATGTCTCATGTATTGTAGAATTTCTTAAAAAGTGTATATCTATATCGAAACTTATATCTACATAATTCTAAGATTCCAAAACAATTAACTTCTAAAAACAAATGTCATATTAACTTCAAATTTTCTTGAAAGCAAATTCCAAACCACAAGAAATGGATAAACCTGGTATGAAGAAGTGGAAGTTCCGAAGAGAAAATCAGGAGGAAAATTGCTTCTATGGAGCTCTACTTCACCTAATACTGTGGCCACCAAAGCCATTATCACAATTATTTCTCTACTCAACACAATTAGTCTTCCCATCATGGCAAATATGCAGAACAGTTTGTGAGATACAAGGTAGTTGGTCATGTCATGACTTTATATAACTGCCAGTGCCGTGTGTTCACATATTCAAATAGTCAAATGGATTAGATATGACAGCGATGCTCATATCTATACCGAGTTTAACGATCATTCAACTCTTTTCAGGTGCTATTTTATTCCAATTAGAACAGTTCAATCCTAGACAGAAAGTTTCGTAAGAGTTGTCTCAGTTTAAGAAAACACTATTGTTCAAAGCATCTCATGTGGATCCAATGTGTAAAGATTTGGTAGTAGTCAAATGAAATACATGGTATTCGTTGATATTTTCAAACACAGACTTCTTGTTCATGTGTTGGAAAGATATGCATGGGAAATTGGAATGTTTGCCAAATTATAGGGTAATTGATTTTTTAATAGGCAATGTTGATATAAGTGGCGAATTGGAAAGGTGTGCATAGAAATGTTCGCCAAATAGGGTATTTGTTTTTTAATAAGCAACGTTGATAAATGTCGAGAATTTTCTAAGGGAAGTAACATATGGAAATTAATTAGTTTGGAGAGGGTAAATAGTGTTTTAATTTTGTAGAAACTTAATTTTGATACATGATTAGTTAATTGATATGATAGTTTTTTATTTAAAAAGTATGTGTTTCTTGTATTTATATAAATATTTTTTTAATGATAGATTATATGATATGCCCTGAAATATTAATTAAAACAAATTTTACAGATTTTTTAAAAGCATTTATAACATATTATAGACTACGGAATCACATATTGTTTTCAATATTTTCAAGGACTTTCGAGATCTTCTAGTGTATCTCAAGATGTACTACAACTATGACCTCTTCTACCCTCATAAATATCCATAATAGGACCTCTTGGCACATGTCCATCATAGAGGGAGGGTGTAAAATGACAAACAAAGTAGAGATATCCACTTGAGAGAAGTAGAAGCAAGGAAGTGGTACGTTGGTTAGTCGAAAAGGTGTGTGTATGGATGGCAAGTCCCACGAGGGAACACTTAGTACAAGAAAATGCAATGTGTGATCATTATATTCTAAACATTATCCCTTATTTTTTAGGATCCAAAACTACATACTCTTATTATTTGGGTCTTCTTTCACAGTACTACCCCTATTTATACAAATATACCAACACAAAAAATATAAATAAAAAGTACCCCTTGTATGATCACATATAATATATACAGTCACCTTACCAAGGTGAACCCCTTGTGGGTAGTCCATAGGGTTTGAGACTAGCTAAGATGGTGAGAATGTAGTCAACTTCTTAGTTCGTCAAGGAGCAGAAACCTTTGATGCCTTGTGATTGCATATAAGTATGTGACATATGCCATCGATGTGAGAGTGAAGCCCATGATGAGAGAAAAACTGCAAGGAGCAAGAGAGGCGAGATGTGATACTCATCGTCTCTTCACTTCACACACTTCTACTTTAAGTTTTTTTAATGTGCTTATTGTAAGCTCGGTAATCCACGACATTGTTCTAGTAGTGCCTCATTCCTTGTATGATTTGGACTAGTAGTTTCAAATAATTTGGACTTGTGTCCCCCAAATTATACTCAAGATAATTTTTTGGTAGGAATAATAGTCCTATATTTCAAATAAATTAGACTAGTAGTTTGAAAAATAATATTATTCGAACTTATATATCATAGCAAGTGATCGTAATATTATCTTTGTAATTTTTGGATTGATTTATCCTCATGTTTTGGAACTTATTGGGCTCATAGCTTGTCATATCATCCCCAGTCAAATTGGAAAATAAAGGTGATAAATAAATTCCTAGAGGGTTATCTTTATTTTTTTGCCTCAGATAAACATGAAAGAAGGATTAAATGGCTCCCACTAGAAAAACGGTGGCCTGTAACACTTACTTCCATAACTCATCCAGAATGTTTCTTTTTTTGGAAATGTATGGGTACCATCTAGCACCTCAACTTTGAGGGTAAAACCATTTTTTTGAGCACTTGAAGACCACATTCAACACTAGAAAATGGGTATTTCTTGTCTCAAAGAAAACTTGGAAATGACTGTCATTGTGTGTTGGTCTTCTTCGCTCACATTTGGAATGGGTCTGTAAACTCTGCTCAAACCCGCAGTGCAAGAAAGAGCTCATGTAAAAAATGTTAGGTGGGTTGTGGGAACCCCTATGCACTACTGACGTCGAGACTACCTTGAAGAGTGTGCAAAGGGCACATTGTTCTCCTAGCATGTGATGTCTATTGTACTACAATAAAAACTTGAAAATTGTGTTTTGAGAATGCCTTACTTGAGTTTCACATGTGCTCAAATACTTGGGAAGGGTCAATTTTCTTGCTTGTGGAAATAAGATGGAGAATCCTAGACTTGGGAGGATACTTTAGACCTATAGAAGGTGTTTCCCTAATGGATCTGTATTAGTTACTTCTCTTTATAGGGAGTAGTAAGTGCCTTTTGTGCTTATTGTAACATGATGATAACATCAAGTGCCATAACCCTAAATGAGGTATGACTGACTTTCTTATATATGCTTCAGATGGTTATTTTTTCATGAAAGAATGACCAAGAGAGAATATTATTCCATATGAAGACATTGAAATTGAGATTTTGGGCCTAAAACATGTTAGTTCAAAACTGTATAATAGGGTCAGGATTGACATGTGTCAATTTTGACAAAAACCTACGGTTTTGAATGGGAAGGAAAAAGCATATTTTGGCTTTCTGGGTCTAAGGATGGTTTTTTATAAGATGTAGTTTATGTTATAAAACCTCAAGAATTGATAGCAAAGAGGTGTGCAAGGACAAGAAAGGAATCGAATAACTATCAAGGTGTGTGAAGTAAGACTGAGAAGAGTGTATTTGTGCATGCAAGCATGCAATGTCAAGGTCAACATTGTCAAAAGATAGTTTACCAAATTTGAGTGTCTATAACTGCAACCATGACCTCTTGGCACATGTCCATCATAGAGGGAGGGAGGGAAAGTATAAAAGAAGTAGAGATATCAACCTACGAGAAGTAGAAGAAAGGAAATGGTATCTCGGCTAGTCGAAAATGTGTGTATGGATGGGTAGTACCACAAGGGGCCACTTGGTAAAAGAAAATGAAAACTTGTGTTTCATGAGATTCTAAATATTATCCCTTATTGTTAGGATCTAAAACTACACACTCTTATTACTTGGGTCTCCTTTTCCAATGCTACGCCTATTTGTACCGGTATACAATTACAAAAAAATATAACTAAAAATATTATCTCTTGTACGACCACACACGGTATATACCAGCTCAAGGCAAACCCCTTGTGGGAAATCCATAGGGTTTAAGACCAGATTAGGTGGTAAGAATGTATTCAACTTCTTTGTTCATGTAGGAACTAAAGCCTATGATTCCTCATGCTTGCATGAATGTGAAATGTGTCATTGTTATGAGAGAAAAGTCCATAATGAGAGAAAAATTGCGAGGAGTGAGAGAGGTGGGATGTGATGGTCATCATAATCTTCTCTTCACACACATTTTCTTCAAGTTTTTAATGTGCTTATTGTAAGCTTTGATAATCGACAACATCTTTCCCTAGTGCCTCATGCCTTGTATAATTGGAACCAATTTTAGTTTCAAATAATTTGGACTTGTGCCCTCCAAATTATACTCAAGGTGATGTTTTGATAGGAATAATATTCCTATATTTCAAATAAATTGGAATATAGTAGTTTGAAAAATTATATAATTTGAACTTATATGTCATAGTAAGTAATTGTAATATTATCCTTGTAGTTTTTTTATTGATTTATCCTCATGTTTTGGCACTTATCTGGCTCATAGCTCATCATATCATCCGCAATCAAATTAGAAATAGAGGTGATAAATAAATTCCTAGAGGGTTATCGTTATTTTTTTCCCTTAGATAAATATAAAAGAAGGGTTCAATGACTTCCACAACCAAAATGGTTGCATAACAATTCCTTCCATAACTCATCCAAAATGTTTCCTTTTTTGGAATTATATGGGCACCATGTAGCACCTCATCTTTGAGGGTACAACCAAATATTTGAGCACTTGAAGACCACATTCAACACTAGGAAAAAGTAATTTATAGTCTAAAAGAAAACTTGGAAATGACACAAAACTAAATAAGGCAGCAAGTTCATTGGCCTCATAGTGAAAAACATTTTGAAGTAGGAATTTAGGATTTTTGTGTGTTTACAACCATATAAGAAAATGTCTTTCAAAAACAAAAGAAGGATTATAATATTTCCTAAATATTACAACCCTTATCAAGTCCTATGTAACCTTAGTAATTTGTAAAAATTTGAGCTACCTTAGTTAACAACAATATCTTTGTTCTTCCGTGTTCCATGCTTGAAGAAGATCATTGAAAAATATTTTCATCTCCAAAAGAGTCACAAAAGTTTGATGAGAAGTGAATAAATCATTTCTGAATCTAGAGAAATCCTTTACACACACTAAAAGGACATGGAATATGAGGGTGATTATTGAATATCTGATCAATTGGAATAATTTGGCTGATGATGATGCACCATGAAAGGATGAAACAATTTTACAAAGCATGCAACCATTTACTCAACATTGAGAACAATATTTGTTTTAAGGGGGCCTGCTATGCCATTAACATATAACTTTTACTTAATCATATTGCAGTTCTCTAAATATTTATATATTTAATTGAGATTTATTTACATGTTTCCTTGCTTCACCTCTTCTTTTATCTATGGCTTGATAATCCAAAAGAAGTGTAATTGGCTCTATCATTCACAAGTATATAGGATTGAATATAATATTTTCTAGGACAACATTTATGGAGCATCTATTCTCACTCGGATACACCAGGAATTTGGTAAAATTTGGTTGGCTATACCACATTGAGGCTGGCAAAGAGGGAGGCAGTTATTCAATTCATGAGGATAACCTGTATAGGTATAAATTATTGAAACAACTTGTAAGGAGGGATTAAGGAAATATATTATTAGTAAGTGTTTCTCAGTCGCCATCAGTACATTTCCCAAACGAGCAAGTAGGTGGAATTTTCCATATGCGGAATTTGCCATCAGTTATTCCGTCTCTCTCGCCGACTGTAAAGGAGGATGTTCGTCAACAAGAATATATTTGAATGGTAGTTGCTCATGTCTATCACCTTTATATAAAGTAGTTGAGGATCGTGGAAATTAAATGGTCAAATGAATAAGATAATACCATTCACATTTTTTGGTGCTATTTTATTCCGGTCTAACAAACAAAAGTAACATCAAGGAAGTGATTCTAGTGGAGGGGGCTCCTAAATTTTCTTAGGTGGTGTGAGAGTAGTTTTAGAAGTAATAATAGTAAATGATGTTTCATGGTATAAAAGTTTTTTGAGAGTATGTCCTAATTTTTTAGGGAAGATATTTAAAAATATTATATTTTAATTTGTAATAAAATTTGAAATTAAATCTACTCATTTATAAATTGACATTTGGTATAATATGTTCCTACAAAATAGAAGTAGGTGGGGGAGACTTTTAGCTCCCCTTTTTACTATCCCCTTAAACTCTCTTCCTACAAAAGTGTTGCTATTTGATTTTAGGAAAAGATTCTAGAATTTCTTGTTTCCCTAATTTTATTTTGTCATGGGACCACTTGCTGAATAAAAATAGGAGCAACAACCCCCACCATGGGACACCTACCTAAAAAAATGTGATTCAGAGTGAAAGACTCGATTGGGATGAAGCGAATGTGATTTGGAGTGAAACAATCGATTAAGATGAGGTCAGAATCGTGGGTTGTTATGTCTAATAGGAAATAGAGTGTTGATAGTTGTGTTGATAGAGGAGCTATTTTCAAGTGTGTTCATCTCGAAAGTATTTTTATTTCTCTAACAAGGAAAAGACGGATCAGGTTTTCGAGCTTCACAATCTCACACCTTTCACTTATAGTTGCAGGTGTAATATCAATATTTTTATCATTAATGGATGTAGCCTCTGCTTTACTTGAACTTACCACCTAGTACATGAAAATGATTGTTGCTTAGGGGCATTCATTGATGTTATAGAAGTATTTAGTAAGATGCCAGAGAGAAGGGGGCCAGGAAAGTGCTCGAAATATTGCATGTCTAGGGGCCAAGTAGTTGCGCCCGAGCAGTGGCAACCGTTTTCTCACGCATTGGTAATGGGGTGTGAATGTTTCATATAGGAAGATTAGAAAATCTAAGAACATTTTGGACATGGAGAGATTTATCTTTAGGAATTATTTTTAGATACTAACTCTGCCATAATATTTTCACCTATTCCACTCATTAAAATGAGTTTATTGTTCTAAACTGTGTTTCCTTTTACTTGTTTTGCAACTTCTTCTATGAATTTGGAAAAGACTCCTTCAAGTTGCTCTCATCCTTATATTGGAGCATCTTGCTCAAAGCTGAATGACATGTGAAAAGAGACATTGAGTTCTTTTTATAGGGGATGCATTCCTATATAGTAACTCCCAACGAGGGGAACTAACTCTTTTTACTTCTTTCCTGGGGAAAGATGGCTCTTTATGAAGAGGTACATCATTTCAAATGATTTAATTTTCTCTGATCTAATTTTTCATAGGCTTGTGGAAGCACATTTGAGGATGCATACCATGTGTTTGACAAAATGTATCTATTTGCAAGAGGACGAGTAACTTTGAGTGAAACAACAAACATGTAAAGTACATCATGTGCCCCAGTGTGAGTTTTGTCAGCTCTCAACTTCTTGTGATCTCTCTTGCACATGCAAATTTGTTAATTTATCAACAACAATGTAGATCTTATCATATATTTCTTGATCATTATTGTTTACTTCTATCTCTTATTTACAACAATAATGCTTAGAATACTCCATTACTTAATATGTAGTTTACAAGTAAAATGCACAAAAATGGTCGTGAGATGAAGCTTTAAAAATCTTGTTCAAGATTTAGGAAGTGCTATATAAATGGACTCAAAAGATATTGTTGTGCCAAGAGGGCCGACATGGAACACATTTTATAATGTATTTACTCAGGCTTTGAGTATTAGAATGAAAGTTGTAAGCAAGACCCGCCCACGTCCATGTAGAGATATAAACAAAGCATTTTTGAAGGTGCTACATGTAGAGTTATGAATTAGTTTGAATTTTTTCATGATATTTACTTCAAGATATTTTCAATGATATATCACACTTGAATTTTTGCTAAGTTATGACCTAAAATTTGAAGGTCAAATTTTTAGGGTGTTTGGTTGTGTATGCTCTTTAGTGGATTCATGAGATAAGATGGTTTTTTTGTGGTGTTTCATGATTTATGGAGGTTTTTGAGGCCTTAGACAACATTTCTAAGTTTGATCCATTTATTGGTGAATTTTTTCCTAGTCTAGAATACTCCTTGGTTGGAAAGTTTCTCATTTTGTTGTCATAGGGTTTGTTGAGTCCTAATGGAGGTCTAGAAGGGTCTTGGTGATCTTGACTAGTTATGTGGTCATTTATATGATTTTTGTAAGATGATATATTGATGCTTAATTTTTTTTACTATATGAAGGCCGACCTACATGTTATATGACCAAGTAAAGGGTATAAAGGTATATTAGAAGGATTATTTGTGTGTCGTGAGAGTGAAAGAAAAAGTGTGACCTAGGGGTTGTTTGAGGAAGATGAAAAAGGTCATTATAACCTTGTTGAGAGGGATGTGAGGATATGATTCTATTCTAGAGAGAGGGATCTGATATGGGAGAGATAGGGAAAATGTGAAATCATCTTGAAGCAATAAGTTTTGGGCAAGAAGACTTTAGAGATATTTTGAGAAAAATAGAAAGAGAGTGAGCTTCATGGTGTCATCTTCAGTTGTAGTATCAATAAATCAGTGGTGAAAAATCATATTTATGTGGATGAGTTTGTGCTTGGTCATCTTGGAGGTTTTTAGCTTCCTTGTAGGGTTGGTTCCATACTAAACTAGGGGTTGGTGCTCCTTGTGGGGTTGTGCACATCACTAAACAAATCTTATGTGATGTGTAATATTCAAATAAATATAATGTATTGAGTAATATATACAAAAGTTTCAGTGGGTTTTCTTCCCCTTAAGGGTTTCTCACATTACATGTTGTGTACATGTTCTCTCTTGTTTCATGTACTTGTGGATTGATTTTACACACTTAATAATCAAATATTAAATACACATTTTGAATGGTTGATTTGAATGTTGTAAATGTGATATGGTAAATAAAGTCAAAATTTTTGTAATACTGATTCATCACCACCGGTCTCTGTGCTTCTAACAATGTAAACATAGTTTAAAATAATAATTCATGAAAAATAATACTTACATATATAAATTTTGCGCATGAAAAAGGAGAATACAGCACACAAGAAAAAGTTACAACAAATTAATACCTTATCACAATGTTGATGTAACACATGGGTTTTTTCCCTTAGGTAATTATATAGAAAATTTAATTGAGTGGAAGCCACTTTCATTGTCCACTCTAAAAAATATGTTATCAATAAAAGGGTACTAAGTACACCTAAATATGAAAAATTTATAACTTCTATAATCAAGTTTATTATTTTTTATATCTCTCCAACACCATCTTATTTCCCTTAGACCAAATTCCTATCATTTGAACTAGCTTAATTGGCCTACTAAAAAAGAACAACAATGCCACAACAAAAAGTAACCCTTCTCTTGTCTTTCTTTCCACATGGAAATATTTTTCTTTGAACCACATTTCCAAATTTTTAATCACCTACATTATGTCAAATAATTTAAGATACAAAAGTATTAATATATTTCCAAAAAATATAAAACACGTATATACAAAACAATGTTTCAACAACTAACAAATTCTTCATATCCTCACAGTATGTCCAATTCTCTTTTGTTCATTGCCATTGGATTGATTACATAATTGTTTTTCTAAATATCAACTCATCTAATCAAGAGTAGGTTGGTCTACCAATGGTAATTGTAGTTCAATTAGTAGTGGTTTGCATACATGTTCTTGTCTCCAATAATGTCTTTGGATCTCATGGCAATTATTTTTTTGTTTATATTTTTAAAGCTCCATAACCATCTATGAAGTATTGAATAACAAGAAATTCCTGATGGAATATTTTTCAATAGGACCCTAAAAATAAAACAAGTAAACAAATAATTAATGGCTACACACATTGAGAATACATCATACATGTTTTATATGAATTTCAATACATCACAAGTTTTAGATATTTTCTTTCTCCAAGAATGTTCTCCTCCAATTTTTCATTTCCATGTTCAACATCCCAAATGCATGTTATTTGTGGAAATTCCTCCACAAGATGTTTTTACATATAGAAGAATGTTTCTTGAATAATGTATCCTTCCACCATAAATCCATTTGGATGTGCTAATTATTTTACAAATCTCTTTAAGGTATTCATGTACCTCACTAGCTGAAACATCCATTGTGTAGTAACTACACCTGTCATTCGAAGATTATAAACCAAATGTACTAAAATATGAGTTTGAGAATCCATGAAAGAGGTAGGAGGTACCTCAAAAAATTTGAAATTTGATTTTTTGTATTTATTAGGTCAGGTAAAAGATTATAAAATGACCCCCTTAAAATCAAGGGAATTATATGTTGTAGAAACAAGTTAAAAATGAAGAAAATAATAGGTTTCATAATGTAGGGAAAAAAAAGTGTGAATTGTCTTCAAAATTTTATGCCAATCATGGGTTTTTAGGCTTGTGATACGCCCATTAGTGGTAAATGTAGGTTTCATGGAGGACCCATAGTCATTTGATGATGAAAATATATCACATTGTTTGATTCACTAAATTGACTTTCTCTTTACATAATATCCATGGATGCCTTTTTCCTTTTTTAGACGCTTTTTTTCCCTTGTAAATTTTAGACTGTCTCAAGAATTTAGAGTGTATTTATCTTTGCTAGAGATGTGATTCCATATAGAAACCACTACATTATTAAATATATGCATTATATCCAAAAATATTCCTAACTAATAAATTATCCTAATACGAGATACTGTAGAATATATATAATTTCTTCATTCTTGTAGGAAAATCAACTTTGTGGCTGATTTTAGATAACTGTACCCAATCTCTTATCCAATAGGGAGGAATATCCACATTTGATACAATGCATGCTTATGTGACGGCTATATACCAATGCCCATGTGACATAAGTTTTTTAGGTCTTCTAATATCAAATTTTCCACGAAATTAGTTTTCATTTGAATATGATTCTCATACTTCATCAATAAGAACCTTTGATTGCATTCATATATGTAATTTTAAAAATATCTTTGGATGACCTTATACATAGTTGATTTTCTTAATATTTTTTTAGATCAAGTAAATAGTTTGGTTTTAAGGGGACCAAAAAATCCACAAGTATAAGTGGAGAAAATATATTACAATGAAGAACACAAGAATTAACCTCTATTAGTGGCTAAGAGAAACCAACAAAGAACAAATCACCTCACCTTTGAGGATCCTTCCCATGTGATCTTAAATGCATTTTAGGGGGATCATTTACACTTGTTTTTTAATTTTTCTTCTCCACAATAGTCTAACCATCATCATTGTTTAGATTTAAATTTTCTTTGTGAAATGGAATGATGATTTCTAACTTTTCCTTGTTAAAGCTAAGTTGAGCCACTAGATGAGAGGAAATTTCATCAAAAGTAGGGGATTCCCTCTCGACAACCATATCTAGATGGGTATGTAAGGGTTCCAGAGGAGGGATATATTGGACATCCAAAATAGGCTCCTCCAAAATAGGGGTAATATCTACCCTAGAGGGGCACTTGTCTCGAAGAATAATCCTTAAAAATCTTAGTAGTTGCATGAACTATGAAGTGTGAAGGTAGATATTCTTTCCACCATACCCTATTCACCATGTTTATGTGTTTTTGATGTCCACAATATTTCATCAAATGGCCAGTAGAAAAACATCTATGATACCATAAAGCTAGTCATTCATAGTCCAGTCACTGATTCAATAATATGTCTCCAATATCAAGGTTAATATTGTTTGTAAGATCTACTGATACATCTAGGTCCACTAAGATTCCTGCATAGGTAATATGGTAGAAATCAGCAGTAGCATCATCTAGTTTGAAAAAAGTACCTAAGGTGTTCCCAATGGATTCAATGCATGGTGCGTTCCAAAGTTGCAGCGAAAGGCCAGGAAGGTGAACTTAAATAGGGAGGGTTTTAAATGTATCTTGTGAAGGATCGAAAGAAGGGAACCGGTTTAGAAAAGAACCAGTGGTCCCCCCACACCCAATATGCATTGTGAATAATATCATGGTCTTCACAAGAATCAAACACAAAAATAAAATAAGCTCTCGAAAAAGAGTAGAGATCTACCGTACCATTTATTTATGGGATATAGTGCTAAAAAATCCACCCATTAAGACCAAAAAGCTTGTGCCAGAGGTTTTAAAAGTGACATATGAGACCCAATTCACAATATTATTTCTACAGCTCATGAAATTTAAGGAGAAGAGATTCTTTAAAATTCAACACAAGGGTGTTACTGGTAGGGTTTAATGACCACCCCCTCCTAGCATCTCTAACAGGGTTGGAAGAAGATAAGATAGTAAAGGAAGGACTCATGTTTTCTACAGTAGCAAAGACATGCGAACCACCTTTAATACCGCCGTCGCCATCTGTGTTTTGTCTATTGTTACAAGGGGTATGCGATTTTCCTTTCTTCAGGGGTCCGGGCTCCGTCCCCACTCTACCATTAGAATATTTCCTAAACCCAAAAACTATGGCCAATCCTCCAATGCCAGCACCTTGGACAAGCATATTTTCCTTTTGTTGAGATACCTACATATAAAAATGATCAACACACTTAGTGTATAATTAAAAAATACACATAAACATGATCCATGGAGGGATATTTTCCTTTTGTTGAGGCACCAATAATGACAACATTAAACTATCACAAATCATTAGCCATGGAGGGATATTATAGTTTATCAATAGTATTAGCCACATAGAGTTACTAGTTAACATACTGGAAATGAGGTTAATACCATCCATTTCCAAACCAAATTGTACACTGTGTTACCTCTCTTTGAATTTTCAAGTTACAATTGATCTATGTGGCTCATTAAATTTGAGTAAGAAGGAATAAGCCAAAATCCATCTTTGATTCTATCATTATGATGCTATGAAATTAAACATGTAAGTGACTTGCAATGGAAAATACAACTAAGAATAGGAATTATTGGAAAATTTATAAATAGCTTTTTTGGAATGGTGATCCCTCTCACTCCTTTTTGATACCATAGTGCCCCATTATTGGGATAATTGACGTCATTCTCATATTCCTTTCTAAATAAAATGCAATCATTTGTACATGCATCATAGTTAACATAGACAACCCTTAAATTTCATGACATTTTTTGTGCCTCTTTATATATTTAGGAAATATATCTTATTAGTGTATACATTACTGTTATTTGTTGAGTTGTTAAAATGACTCACATAGATAGAAATATTTGGGAGGAGATTGCTGGGTTTGTTAAGGCTATTTTCTAAAATAGTGGAGATCATTAATCCTATATATTTGTACCTAATGTTGAATGAAATATACTGAGAAATTATTATTTCTGTGCTCATACCTTTTATTTGGTACCAGAGCTTGGTCATGCACACATTTTTTCCTCTACATGTGCAAGGTGAGATGTCCTATCACACTGGAACATTGCACATGTTATTAATCTCTCCCAAGAGATCTGTGAACCATATGTATGCCTTGACGCAAAAAAATGCATATCGAAATCCATGGATATGTGTGGGATGTGTATTCAATCATTAAATGAAGTCCGTATGAATTATCAGAATTATTATTTCAAGAAAATAAAGGGATTTCATTCGATGGTTTACAAATGTGACCAAAATTTGCGTATAAGGGATCCAATAATTGAATAGTACCAAAATAACTTGGATGATAGGCACATTTCTCTGTTGTTAGCATGAAGGAAGGAGAAGTTAGGTGCACATTTATGAAATATGAGATGTATAATTCCTCATTTGTAGGCTTCTTGAGCTCAAATTCATGTCTTCTAACTGTATTGGAACTTAAAAAAAAGCATAATTCCATGGATGCCAAAAATCACAGGAGTGGTGTAGCTATTTGACGTGTCTTTCCTCCTAGGTTTGGTGCCAATATCAACTCAACACCTTGTGTGATTGTAGATTGAGCTAGGATCAAGCGGTGAGCTAGACCTCTCCAATAAAAACATCGATCTCCAAACCAATAAAAAAATGATAGCTAAACACAAAAGTGAGTCAAATATCTATGGTGTATTTGATGATGACTCATCTTCTCTATGCCTACGTAGCATCTTCCCAGTTTTGATAAGCAGTTTCAAAAATTTGTGGCATTATATAGATGCAAACACATGTGTAATTATTGAAAAATACCATAAATGCATGTCATTCTATTTTAGTCTAAAAATCCATGAAAGTCAATTAGTAAAGTTTTTTACCATCATATCCATCTAAAAATGGAAGTACCACTAGAAAAGTTTAATGGTCTCAATTTTAACATTTGGAAAGTAAAGATTCAGATACAACTAATGAAAAACATTATTTGGAGGATAGTAGATGGAAAAGAATTAGCATCATCAAATCCAATTAAATTAGTATAATGGAAAACTATAGATGATAAAGCTAAATCCATTATTGGATTAGCTCTCTCAGATTCTGAGCTCCATTATGTAGACCTTGATAAATCATCCCAAGTAATCTGGGAAGATTTAAAAAAATTATTTAGATCCAAAGTAGTCAATGCAAAGTTTTATTTGAAACTCCAGTTGTTCAAAATCAAAATGAGCTATGGAATTACAATGCCTAGTCACATCAATGATTTGAGATCTCTTCTGAGACAACTTGTAGAAGACAAATCTCTAGTAGAAGATGAGGATGCAAAAGCTATTATGATGAATAGTTTGCCACCTAAATACAATAATTTTATTTTCACTCTTGGTCAAATTCCTTCCAAATCATTGGAAGATATGATATCAACTCTTCGTGTTGAAGAAAAAAGGACTAAAGAAGATGTAGAAGAGTAAACTGCAATGTATGTAGAAAGGAAATGCAAAATTTTATCTAAAAATAAATAAGAAAGGGAATTATTCTATTGTAAGAAAAAAGGACATACATATTCATTTTGTAGATTTCAAGCTCAAGATATAATTAGTGGAAAAATAAAGGAAAATGAGGCCAATATAATAATTGAAGAAAAATAAGAGAATGAGGAAGAACAAGTAAACGAAGATAGTGGCTCTGAAGACTTATTGTACTGAGTAGCTTCATTGGAGGATGGAGGTAAATAGAGCTTGGATTTCAATCAATGACCTATAGTCTATCTACAACGACATGGCCACATCAAGGTTTGGTGGCACATTTGATTTCAGTTGTGTGTGGTGTGTTCTAGTTTTGTAGTGTTCTTGTTTGAATAAAAAGAAATTTCACATTGAGGGGGGAAGATGATCTAATGTTCCATTTCTAGTTTTTAATTTTTATGTAATTCAACAATTTTTCCTATGTTATTACCTACAGTGATATATTGATGAGGACTGATAATAGTACTTGGCACATCATGATGTGGTTGTTGGTAAACCACTTGAAAACCATCATTTTTTGTTTTCGGTAAACCAATTGCAAAACCACTATTCTTGGTTGTTGTAAACCATTCACAAAACCATCACCTTGTGGTTTATGGTACTCCAAATGTAAAACCACCATTCTCGGTTTGTGGTCAACCATTTGTGAAACCATCCTTGAGGTTTGTGATCATCTTGTGAAAATAACCAGATCATGAGTAGGTGCAAGTACAAAGGAAAGTTTTCCCCATGTTCACACTAAGGGGGGAATGTTAGGAAATATATCTTATTAATATGTACATTATTGTTATTTTTTGAGTTAAAACAACTCATGTAGATAGAAATATTTGGTAGGAGAATGTTGGGTTTTTTAAGGATATTTCCTATAATAGTGGAGATCATCAAGCCTATATGTTTATACGTAATGTTGAATGAAATATACTGAGAAATTATTATTTATGTGCTCATAAATTTTATATACGAGGAGAAAAGTGTGTTCTTTTGAGGCAATAAACTACTTTTGAGTAGGCTACAATAAAAGATAAAGAAAAAAAATGTAAAACACATGGAATAGATATCAAATTTAAAATAAAGTTATAAAATTGTTATCTAATCTTTGATGGGACCTCTAAGGGAAACCCTGGGGCTGTTGGTGATGGAGGGCTTATAAAAAAGCAATAAAGAATCCTTATTGTAGCCTTTGCAGGCCCTATGGGTAAGTAATCCAATCACTATGCCAAGGCCCTTGCAGCTCTCTAGGGAATCAAAACTGCTAGGGATATTAAGGTCACTAACTTGATTATTGAATGGGATTCCTTGAATGTTATCAATAATCTTATTGGATCCCAACCCCCAAGCTAGACCATTAAAGACTTCATTTTGGAATCTAATATTTTATGCAAAGGTTTTTCAAACATAAATTTTTGTCATGTTTATAGGGAAGTGAATGGGGCAGTGGATGCACTTGCTAATGATGGGGTCATCAGTGATAATTTCAAATTTTGGCATGATTTTGAGGTGATCCCCAACATAGCCAAATCCATCATTAGCAATGAAGCCAAAGATGATTAACATATCATGTTAAGTTGGTGGTCATGACACGTGTGGGGAAATGATAGTATGTTCTCCTACCCTATGTAAATTAACTTTCCCAAACAACTCATTTTGCATTGCTTTTTGAGCCCGAGCTTCAACAGAAGGGTTTTCAAATTTGTTTTGCTGCATAAAGGTTTGGGATTGAAAGCTCCGATTTTTACAATTGCCAACGTCCCTGGTGTAAATTTGTTTCTTAGCCGTGTTTGGGCTATCATTGTTAATTATGACTACATTATGGGGGGTCCTCCGTGTAAATTTGAACCCATCTGTGATCCATCTTAGAAGAATAATGAAAAGCTATGGGATATCTTAAATGTTTATGGCTTCACTGATTTTATGCAGATAATCAAGGGTCATGACATCCACATTTCCCTCGCATTTGAAAGGAAATGGAATGATAGAGTTATTCATTTAAAGGGAAAGGAATTCATAATTACGGAGGAGATGATTTCATTCATCAGAGGTATGAACATGGAGGGAGTGAATTTTATTTGAAATAAATTTGATAAAGAAGCCGAGGAAAAGAAGTTCTTGGTGGGTGAAGAGACTCTTCAAATTGGAAAATATGGAATCCTAGGCTCTTCCATCCCTCAACCCTTCAATGAGGTTGTGAAAATGGTGGTCCACTACATCACCTTGGAGGAAATATTCTAGACTCTTCCCCTACACCATTTAGTCCTTCTGAATCACTACCATCATGGTTTCAAGGTGAGCATCCCTTTTTATATCTTACAATCTCTTAAAAAGTCAATTAAATAGGTTCAAGCTCATACTCATGTCCTTCCCTTGCACCAAGGGGTTAACTTCCTACTGCATCACTATTTTCTTGATGTCGTCGCTAATGATCTTTCCCCCTCTCTACCCCCTCCCCCTTAGCAACCTAGGATTAGGTCTAAGAATCCTAACATCTGTGATCCCATTTCTGTTCCCCCTAGTAAATGCATCCTACGCAGTATTTCAAAAGGAAATGACACTATAGGAGTGGAGAGTTTGTTAAAAATTAGCCAAGATTCCCTTTCCCATCCTTCTAGCTCGGGTCTTTCAGATCAGGTCAAACAACATGTAGAGACCCTTAAAGGGATTAAAGAAAATGTGGAACTGTTGATCAAGGAAGGAATTAAAACCACTAGGGACCCATCTGTTCTTGCTAACTTGGAGAAGAATCTGGGAAACCTATCCACTCACCTTCTGGAATTAGAGGACAGAGTTACACAGATGGAAGAAATGAAGTTTAATCATCTTGCTATGCACAGGGTAGTGCTGGACTATATACAAGTTCATGTTAAATACGTATGTGATGCCTGTGGCATCTCGGAGTTCGATTGGAAGAATGGTAAACTTAAGAAGAAGGTACTCATGGACAGAATCCAAGACCTGATCATGTAAATTGTAACTAATCTCTAAAAAAGTTTGAAGATTTCTCTGAAAGTATATGACAAATTACTGAGTTAGTTTTTTCTATTATTATTTTTCTATTTGTGTGCCTTTGTTGTGTTGGTGTTTCGGTTTCATTTTTTTTTGCATAGTTTTGGCCTCCTTGTAGGATGTTAGCCCCTGCCTTGGTTTTTTCATGTTTATCTTACTTCTAGGCTTTTGGTTGGGGTGTGGGCTCCACGTATCAAAAAACCACTGTACTGTTATTTCTTTGTATGAATTTTGAGCCTTTTTGTACTACAGGGTATGGTCCCTCCAAAACCATTTACCAATAGTAGAAAAAATTGTTATCTAACCTCAAGAAATCATTCAAATTTATGTATAAGTAGGAAAACCTTAGTTTCAATTCCATCAACGCCAATATATCACTAAAAATTGATGTTCTAGACTCTCTTAGTTTAAATAGAGGAGTTTGAGAAAATTTCAAAAGATCCTCTATTGTTCCTAATATTACACTTCATCATCATTATCATGTTGTCCT
This sequence comes from Taxus chinensis, assembly GCA_019776745.2. Lineage (NCBI taxonomy): Eukaryota > Viridiplantae > Streptophyta > Pinopsida > Cupressales > Taxaceae > Taxus > Taxus chinensis. The sequence goes on along the minus strand of CM034155.1, from coordinate 656,521,367 downwards.
TCATCATCCTCATGATCATGACATCAGTATCATGATCAAATAAATGGTTAACCATGTATTGAATCCAAATGCCTTCTTCCATTGAAACATATTCATCAAAAATACCACGAAAATGTGTTTTTTTATCCAACACACCATCATTTCTAAAGAGTAAAGTATTTTAGACAGGATTTATGAGTTGTGATTTTTTTAGGATGCATTTCATCATTGAGATGACACTATGAGAAGTTTTTCTTTTGTCAAACTAGTTCAACATCGAATTTACTAATTGAATTTTCAGTGTCATATATTTGCATACTTAATATTAATGCAAGACCCATATAAATTGCATTGATATTATGATGGTTTCATTTGAATTCAACAAAATAAAAAATTAATCTTTCTTCAAATAAATAACTACGTGGCTCTATAATCACTTTTCCAATATTCCCCCTCTTCTACTTCTTCTATTTTGACCCCTACCTCGACCACAAGATTGTGATGAATATCCTTATACATAAAATCAAAATAAAATAAATTTACTAACATAAAATTAAAATAATTACAAATGAAAATAAATTATACTAACATAAATTTAAATTTTCTATTCAAAATTATAATTACTCACCAAATCATATGTAACATCTATACTCGAGCTAATGAAGAGCTTTGTTCAAGGGAATTAGATCTCAATACAAATGAAGAACTTATATCTACCAAAGTAGACCTATGTATAGGCAATGATTTATACCTATTGGATGATGACATAGTATCTAGAAAATAGTAAACCACTTGTTTAAGCAATTGGGGGTTTAGGAAAAAATGCAAAGTGTGATAGCAAGAGAAAAATTGAGTTTGCTACACACCCTTATTTCTAATTATGTAGCTAAAGATACTTTATTTTTTTAATGTAGGATTTTACAATAACAAAAAATGGGATGTGCCATTATTTAATATTAAGTGCAACTATGAAACTAAGAGAAAATTGCAAATATGTTTTCCAAGATAGAATACCAAACACTATCTTCATGATTTACAAGTATTATTTTTTTATAATGAGATATACATGCAAGTATAAGTTCCTAAGATTTTCTATTTTCTACATCGTTTTCCAAAAAAATTCTGATTTCATACATCACGAACCTAAAGAACTCATTTTATATAAACAAATCTAATACATTTAAAATTTTATGCACAATCTAGAAAAATATCTTTGAAGAAAAAACTTGTAATATTTGGAAAAATATCTTCTTTAAAAAATCAATTCAAAACAATAAACTCCTCACCTTATTGTTAAAAATAGCCATCTACTTTCCAATCTGAATTTCAACAGTATATTTTCTCCATAAAAATACAAAGTGTGATACACAAGCAAAATGGATTGCCACAAACCTTAATTTCTTAGTTCTTACTATGTTCTTAAAGATGCTTTAATTTTGTATTTGGGGAATTTTGTAATAAGGGAAAAAGAGATGTGAGATGATTTAATATTAAAAGAAAATAGGAAATGTGAGGTACCCTTTTGTTGTGTATATGGTGCAAATGTGGAACAATTGTGACATTATTTCTGTGCCATATATTGGAATTGTACTTACATCATAAATTGAGTATCAAACACGAAAAAATTGATGTGAAATTGACACTATTCATGACGTAATTTCCACTATATGTATTAGTGACCCAAACCCTTGAATCCCCTCCATGTCCTCAATCTTCTAATTATAAAATTACTCAAAATTTTATATCATCTAAAGGACTATTCTTTTTGGGAATAAAATTTCAATATTGAAGTTGGGATTGCTCATATCTCCTTCCCTTGTAGACTTGAGCTTGTAAACATACATTTGAGAGAGATTGGTAAGGTGAGGTGGAATGACCCCATGGATTTGTATTTGAGAGCTTGATGGTGGTAGGGTCCCAAAATTACCATCTAAGGAATGTATGCATATGTCATGTTGTTCATCATATATTTAGGAAGACACTCGGCCTCCCTAGAGACTACAACTACTTCCTTCCACGTTTTCAGATAGTTTTTGACATTCATATTAAATTCTTATAATACTAGTTACTACTCTTCAATTTGAGCCATAACCACCTAAAAAAATAGAGATACCATAATTGGAAATGGTGGGTGACAACAAGACTTTCCATATAGTGAGATGATGGAAGAAAAATTGATATATAGTGTAACATGGGTTCATGATTTTTATGGGAGAGTCACGAACCAAAGCACTTCCTATCACATGAGTTCATATTAGGGTTTTAAATTTTATATATTCAAAATGGAGCTAATATATTGCTACATATTAAGATATATAAGGGGTTAAAGTATAATTTTTTTCAAAAATATATTAGGGGTAGGGTATGTGGATCGGTAGGGAGACGAGAAGAGGAGTAACAATGGGGTAGATGAGGAATCCCTAAATTTAGATCATTTTCATTATTATTTTTTTAATGGAAGCATATTTTCTTATATAAGTAACATGTTTTTCAATTACAATGTCATCTAGATAGATATTGAGAAACTTGCCTTGAAAAAGATTCAAAACATCATTTTCTAGTCACATTAATATGTTTGATGTGTTGATTTTCTGAAATGATATGACAACCCACTCCTATTATCCATCATGTGTTATGAACATAGTATTCCAATCATGTCCTTTCCTATTTTTGATCAATTGGTATTCACTCTTTATATCAACATTGGTTAAGTAATTAAATCCACTTAGAAATTCCATGCATTTATCCATGCATGAAAATTAAATCCATACATGATAGAAATCATTTTGATGGATTTGGAATAAATGCACATTATCTATTGTTTTTTCCTTTGTGCCAATACTGCAGGTATTGTGCATGGGATAAAATACTATATGATAATTAAATTTTCAAGAAATTCCTATACTTGACCACTTATTTCCTAGTAATCCATAGGCTTCATCTTACATCCAGATTTGTTTGGTGAACTATCACCCATTATCAAATCCATTTGATAAGTGATACTACACATAGGTGGTAGAATATCTCAAATATCCCTCATGATGACATCCACCTACTCACCTAGCATATCTCTCACATTTATTGGGATATATACTATTTATGTGGATTCAATATACTTTGTTTTCTACATGAGCCTTGGTATGAATGGAAAACATATAGTTTCCCCTTTTACTGCATTCAAAAATTCATTTCCTAAAACCAAAAATATCTACATACTCATTTCAACCTCTAAATTTAAATCCTTCAAAGGATTTAGAGTGTACTTGCACTCATATTTCATAAAAGTGTATGTGTTTGTGTAGCCATCATGAACCACTTATTTGTCATACTACCAAGGTTTCCCCTACCACACATGACATACATCCATGGAAATTAAATTGCCTCAAAATTTATCGACATTGGTGCTAATGTTTCGATGTAATAGGCATTTTTCATTCAAAAACAATTGATCCCCCTTTAACAAAATTTAAAATTGTATGGGTTTGGGTCCACAATCCTCTTGAGACCAATATTCTTTACCATCTCATTAGAAACAAGATTCTCAATAGTACCACTATTAACAACGACTTCACATAACTTACCTTAATACTTGTAAATGGTTATGGATAGATTATTTCTCTAGGTGATGACATTATCTTTTTTTTTTGGCTTCAATAACACACTCTTCATTATGAAGTTTCATCTTGTTGGGTTTTTTTTGCACTACTTATTGACACATGTATTTTTTTGTGTAAAATTGTTGAGTAGTGTTATTATTACAATCATCCTCCCCTACTACAAAAAATTTACATGGGATATGGAAACTCAAATTCACATTGTCTAGTATCTTCACAATAGAGATGGGTTCAACGAAATACTCTTCCTCTTCCACATAATCTTCCTCTAGATGGGTTTCTATCTCCACTTTTCCATCCTTGATTTTACTCATATGAGGTACTTGTCTCTCCTTCATGCACTAGACTATGCATCGCTATGTAAAATTTCACCCTTATGTGGGAATTATCATTTTTCTCATGGTTTACTCTTTTATATTTAAAATAAATTTTGCTATACCTTTGACACAAAAATTATAGGATTCTTCCATAGATATCAGCTTATTCATACTAATTTCATCCTGAATATAAATATGTAGACCATAGAAATACCTTGAGATTTGTACAACATCATCCTCCACATGTCCAGATCTTATGTTAAGTTGATATAAATCCTCTCTATACTTATTTACACTTAGTTACGTTTGAAATAAATTATTCAATTGCTTGAGCAAGTGTAACTAGTAATCTACATGCATAAAATTATCTTCCAACTTTTTCTATCATTCTATTCCACTTCTTTAGCTTAAATATTCCTATTTGAGCTCTCATATTCTACACATGACTCCACCACAAGGATGCATTCCTTTCAAATTGGTAATAAATTATCTCACCTGCTTGTTATCTTATATACCTTCATACATTGGGCATCAAGGCACTTATTTTGTTCCAAATGGATTTTTTGTGTCATTTAAGGGTCAGAATCTTAAAAGATCATCTTACAAAATTACATTTTGTAAGGGAATCAGAAAGTGTATAAAAATTGGAAAGGGATAGGATTTAATAACCCACCTACAATCAAATCCTTAACAAAAGTGGTGGACTTGTTTTTATCAAAAGAATGTGGAAGGAGTAGAAAATAATCAAACATTACACTCTATGGGATGGAGAAGGGTTCAAATATGTCATATCCATAAATTATCATGTTTGATTTGGTATTCACATATTTTCAAATTCCATAATGTGCCTTTGGAATATGTTATATGGGTGTACACCCTAAATATTTCTAGGAAATGGATTTACATTATATAACCCATATTTTATAGATAGTCTAGAAAATTTATTTCCTAGATAGAAGTGAATTTAAAATTCTCATTGAATAGGTATGACCAATAATATTTCTAAGAAATTATGGATGTTATCCTGGAGGAAATGCTTCATGGGATTAGGGTTCACTCTTCTCGTCCCTCAGAGAAATATTATACATGGTTTTCCAATACATTTTATAAAATTTACTTTCCTTATAAGGGCTATGAGATTATCTCTCCCAATATTTCCACAGTGGAAAATATCAATTTTCTTTGGTCATTGTGTTCTTTTGTGAATTTTTGGAAATGTAAATTTATCATTATCTGGCCTACCATTATGAAACCCAAACTTACACATTTCACTTGGTGTCTCATTTAGTAGGGATTACCCCTTGAAAAAAGGCTCATATATTTAGGTTTCCTGTAACTTCAATGCTCATTTCATAGATGAAGTAAAACCCTTATGCACATCTTATGGTTTTACCAAAAATATCAAACCATTTAGAGATGGATTAATGAATTCTTATATCCCTTTTGACCTAATCCTTTACACTAGAAATATATCTTGTTAGGGGATTGGATGGTAATCCCTATGCCATTTACCCTTATTTGGTATGATTTCAGAGAGGAAATAGTTTATTTTATTTTGAAAGAGATAATTTCAGTTGCATTTGTTCATGTCTTTGTTGATTGTAATATATAAAATTTTAATAAAGTGATTACTATTTCTAATTTATTTATATAGATCCAAGTGTAATTTTAAAAGGTGGGGTTTGTGGTTTATCAGCTCCATATCCTTCTGGGTCATAAGAGAAATGGCTCTTGTGCAGTTTCTTAGGTTCCACTAAAATATATTCATCTTGTAATCACTCCTTGAGAGGTAGGGGCACCACTACATTTAGTTTCATCTCCATTCTCATATATTTTCAAGGTGGGAACATCCGCCTCATAACCACTCACCTCTATATCCTCAATAGAGAGTGTGGGGTTCATTGTTACCAAAATGTAATTGTAGACACCTAAATATGACTATGTAGTTTTAATACTAAAATTTCACTAATTATCCTCTTTCACGTCATATCATTATAATTAGTGATTTCCCTCTAATTAGCTAACATTCCCCTTCATGTCGGTCAATTAACGACACTTTGTTAGTTATATTCCTCTTTTAATTAATTATTTAATCATTATTTATTAATCAAGCCTTTCAATCTTGTATATAGCTAATAAACCTTCTTAGTAGTTATTTCCCCCTTTTAAACCCTTCAAATTCTACTAATTTCCCTCTAAATCATCTCTAAATAGTTTCTATAAGCTTAATTTGGCCCATTAATTAATCCTAGTTGATTAATTAAATCACCTCCAACTCCCATGAGTTGCTAATCACTAATTAATATATTCTAATCATAATTATCCCTTTCTAATTCTACAATCCCTTTATCCCGCATTCATTACGTCACAAATGTCTCCATAACCAGATAAGATATATAAAGAACCTAGTACACCTTGTCCAAATTTACAACTTGTCTTTGTAAGACATATGCATATGATAAGAGCATTTCAATCTTGGAAGGCTTATTGATCTAGCAAAATTTTCCCTTTTATACTTGGATAAGAGTAGTAATAGAATAACCAAAATGACAATTAATCCATATTGGCGAGATCTCTTCCTCTTCCTTCGAGGAATCCTTTGATAGCACATAGTTACATTCGGCTCACTAAAGGAAGTATCTATAATCTAAATCTCATCTAAATAATCAAAGGAAAGGTTTGCATTTGATGTTTTTAATGTTTTATGCACTAGTTTAAGCTTTTCCTTTATGCTTTATCTTGATGTTTATGTTTGATTAACTAAATTAGGAATCTACTTGGTGTTAGTTTCCTTTCATTAACTTAGATTAGTTTAACATGCATATAGTAATATCCAAGATATTCCACCCATGATGGAAAACATCCCTTTATTGTCCATGGCTAGTTCTCTATCCCTGGTTCATGAAAATGATAATGAAGATTCTATTAAAGCCACTACAAATATAACCACTGAATGGGTGCCCATTCATGAAGTGTGGGACATTATAGATGGTGGAAGTTATAACTTTGATGACAAAGACCTTCCTCTATCTTCTCTCTTTGGAGTTGGTTGCATAAATATATAGATGTGTTCTTGGTGTGATTGTTGATTTTTTATCTTATCCTATGACATTGAGATAGTGTGATTTTGTGTATAGTTCCCATGCGTTTACGCTGGTTTAGATTCTCATGACATGCTACTATACTACTGATATTTTTTTATGAATATTTGAACTATTTTATTTTTAGTAATACAACCTCTATTTCATTAAAAAATATTACTTGTAGGTATATAAGTCATAGGTTGTTATAAGTCAATAATATAGCTAATCAATTTTATTTGTAGTCAAATTAGTGGTCATTGTGAGTATAAATAAATATTTTGTTTCAGTAGAGTCATTTTGAGTCTTGTTGTCAAAGTAAAAATCACGTTAACATTCATTTTTTTTATAACAAGTACATATTTGGAAATACATCAATAGATTTTGGACTCAATAGAGGAAGTAAGTGAAACTAAAATATCAAGTTAATCACTAATCAAGGGGATTTGAGATGTAGTAGATACCAAAACCTCATACATTAAACCAAATAATATCAAGTTATTTTTCAGTGGTAGTGGATCTTTCCTATTATGTTCATGATCAAGTTGTGACCATGAAAAAAGATACATATGAAGAACATGAGGACCCATTCCTAAAATTCTCAATTTCAGTGTATTTTGTGTGGTGTAATCCCGTGTTATGAATCTAAAATGGAAGACTTCTAGATTGTGTGTAATACATTTGAATGAATTTTTTATCACAATATTTATTAATGTGTTCCCAAGGATTAATTGATGGTTCCCGATATTGGTTAATATATTCTCGAAAATCAGTTGATATGATCAATGATTCCACATGGATTGGCTTATGGGTTCCTAATCTATGGTTGATGCATCTCTAGATATGAGTCAACAAAGTGCTTTCTTTAAGTTATCGGGTTGTAGTTTATTTCTTCATGTTCACAATAAGGAGGAAATATTGGATATATATATATATATATATATATATATATATATACACACACACACACACACACACTCACATAGGTATGGGAGATACCATATTTAGAATATTAATATTGTGTGAGTTAGTGTTACATGAGTAACAACTCATTCTACAGATAGAAATTATGATTGATTTTAGGGATTCTAGATTATAATGATCTCCTATTATGTAGGATATATTCATTCTATAAATTGTAAAAAGTATGGAATAAAATTAATAAGTAAGTTACCTGTGTTGGATTTTTTTAACTCTTGCTAAATTTATTAGGAGTATGTGGAAACATGATTAAAATATATAAAATATAGTAAGGTGATGTTATAAGAGGTTGTAAAAAGTTAAGGATAATATATCATGCACTACCTATCACATTTCTCTTGTAGATACCATTGACCACTAAAAGAATATAATTTTTTTTGGTCAGCTTAATCTTTGATTAAAAAATGTTAAATATCAAATTTCTCTCATAAATACCATTGACCACTAAAAAAATTAACTTTGAGGCCTTTTGTCTGTGGATAATGATGCCAACCAGATTCAATTCACAAAATATTTAAAAATCCGTATAAACTTGTTTTTTGTGGTCACCTGAACCTTTGATATTTTTTTATTAAAAAATGTTAAAATCCATTATTTGTTAACAAACATTTGTTGTGGACATAAATAAAATTTTAAACCTTATTGTCTCCTTCAATTTTTTTTATTGTCTACAATTTGTCTCTCTTTCATATAATTTAGTTAGTTCACTACATCTAATTTGACATGTTACTTAGAATTATAACTATCTCTTTACACACACCTTGCTATATGCTAAATAGATTGATAAAAAATTATTTAAAAAAATTGTTAGTCACTAGTCACTCTATTTGGCCTCACGACCTCCCTAAATATGTACAATGTACCCTTAGAAAGACTTGAAATTTTATTGGATCAAAGTAATTGTTATTAATATATTTTCCATGAATTTTATCTATTATGTATGTGTAGTCACAAAATCACACATTTACTACTATTATTATAGCTCAAAGTATGTTGTTTTATATATGGATCTTTCATAAGAAAAGTATTCATTAATGACCCATTCCATAGTCTACTTGTATGTCTTGTTGGTCATTACCGATGTTGGTCTTGTAAATTTGTCACTCACTTGCACAGCTGCTGTCAAGTCTCAGGAATTCCTATCTATCAGTACTCACTGAGTTATCGTCACTAGTCTTTAACTAGGGCGCATGGGGTGCCCTAGTCCTAATTATAGGCGTCCTGGTCCAAGTCACACTTAATTTTATTTTTGTTATTGGAGTTCAGTATTTTCGATCTTTCCTCTCATCTCCCTAGGTACTAGTCGGCATGTCTGGTCATTAGTGTCACAATTTGAGCAAGAGATCCCTATATAAAAACAACATACATACTACCTTATGGGAAGACTATTACTATCAAGAGCTAGTTATCTACATAGAGCAAGGGACTACATTTGGGCACTATTTTGAATCAGACACTGCACAGGAAGGGGATTATTCATTCTATTACATCCACCATTTTACATTTTATCTAGCTATTACATGATATCTTTGCATTATTGGTGCTAGAGAAACCTAGGCACATTATTGCATAAACAAGTACATAGAACTACATTGGGTCTAATATTTAGTGCAATGCTCAATCATAAGTCCATCCATTTGGAAGTTGAGGATGGTCTGACCGATTCATTTGCATATTTTTTTTTAGGGTTTGAACTTTTGTGTGGGGGTTTATAGGTGATTATTCATTACAGGTTTGTGGTGACATCATCAAAAAAGTGTAAAATTTACCTGACCAAAGGAGAGGCACTGCAAATACCTCGTGACCATATCAAGATCAGATTCTGAGGTATTTTGCAAACTAAGATGCCCAGATTTCAGGCCAGGGAAGTCACAGGTGCCCATATCCCTCTCCAAGCGCCCTAGTTTGGCCAAATCTGCCTCTACTGTTATTTTTTGTAGATCGTTATGATACTATGTTCCATCATTTCACCACTTTTTTCAGTCTCGAGTCACTGTGAGGTAAGTTCAATTCAGGTGAATACATTTCCCTTTCATTTTAATTTACCAAATAAATTATTTAACATTTATACTTAATTTATGTGCCATTTATCATAGTTGTACATTTATGATTTTAATAAAATGCTATGGATTTTATTGAATCATTTTGGTGAACTTGTAGCTTAGAACATTTTCCCCTAGGATCCACTAAAACCCTAATGGATAAGGATAGCTCTTATCCTTCTCCGCTAATCATGCCTCATGTTAGTATCAATCCTATCTATGATGAGGCAACTATAGCTGAGCTTACAACTCTATATCATGTAGTTACTATTCTAGATGATACTCAACAACTCTTACCTAATGAGCGCAATATACCTACTAGCTTTAAAAATTATTCTTTTAGCATCATGTTGGATCCGGATAGCTTTTCTGGTTGTCAACCTTGTTATACAGTTAGCTATGACCCCCCTTCTTACATTTCCAAGGAAATTCTAGATGACTCTCTTATTTCTTTCATGCTTGGTCTTGATGCTAGTAACACTTGCTTAATGAATCTCCTCCTAGTCATACCACTACTATAGCTACATCTCATGCTTCTGATAATGATTTTCATGATCCATCACATAGTCATTCACATGCTCATTCACGTGCTATGTTGATGATCCAATTGATGACATTTTCATATTTAATCCCTTCTCTGATTTTGATGAAACAATTGATAGTCATGAGTCTACTAATTTACATACAACTCAGTGTGAATCTCCTTCTCCATTTTCATCTTCTTCTGAGGTTTTATCTACTATTGTGCATGAATCATCTACACCTATTAGTTCATCCCCTCATATCACTCCATCTACATCTATTAGTTTGTCTCCTCCTATAGTTGCATCTACATATGATACTCCATCTCCTAGGGATGTTTTTGATGCTAGTCCTACTGCTCCTATGGATGTTCCATGTCGTTCATCACCTATTGCTTCTTTGGCACCTAAACTTATTGTGCCTTTAGCATAATAGTCTCCTACATCTCCTCTTGAAATCCTTATGATTAATCATAATGGAAAATTACAACTGCTTAACACATTATTTCCATCCTATACTATTCCTTCACAAGATATCTAGTCTCTAATGCGTGTTGGGGGTCATTAGAAATATCAGGTTCAATCAATCACATTAGAAAAAAAATCCTATTATGCTTCCATTGATAACAATTAATTGCATGGAAACCCTATCCCTAAGAAGATTCATAACTTAGCATTTCCTAAGGATTTTATCATCCCTACCTTTTCATGTTTCGATGGTACTGAAAACCCCTACTTACATCTCAAACGTTATCGTATGGCTATGGCTTTATATTCTAATGATCGATTATTACTTAAAGAATTTTAACATAGCCTTACTGATGATAATTTACAATGGTATAATCACCTACCATTTAGATCTATTAGCGCTTATCATGAGATGGAAGAATCTTTTCTCTATCGCTTTATCATCAACAATGGGCCTAGAGTTACATATGATCATCTACCTACTTTACATTAGGGAAAAAAAAATGATCATGGATTAAATATTACAATTTATTGCTTATATGCACCAATTAGTTTTCTAACCCATTAATATCGAGAAGTAATTTATCTTCTGTCGTGGTTTGATTCCAACATTAAAGCATAGATTGCAATATGAAACATGTGAATCTTTCACACTTCTATGCTATAAATTCATTGATCTCGAACAAGACCTTATTGTTATACATGTTATAGATCCTCCATCTATTATTTCTACTACCACATCATCTAGTGCTTCTCTATTTCCGTCGATTGAGCATCCTACATGATCTTTATCTCCTCCTAGCAAGAAAGATCAATTTACTACATTAGAGAAGTGGCCTTATTCTCCTACTCCATAGTAGGCTATACCTCAATATTCTACACCTGTTTCATGTGATCCATTGCATTTGTCTCATCACACTAGACCACATGATGTGTTACATGCTTTGCTCAATGAGCATTTAATTCACTTACCCTCTAACCAACATCATCCACAACATTGTTTACAGTATCACCGTGATCAGCCATATTGTAACTATCACCATATCAATGGCCATAGGGGTAATGATTGCTTTGAATTTCATGGTCAATTACAACAGTTAGAGGATAAGGGCATCATCTCCTTTGGCTCTTGCTCAAGTGAGCAGTCCATATCTCCTCTCTCACATCCATGAGTTACTACTCTGGTTGAGTTATCTCCTTATCCTAGTGCTAAGGTCATTGTTCATCCATTTCCATAGGTCGTCAATCATGCACGCTCTCCATCATGTCGATCCATCGTGTCATGCTACTACTTCACATTGGCTTCCATGACCCTTGGCATTCACACTTCCCAACGCCACTCCACATGACATTCTATTTGGTTCATACGGTCGCGTTGCTTTCATTCCACATGCTTCCACCACTTCATGCCACCTCGGTCTTTGGTAAGTGATTGTTATCACCATACCCCCGATGACACACTCATTTTATTACAGTTCTTATATGAATATTGAGGGATATATTACAATAAGAACATCTCTTTATGTGCTCTATCGATTCATCTATCGCATCCTATTAAATCATTTACCGATGACTCACTCTTGATTTATGGTTCATTCTTGAATGTTGAGGGGTCTTATCTAAATGAACCTCATCATCTATACATTGGGGGGCATCACTAATATTCCACCCTATCCTTATAATACTAACATATTATGACTATATCACACTTTAACACATCCCTAAACATTCATCACAAAAGGTTATTTCTTAATCATATATTTTCTATCATCACATACATTATACTATCATCATCCCACTAACTACGCATTACAAGTCAACTCAAAAAACATAAACAATACTCAACGCATAAAAGCATCATACATGACAATCAAATAAATCGTACATCATCATCACATCATAAACATCAATACACACTAAATACAATCATCATATGCAAATAATTCCATCTATATGTATATAAATTAAAATCATAGTTACAAAACATCTCATCACCATGGGGCAACTCCCCTACCATCGAATACAATAATAAAAATAATACCTCATCATCGCTATCACTATCTAGTATTGTAAGTTCTCTAGAACACGATGCCTCGCCACTAACTCTGCATCGTTGGTCATGACCTCAATATCTCTCCACCTATCTCTGTAGTAGTGTCACCTTTGTCAAATTCTCCACAAAGGGACTCTATAGTACAATAAATTATGAAAACACATCCTACGCTAAAGGACCGCCACCCACAGCCTCTCTAGCTCCTTGTATCTCCTCGTGTGCCTCATCCCTCTCACTCAAAATCATGATACACGTAACTAATGGTACGACCACTGGCTCAAATAAATTGGCATGCCCACCTGTAATTTCATCACATGCTATAACATCCCTCCATCCACAAGTATTCCAGTCAGAACATTCCACGCCAATGTGCAAATATATGTGTCCACAATCAATCTCTAATATGTATCACCTATAACCAATAGCACAACACATTAGACGACCATAACCATCACATAAGCAAGTAACCAATCATACAACATAACTATATAGATACTCATGCTTTGCCATTGCTACTGCTATGTTGTCAGAGGAATGTGATTGCCCCTCCACTCCTCCTCCTTGTGGTAATCCTGCCACATCCACAAATAATGGAAATAAAAACACCCATCAATGCACTGTCCACCATGCACGGTATACCTCCATACACCTTGAATCATCTACGTCCATCTGATCTATCGCTACATCAACCTTGTCTGGTCCTAGAGGTACTAACTTCTCTCATGTGGGCCCTGATCTAGCTCCGGCCCTCCTCGGTGCTCTAAAATATCTAACCCACACATATGGCTCTAAGGGCACATCTTGGACCATACCAAATTGTCGAGATACCCGTACCACCTGAAATAACTCGGTCACACATGGGAACTGATCCTCTAACCATATAGGCCTTTATGTGCATTGTAAATCTATCACATCCTTTGGCCATCCTCCATAATCTTAGTATGGCCTCCCTATCACCGCCTCTAGCAAGAACCAATCTATCTAGGTTTTATAGGTGTCAGTATCCATCTTCCACCCATGCACACCAACCCATATCTTAGTAAATATGTATGGCCTAGCCCACTCTACTCGAAGACCACCAAATGGCCTCAATACTGTTGTATGCTCATAGGCCCATACATGGAATAAAGTAGTCACTCTGAACCCACCTCCATACTCCTCCTGTGTAAATCTGTAAAGATCTCTATACAGGTGGGACAACACACATTGTGCCCAGGCATACCTAGTACCCTCTTCCTCTATCCGATGGAAAATATCATGCTTATTATATAAGATTCCCACACCACCTCCTTACACTATGATTGATGATGAAATCACCACGACTATACATTTATGTAAGCGCGAAACCCCTGATCTCAAAATTGTATCCAAACTAATATGGACCTTAACAGGTACTCAATTCCCCATAAAATACTACCTAGTGTCCCTCATCTATCTCTCCATATTCTCCATAACCATGACCTTTACCCTCTTTCCAACAATAGGTAATTGTAGTATGTGATAAACATCCTCTAATGTAACTATCATCTCACATATAGGTAGCCAAAATATACAAGTGTTTACACACCATATCTCACATAGAGTTGTCAACATCTGAATATTATGGGGCACATCCCCCATCCTCACTATGTGCCACTGGCCGACATGGTTAATAACCTCCCAATCATCGTTTAACAAACCCAACCCAAGCAATGTACTCAAGTGGCGAACACCATGGAACTCCCTCGATTGGGTATCCCTCTACACACCACAACACAATAACAAAAAACTCGTTAGAATACTATACATCTGAAAACATAACCACTTACGACATCAATACATATAAAATTGCATTTTTACATCGCTCAGGACAAAATAAGACTCTCTGGACATTGGTGCCCAGAAGTAAGACTGGGGCACCCAGGAGCAGGACACTATCGCCCATGTATGGGCATTATTTTTCCGAAGGCTATTAGTGCCTTCACCTCTCTTTTCTAGGTCCCAAATATTGATAAAAATAACAATAACAATTTTGCAAAAATTCACCAAAAATGACTACTACACATGCATTTTTTGAAAAAAAATCGTACTATCTCGAATTAGTTAGGTCGTGATACTCTATCTCCTAACATGGGAAGTTATTCTACATTTTTCTATTACTTCTAGATGATCTAACTTGAAAATAACCATATGTTGTGGTGACACCCTTGGAGTGGGGGCAATGAGATGTCATTTCCTTTCCTATACTGCTCCTATATGGGTTAACACATTTGATTGAAATCTTTGGATCCAAAATCACTGAAAATTTGATTTGTGTCCATCTACAATGGTAAAATTCTTTGAGGATGTAGTTAAAGGTTGGAGAATAACACACATTTCTCCCTACACTCTTCCTCTGGTGGTAGGACGCCCAGATCCTCTAGTTTTTCATACACACGCAATTAGGTTGGGATCTGATCACTTCCTACCCATCACATCTTCATAATATAAAATTCAAAATCATCAATCATTCCACATAACAAACAATAGTCTCATGTTCTTACATCTCTTATTACGCCGCATGGATCAACATGCTGATCCATGGTTCATCACGCTCTTCTACCATATCTACACGTTCTTCTACAAAATGATCTTCTCTGGATTTATCTCAAGTACACATCTCTAACTAATTTATGTTATCAAGATTTCACTCATTAACATAAAGTGGGGGAAAGTGTAGTCACAAAATCATGCACTTACTACTATTATTATACTGTTAATTATGTTGTTTCATATATGGATCTTGCGTAAGAATAGTATTCACTGATGACCCATTCCATAGTGTACTCGTTTTTCTTATTGGTCATTATCAATGTTGGTCTTGTACATTTCTCACTCAATCACATAGTTCATGTCAATTCTTAAGAATTCCTATCTATTAGTAGTCACTCAGTTGTTGTCACTAGTCTTTGAATAGGGTGCCTAGAGAGGGATTAGGGCACATGGGGCACCCTGGTCCTAATTCTAGGCATCCTGGTCCAAGTCACAATTGATTTTATTTTTGTTATTGGAAGTTAGTATTTTTGATCTTTCCTCTCATCTCCCTAGGTACTATTCAACATGTTAGGTCATTAGTGTCGAAATTTGAGAAGAGATCCCTATATAAATACAACATACATACTACCTTATGGGCAGACTATTACTATCAAGGGATAACTATCTACATAGAAAAAGGGACTATATTTGGGCACTATTTTGCATCACACACTACATAGGAAGGGGATTGTTCATTCTATTTCATCCACCATTTTGCATTTTATCTAGCTTCTTCCCGATATCTCCACGTCTTTGGCGCTAGGGAAACCTAGGAACATTATTACACATACAAGCACATGAAACTACACTGGGTCTAATATTTAGTATAACTCTTAGTCATAAGTCCATCCATTTGGCAGTTGAGGATGGTCTGACCGCTTCATTTGGTGGAGCAGATTGTCACAAGGGGTATTTTGTAATTGAAAACTTGTATTGGGAGGGGTGTTAATAATAGAAGATTGAGATCTATATTTAAAAATAAAGGTGTTATTTATCATCCTACAAATGCACGTACTAAGCTATAAATTAAATATATAAGGAATCCACCATGATGCTTTCTAGGTGACTTTGGAAAGGAAGAGTTCTTGATTCAAACATATAAACAACATTTTTCTAGACTACAAAACAAATGAACACATGTAATATTTTTCATAAAAAATTAATTTATTTAACACTTGGTTGGATATACGATAATACAACAATGACTGCGAGTTAATAGTTTGGACAATAATAGAGAAGTTGAGGGATGTGATTTATTTATTTGTTGATGTACTACCAAATAAAAATCATTCACATCAGAACATGGCCTCATGGTAAAATTTAAGGGCCCCTAAAAAACTTGTAGAAACTATTTGGAAAATTGTGAACAATCACTTTCGAAAGTATGGTGAATCGTAGGATTTTTTTTTTGGGTTTGGAGAATTTTTGTAGCATTAAAGGAGTTAGGAGCATTGGTAAGAAGGGAATATGTTGTTGTAGAAGAATAAATGCTACCGGCTGGTAGCATTCTTTATGCTACCAGCTGGTAGCATTCTTTATGCTACCAGATAGTTACATCAAACATATTACCAGTCGGTAACATCAAACATACTACCAGTCGGTAACATCAAACATTCTATCGGCCTGTAGCATACTTGATGCTATAGACCGGTAGCACCAATCATGCTACTAATTGGTAACATGGTTATGCCACCGTCTAGTAACATTAAACATGCTTCTGGATGGTAGCATGCTTTATGCTACTGGTTGATAACATCAAGCATGTTATCGGTTAGTAGCATGCTTTATTGGATGGTAACATGCTTGATGCTACCAACCAATATCATCAATCATCCTATTGACTAGTAAAATCAAGCATGCTACCAGACAGTAGCATCAAGCATGCTACCATCCATTAGTAAATATAAATTTGAAACATGTATGCAAACCATTTACATGTGTTTTCCTAGTTTTTGTGAAGAACATAAAAGAAATATCGTAAAAATAAATTTAGTGGATTCAAATTTTAGGGATCAGATTTAGAATTGGAATCCACCAATATGGATACTAAAGGAGTTTTAGAGCCTCCGAATCATTCCACTACTACCGTGGATTTCAAGGATAAATTAAGTTTACCCAAGATGGAAGTGGTATTGTTGACCATTATATCTTAGGTTGTCATTGATGCCAAATTTTATTGATGGAAAAGAGTGTCATAATGTCATATGATTCTCCATGAGGTGGCAATCAAGGTCAAATTTGAAGGTCAATTGGTAGTATCCAATCATGTTATCTTGTTATAGTGTCTTAAAGCATGGTCTAGTGTGCATGGTCATAGTATGATCTCTCCATCGATTGTATGATGCCAAACATGTTCAATGAGATGATTTATATGTGTCTATGTGTTAGCAAGGAGTTTTCATAGTCAATTCATGTGATGTCATGTGTTGTAGCAGTCATTCTGGGCCTATTCCTAGGTCTACATAGTGCATGAGGATTGGCATGGTGACATGAAATATGGAGCAAGTAAGTCATTTAAAAGCATGGTATGAGTGTTATGACATTTCATATGATGTTTTTAAGGAGTTTCAGGTCATTATTCAAAGGTATGATGATGTTACATGGTCCATTAAAGCAAGTTTCTTGAGAACAAGGCATGTAGACACATGTAAGTATTGTTGGTGAGAGAGTTTCATGTATATTTGAGAATGGATGAGACTTGGGTCAATTATAAGATGTATTTATGGTTCTTTAGTTCAAGTTTCAGGTCAGTATGAAGATATTTTCTCAACATATGATGCTTTTGGTAAAACTGAGTTCTAAAGAAGGAGAAATCAACTTGATATGTCAAATTTTTTTGCTCACCCACTCCCACACTTTTCGTGGAACCTTACAAATTTGGGGGATGTTTTTACATTGAGATAATACCATTTTTCAAAAATAATGGATTGATTTGGTACTCAAAAATTTATGAACAATTGTTAAGAAGTCAATTTAGTTTGAAACCGTAGTTAAATCCTCCTAGCAGAGATACATATAAAATTTGCATTATATGGTCTTCATATTTTCTGAGAAATCAAATTTGATGCATCGTGGTTGAAGATGATTCTCCAGGGCTCATTTTGGCATAGGTTTCATGATCTAGTTGTCTTGTGAAGTGAGTTTTATGAAAATTTGTAGTTTCATGGATGAGATGGAAGATTTAGGATAAAAAGTAAATTTTTATAGAATCCTTGGGAGATGTGCTAGGTAGAATTGAAAATTTTCAGGTAGCTTCAATTGAGAAAATGGAAGATACAGGTCTCTAAATTTTCCCTACCAATTTTGGCCTTAAAGGCTAAAAACTAATTATGTTATTTGAAATTATTTTGGTTGAAATGAAATTTGTAGTGTTGGTGTTTTATCATGAACAACTTATAGATACCATGCATGATGTGTTGGATCATTTTGTTTGATCATATGAAGTGGTTTCTTGTATAATCCTTAATGGCCTAATTGATCCTCTTAGGCTTATCAAGAATGTCAGTAGAAATATGTGTTGACTTTATCCTAATAACATATGCTTATTAGTGCTTGAGCATGTTAGTAAAAGTTTCCTTGATGTGTTCTAGGTGTTGGTTGAGCTTGGAAGTGAATTTGAAATTGATGGAGCATGTTTCTCTCAAGAATGGTTCTTGATTCCTATTTGACATTTTTGAGCAGTTTCATAGATTGGCTTGGTTGGAGGTCTTGTGCTATGATTTGGAGCTTGAAGTGAGTTTTTTATAGAAAGTATATTCACAGATATTTCAAATGGTATACTACTTGATCATTTATGATGATTTTTTTATGTGAACTTATTCATTTTCTGGGACTGAGTTATGGGTGCTTGAAGACCTAGTTGTGCATGCTTTCTTCTTAGAGTATGTCATAGGGAATTTGGATGTTTCACTGGTTCCTAAGATTCTCGGTGATGTTTGGAGGTTGTTCTTGAATTTTTTGGAGTTGATGGGGCCTTCGAAAATATGTTTTATGCCCTTTAAGATCTTGATGCATTCATTGGAAGGGATCCTTGTTATCTGAGGCAAGTAATATTCAACTTTTCCAATTTATGTAATGTCCCTATTCAAGCTCCCAGATAAGATAATTGATTCCTTAGAAAGGATTTAGAAATGTTTCTTGTGGTTTGGTGTGGAGAAACATTTTAAATACCATTTGGTTTCTTGGAACAAAGTTACCAGACCAAAAAAATTATGGTGGATTAGGGTAAAAATATATAAAATTAATGAATGAAGCCCTCCTGGTTAAAACCGGATGGAAGATCACTAAATAATAAGGCTTGTGGGTTGACATTCTAAAGAGAAAACATTTGTGGAATATTGACAAACTAGAAATCTTTTTTCTGAAACATGATACATGATATCCCTATGGGATCGATATTTTGGAAATCATTTTTGCATTCTAAAGCTATCTTGGGTCATGATATTAAATGGATTATTGGGAAGGGGACAAAAATCAATTTTTGGTAGGATTGTTGGCTTTGGGACAAACCAATTTCTTGGGAGGACCCTTGGAATTCTATCTACTACTATTTTGAGGAGAACTGAAAAAAGACGATTCAGAATTTTTGGATAAGAACCAATGAGGGCATAAAATGGATCCCTATTGACCCCACTCTCAAATTCAGAGGATCCATAAAACCTTTTCTGGATTTCAATTTAAAAATAAAAAACTTTCATATTCCCAGGATTCAATCTCAAGAAAACTCTGTCATATGGACAGAGGAGGAGTTAGGACATTTCTTTGTTAAATCAACTTATCTTTTAAATTTAAAAGCTCTTGAACAAAAATGATTATTGAAATACTCTGTGGGTTAAGGATATAATTCCTAAAGTTAATATTTTATACTAGCTTGCTACTCAAAATAATATCCTTACTTTGGAAAATTTGAGGAAAAGAGGTATGATTATCCCCATTAGATGCATCTTATGTGGTAAGTAGGAGGACCATGTTAATCATTTGTTTATACATTTTTCTTTCTCTTAAGTTTTTTTCTCTTCAATTCTAGATATTTTTAATCTCCAATGGATGCTACCCAATTCCATGGAAGAGATGTGCTTACAATGGAGTTTCCCTTTTCAATACCTAGTTTTGGTAACTTCCCCCCCATTTCTTATGGAGTTCGTGGGTGGAATGAAATGATATAATTTTTAGAGATAAAAATTCTACAACTAAGAGGTTTAGTGCTCAGGTCTACTCATCCCTTAAATATAATGTTAGGCTTTTCAAGGGAAATATTAAGGCTCCCTGTCCTAAGACAAAGACTACAGTTCTTAAACAGTTCCCCTTTAGTCATGCCAGCTTTAAAGCTCCTCAGGTTATTATAACATGATCTAAACTGGAAGTGAATAACTTAAACTGAAATTTTATGAGGCCTCGAGGGGTAACTATGGTCCTGCGGATGGAGGAGGCATCCTTAGGTATCATGAAGTCAACTGGATGTACACATATTTTGGGCCTTTGGGGATCCAAAGCAATAATTTTGTTGATGCTATGGCTCTTCACTTGGGTTTTAATTTAGCTAAGGATAAGGGATTCAAGATGGTTCAGATAGAGGGGTACTCTATGCTTATTATTAATTCCCTTAAGAAGAATCAAAATTATAACTGGCGACTTGGAAATATCATTAATGACATTAAGGAGCTTCTTAAGGTTTTTGACAAAATCACTTTCCTTCATCCTCCACGTGGGGGCAAAAAATGTGCTGATCGATTGGCTAATCTGGGAGTGACTAGTAATGATTTTACAATTTTGGACAAAGGGGATGAAGTCCCAATTGAAATTAATAATATTCTTATTCATGACAGACAATAATTTGATTTCCTTCCCCCGCACAAGTGAGATTGTCATTATTAATTTTATGAGTGGTAAGATTGGCCGCATGTGTGAGATCCTTATTGAGATCTTTATTTACAACGAAATTAAAGGGGGGTACTATATTTTCCAGCTATTATTTACTCAGGAGAAGGAAAAATATGGGTGGTGATAGACTGCGCGAGGAATGCTCTAGCCATGGAACGATTGAGAAAAATTCCTCTATGTGGCGGATGTTCGAGATTGGGATTTTAAGAATTTTATATCTAATCTTAAAGGGTCGAATCGTTCTCTTTCCCTCGAGTTTGGACGTTCTTGGGATAACGGAAGGGTTATGGTTAGAGGAGTGGAGATTTAGGTATCCAATATGTCCATTGCAGAGGCCACTAGTATGGACACGACGGGAATGAAATTTTTCAAGGATTGAACACGAATAAATCATGAAACCCAATCCTTCCAAGCTAAGGAAAAAGTGTGCTTTCTTATTGATGGAATTGCAAGGTCCCGTATCCTTGGTATATGGAACACATTTTTTCTTCACATCATGCACTACATTAATTTGGAGGGTAAGTATAGGAAGATATACACACATCACCTTTCCATTTTAAACATGTTCAAACAAAAAATTGTTGTAAGAATTTCCTTCTATTTGTATATATCGGTCTTCACGTCGACTAATAATTTCCAGTAGAGGAAGGTGGATTCTCCCCTGCACCACGATCTTAACCTTTTCCTGTACCAAAATGGAAAAATCCTTATTCCCAAGGAGTTGGAGCCACCTGAGGTGATCCTAGATGATGCTCTCACTCTGGAAGAATGTATGACTAAGCTTAGAAGAGGGAAGGACACTCAAAATATGGTCGAGGAAAAGGATTGTTAGAGGATTGTGGTTTCATTGGCTACTATGAAATGATAATATTCCAAAAGAAAGGAAAAATATCACTTGGAGTGAGAGAAGGCTTGTGAGAAACTAACTCTTAGGATTCAGAAGATTGAAGGGGATATGGAATCTATGGGCGAAATTGGCTAGGATTTGACGGATAGTATGTATGACTATGTCGAGGCATCAAAACGAATTTGCATATCCCAACACACTATGAGAGAGTTATTTACAGGGATAAAAAATGTGGCTAAGGATCTACAAGAGAGGAAGGATGAGTTGGAAAAGGGTCGAAGGCATGAGAGGTTTCAACTCCACCCGACTAGCTCCAATGAATATGACAAGGGAAAAGAGACACTCCAGAAGGACACTGATGAAAGTCATATGCTGCAAGGTTAATCTAGCACCCCGGGAGGATCCCTCAAACGAATCAAGAAAAATTATTGGTCCCATTATTTTTGGGACTTTTGGCAAAATATGTGTGAACTATTTATATTTTCTCTAGTGGGTTGTTATCCTTGTTGTGGTGTTTCTATGTGGGCATGGTGTTCTTTAGGTTAAGTTATTTTAAATTTGTGTTATGGCCCTGCTTCACTTTTTATTTTTTATTTTTATTTTCACGATTTATCTTTAGATGTAATGGCTTATGGGAGCAATAATCCTGATTTTATTACCCTATCTAAAAAATGATGCATTTGTTGGTGCTTGGAGAGCTTGTTTTGGCCTGATTGAGTGTCTTAGTGTCTTTTGGTGTTGAATTGACACATGCTAACCTATATGGGTCTCTTGAGTTTTTTATATGATGTTATTGATTTATTTTTTAGTTATTACGATTGACCTATATGGTCATGTTTGACCTACTTGGGTGTTTAGGAGTTGATTTGTGTATATAAGCTAGTGTATTTGGTCATTTTTGACTAGTTTAGTTTATGGGAATCTGAATGAAAAAAAGATAATATTAAATAATATTGAAGAGGGGTCAAGGAAAAATCTAAGGAGAGGTATGAAGGTATGAATGTTATTGAAGTGTAGGTATACAAGGGAAATTTACCTAATTATCCCATGACAAAGAAGATTTGAGCGAGTTAGAAGAGAAAAGTTTGAAGAGGGTTTTGTGTGTTTGGAGCTAAACATTATTAGTTTTGGATCATTATCAGTTTTTTGAGAAACATATCTTCAGTATCATATTATTATAACAATTGGTATCATATTAGGTATTTGTGAAGCAAGTTCGACTACTTGAAGGATATCCTCTTGAAGCACAGGTTGTTGATCAAAATGGAAGAAGATATTTTGCCATATCAAGGTCCTATGTTCAATATAACATATTATTCCCTATAGAGATTCAAAATGAAGACCCATCTAATTTATGTTGGATATGAGATAGATGTTGGGTACTTTGACTCATTAGACCCTATGAAATAAATTACTAAGGATATCATTTTTTATGCTTTGGAAGAATGTGTGAGTTGCATGGTTGCAGAGTGTGATCCAGCCAAGGAGCTAGGGAGAAGTTAGAATACTTGTATGAAGATGTTAGAAATCCCTCTAATGGTGGTGAAATGATGTTTAGGCTATTCAAAAGACAAAAATCAAGATTGTGTGATTGATTCTAATGATGAAAATATAGAATAAGGTAATGAATAAGACTTGCTAGCTGAGTTAGCACTTTAAAGAAGAAAGAATCTAAATCTTGAATCAATCATCAAGGATCTTGAAGATGTAATGAATACTCTAAAGGTAGAACTGAATCATGTCTCTAATAGGATGAAAACTCATGAAAAGTATGAGAAAATAACAATTAATCTTGATGAGCTATTAAACATTCAAAGACCCTCTAGTGATAAATCAGGTCTGGGGTTTAAGGAAGAAGATAAGAAGGAAGATCAACATGCTGCATGTAGTTAAGAACCTACTAATTTCAAGGAGGATAAAAGGACTCAAAGGAACATGGGTAAGTGCAGGAAGTTGATGGACAAATATAGGGTCATCTGTGGACATCATATTGCAAATAACAACATAATATCAACTTGTAGGGATTATTAGCAATACATACACTCAAAATTAGACAAAATTATATTAATATGAATCATATTATCCAGAATCTAGTTTCTAAAATACTAATTTTTGTAAAAAATGGACAAGATTAGCTATATTAAATACTCAAAATTCAATGACTTGGTATTTTTTTTTAAAAACGCCGATAAGATTATAGTCCGTTTGCCCACAATTTGGATGACCAAATATCAATATATTTTTTTTTTCCTTTGGTGAGACATTATATGCCACTATCTATCTTGGGATGGATTTTATTTTGTATTTTTTTGAGTAATATTTTATTTTTTATGATTTTTTCCGTGAAAGTGGTATGAAAACATAAAGAAAACAGAGCACTTTCCGTTTACCGGCCATAACTTCATCAAAAAATATTGAAATCAAATTTTTTTTTTTGAACATGTATATAATTTCACCACGGTTGGGATGGTATAATTTTTATCACATTCTGATAAGTGAAACAAATTTTGCAGTCTTAAACGTAGACATAAACATTCACAGGAAAAAGTGTCTTAAAGACATACTATTAGTAAAAAATTATAAAATGATATTTATCCTCTTCTATTCACTTTAAAATCAGTATTTCTACAAAGCTAATAGTCTCCCCTACGTAATGGTACCGTTTTTATGACATAGTTTTTACTTTTCGGCATGGTTTAAGTCCGCGGAAGACTAAATTTGATGTTTTGTTGTTTTTAATGTAAAATTCAGGATTTGATGTCCACTTAATTGTCCCCCAACTTGGTGCACTTACCCACATAGTAAGGCAACCCAATTCTATGAAGGCCATAAGTAAGTTTAATGGTGTCTATTATTCTTGCAATACTTTTGGTCATAGAGATAGGGATAGTAGAAGGTTTGTTATAAATGCATTTCCATGGTGCAATGGTAGGAATTATTACTTATATCAGTTAAGAGATATTTCATGCTTCAATTGCCAAAATAAGGGAAATATTGCAAATATTTCTCATCAAGTATATCCTAGAACAAGATGGAGGAATGAAGGTAAGAATGAGGTTGTATGTTATAATTGCAATCATGTTGGACATATGGCTAGACATTATCATCAAAAGGGACCTAGACAAAGAGATAGAGCTCTTAGAGGTAAGATTCTCATTGTTTGTTTTAAATGTAAAAATGTTGGTCAAATTGCAAGGTAATGTATAAGGAAAGTAAATACATACAAGAGGAAAGAAGATGTCAAGACTAATCATTTTAAAAAATAAAGGAAGAACCTAAGTCTACATGAGAAGATCATCAGGTGGTTAATAGAATGGAAAAGGTACAACAATTAAGAGAGTTGAAGCTCAATTTTGATGGCTTGTCCCATGTGGATAAGGGTATTTTGTAGTTCTAGATGCAATCAAGTGCATGGGCGCATCTATTAGGATTCATAGAGTCATTCCACATCTATGAGAAGCACTGTGGGAACTAAGGAGATGTTATGTTTCATCTCGGGTCTCTGGGGTTGAGATGTGTGTGTAGGGTCTTATGGAGCCCATGAAGACTTGTTCCTAAATAGTGATCTATGTTATGATGGTCTTATTTAAAGTATAT
This sequence comes from Taxus chinensis, assembly GCA_019776745.2. Classification (NCBI taxonomy): domain Eukaryota; kingdom Viridiplantae; phylum Streptophyta; class Pinopsida; order Cupressales; family Taxaceae; genus Taxus; species Taxus chinensis. Next base: position 656,495,435 of record CM034155.1, on the reverse strand, counting down.
AATTTTTTTGATCCTTCATGCTCACTGAAAGTTAAGTTGAAGTCAAGCTTTGGTTTAGGAAGATAAAGGGATGTTTGGTCTGTGTAACTTGTTTAAAGTTCTATCATTAACTAGGTATGTTTTAGTTTTATTTGATTATCCAAGCTCATGAATAGTATGTGTTTCCATGATTTATGATGTATTTATTGTTAGGTATCAATAAGGTTATGTTGCTTATGGTCAAAGTATCATGAGTTTTGTAGAGCCTGTGTAAAGTGGTCTTGTCTTTGTGTATGAAGTAGTCCAAATGTGAAATACTCTGTCATGTAATAAATTTGTCCATGTTGTCAGTCAAAGTTATCTTTTATGAAATATTCTATGACTATCTTGAAATGCATGGAATGGTGTCATCATGATCTGTTAAGATGGTTCTATCATGATTGCATATGTGAATTTTCAAAAGGAATTCCCATCATGGTTTTGATAACAAAATTCTATTTCTTCAAGTATGTGTTTCTGTTCTTAGGTTTAAAGATTGATATAGAATGTAATGGCATCATGTGAGTCTATATGAGTGTATATGAGCATATTTCACTGTCATATGTCTTGTATTATAAGTACTAATAAGTTGTTAGAAGGGTCTGGATATGTTGTAACGGTTAATGATGTGGTAGGGTACTCTGTGCTAGCATCAAGTCTTGACGAGTATGCATAAGAAGAGTAAATAACATACTTCCTTAAGAATAAAATTATGGGCCTCAAGGTTAAATATGAGCCAAATTATAGGTGTCTTAATGCATGTAGAGGTCAAAGTATCAATTTCAGGTGCAAGAGTGATCCAATATTTGTAAAGACATGTAGCGGTTGTTAAAATAAAAGTATAAGATTGTACAAGTAAGCTACTAGAGTATCATCTCAAGGGGATGCAAAGTCTATAGGAAAAATCTATACAAGGTAAAATGAAGCTTAAATAGGGTATTATGGGTTTGTAAGTAATCTCAAGTTTCCATGAAGCAGTGATTGGGCATCAAGCACGAACACGGGTTAAAAGAGGATCTATGTGTTGGTATTAAAGGTATGCTAAGTATTGAGCTGAGTTGTAAATCTATATGAATATTTAGGGTCTATTTATTCATCCCAAAGGGTGATTAGATTGAAGGATTGCTTCAAGAATGTTTTTAAGGTATGACTATAGCCTTCATTTCCCTAATCATTCATAAAGAAGTCTATGTTTTTGGATGAACTTAGCATAATACATTTTAAGTATGGTGAAGGGTCTCTTGAAGATCTATGTGAAGTGTATAATTAGTTTGCAAAGTGGTCCCTAGTAGTTTTGAAGTCATGTTGATAATTTATTGGTTAATCATTTGTAAAGGGTTCTATAAATATCTTGAAAATATCTTTTATGCAAGGATAAAGGATGTGCCATCTTAGTAATGTCCATATATAATTCCTAGTATGATATTGTTATGAGTTTACTCAAAGATGAAAGTGTTTCTTGTGGTATTATGTCTCTGTTCTTGATTAAATAAGGTTTGAGATGTATAGGGAATTGTTTTTTGGTCTTAAAGATATAAACATAGTTGACTTAACACAAACCCAGGGGGGTTTAGTCAAGAATTGCAAAGAGAAGTTTTGTGGTGGAAAGAGCAATCTGAAGGTTTGAATTGAATTTTTTTCAATAGAAAAATGTATCATGATTTTAGGTATAAATGTACAATACATAACTATCAGGATGAAATTTGTTCAAGGAGTAAGTAATGAAGACTTAAAATAGGAAGATAACCATGGTAAAAGATATGTGCATAGATTGAAGGTTGACTCCAAGAGTATAAGTTTTCTGGTCAGAGATGTTATTTCAAGAGAAGACAAAAAAGTATACTGAAATGATGCTTCAGGACAACAGTTATTGATTGTGACATTTATTCATGGCATTTTATCAAGGTATGAGTTCTCATTTTTTCATTATCAGTTAAATATTATAGTAGTATGAAGATAGAGGGAGAACTTAGAAGATGATTCAGATGTTGTGATTAATCTTATTACATTGATAAGTTAGGAAAATTTAGACTGAAGGAGTTCTTTAGGGCTTATGGTCCTAAAATTTGGTATGAGGTAGAACTTGTGGAGTTTGCATGGTACAGATCCAGAAGAACTTGTATAACAGGTATAAAGACAAAATTTGGAGGATATAATCTCAAGGAGATCTATGTGGATGCTCATATCAGGTTCATGGATACTTTATTAATGTTAATGAAGACAAGAAAACAAAGTATAGTTGAAAGGGGAGCTTCTGAAGCAAGTAATTCAGTTTTTCATTGTTATCATTATGTATTATCATCATTTTCATGTTGAGTTGGCATTGTAGCCTTTGTCATAGATGTCAAAGCGGGAGAGTAGGTTCATAAACATGAAAAAGGGATTCCTGTAGGTGTTATTGTGTATTTTCATCATTTTCTTTTTGATTTTTCATTGTAGCCTTTGTCATATATGTAAAAGGGGGAGAGTAGGGTCAAAAACATGAAAAATGGATTCTTATAGGTGTTTGGTCTTATGGTTGCCATCAACGTTTCTGAAGGTGGTTGTAATCGATGAAAAAGGAGGATATTTTTGGCCATTGTGTCATAGGTTGTCATTGATGTCAAAGGTCATTGATGGAAAATGGTTTCATGGTGTCATATGAGTCTCTGTGTCAATCAAGGTCAAATATGAAGGTTGATTGGTGGTTTCCAATCACGTTGTCTTGTTATAGTGTCTTGGAGCATGGTATAATGTGCATGGTCATAGTATGAGCTCTCCAGTGTTGGTATGAAGTATGTATGAGGTAAAAAATGTTGCATGATATGTGTTATAGGTGTCTAAGTGTTTACAAGGAGTTGTCATGATAATTTCATGTGATTTCATGTGTTGTAACATTCATTCTAGGCCTAGTCCTAGACCTAGTGCACGGGGTTTGGCATGGTGGCATGAGATATAGAGTAGGGAAGTCATGTAAAAGCATGATAGGAGTGTTATGAAATTTCATATGATTTTTTAAAGGATGTTTAGGTCAATATTAAGAGGTATGATGATGTTACATGATCCATTAAAGCAAGTTTATTGAGAACAATGCATGTAGACACATGTAAATTTATTGGTCCAATGAGAGAGTTTTAGGTATATTTGAGAATAGATGATACTTGGGTCAGTTATAGGAGGTAACTATGGTGCCTTAGGTCAACTTTAACATTAGTATGAAAATAGTTTCTCAAGATATGATGTTTTTGGTAAAACCGAGTTCTAAAGAAGGAGAAATCAACTTAATATGTCAACTTGTTTTTCTCAGCCACTCACACACACTTTGCATGGGACCTTGTGGATTTATGGGATGTTTTTTCATTGGGATAAGACCATTTTGAAAAAATAATGGATTTATTTTTTCGTCATACATTTATGAATCATCATTAAGAAGTCAAGTTGGGGTGAAACCGTAGTTAAATCCTCCTAGTAAAGTGACTTGGAAGATTTGCGTTGGATAGTATTCAAATTGTCTAGGAAAGAAAATGTGATGCATCAAGGTTAAAGAGGATTCTATAGGGCTCACTTTAGCATATGTTTCATGATCTACATGTTCTAGGATGTGAGAAAATCCCTTATTTTCTAGAAATTTGTATTTTCAAGGTTGAGATTGAAGCTTCAGGATAAAAGCTAAATTGTTCCAGAATCCTTTGGAAATATGTTAGGTATCCATTAAAAGTTTCATGTAGATTTAGTTGAAAAAATGGAAGATACAAGTCTCCAAAATTTCCCTATTGATTTTTGCCTTAAGGGCTAAAATCAAGCTATGTGGTTTGAAATGAGTTTGGTTGAAATGCATGTTGTAGTGCTAGTTTTTTTTCATCAACTTGTAGATACCTGATAATATGATGTGTTGGAGAATTTAGTTTGATCAGATGAATTAGTTTTTTGCATAAGCTTTAATGGCCTGATTGGTCCTTGTAGGATTGTCAAGAAGGTCAGTAGAAACATGTGTGCTTGGTTGATTTTATCCAAATGAAATATGATTCTTAGTGCTTGAGCATGTAGGTACAATCGTCCTTGATGTGTTCTAGGAATTGGTTGAGCTTAGAAGTTATTTTGAAGGTGAAGGATCATGTTTATCTCAAGACTGGTTCTTGAGTCTTGTTTGGCATTTTAAGAAGGTTCAAATATTGTCTTGGTTGGAGGTCTTATGATATGAGTTGGAGGTTGAAGTGAGTTGTTCTAGGAATTATATTCAGAAAGATTTTCAATGGTATATTATTTGAGTTGTGATGATGATATTTTCTATGTGAACTGATTCATTTTGGGGACTAAATTCTAGGTGCTTGAAGACCTAGTTGTGCATGCTTGCTTCTTGTAGTGTTTCATGGAGAAGTTGGATGTTTCAGTGGTTCTTGAGATGTTTAGTGATGTTTGTATGTTTTTCCTGGCTTGTGTGAAGTTGATGGGGCATTGACAAAGATGTTTGATGCCCTTAAAGATCATGATGCATTCATTGGTGCTTAGAGACCTTGTTTTGGCCTAAATGAGTGTCTTGGAGCTTTTTGGTCTCATCTTTATTGGCAAGTTCATTTTTCACATCATGTGGTAAGTCATCTCACTTAGGTGAGGTCGTAGGTCTTAAGTTTCATAGGGTTTATGACATATTCCAGTTGTCATACGTGTCAGTTTGCATCAGTGCATAATATTGGAGTTAATTTATATTTTGGGAATGTAACTCCCATTCTCCACTTAAAAAGGTATGATTACATGCACTGGGGGTTACTCAACACCCCTTATTTATACCCCTTCCCCTTTTCAGATGTATGAGATGGTGAATGAGATATGAATCTTTCCTTTTTATTGCATGCACTTTTATGGTTGATGTTTTCTCCCCCTTAGAACCTCATCACACTGTCAGAGTGAAAATCAGTTCATGTTTATGTTATCCTGCATGATCCTCATGTTGTCGTGTTTTCAATTTCTTCATCACGGCATTAGAGCATATTGTTGGGATCTATGATATTCACCTCTTTCTATTACCTATTACTCTCGATTTCATGTTTTATAGGTTTCATCTACAAGTCTCGTAGTGGATATTCCATTTATGCGTTGAATACATTGATTTGGGTTTTACATCTTGTTTAGGTTTATTCGGGTTTCTTGGTTCATGGTTTTCTGAATTTGCATGCAGTTCTAGAGTGCCTTGCAAGTTCCTTGTGTAGGTTAGATCAAGTTCAATTTTTTTTTCAAGGTTAAAAGTGTTGTGTTTTGAGTTTTTTGGAAATTTGTTTTAGGGCCCAAATCATCCCCAGCTCACTAAGTTGGGAACCAAGTTGTACCATCTCACCTTCCTCCCTTCACAGCTCACCAATTCTTCTCTTTTCAACTCACTTTCATTACTCTCCTACTTATCATAGTGACTCGATGAGTAGGTTTTACATTCAACATTGGGTTGTGTTTTGTTTTTTTGTCATCATTTTTGTGCTAGTTTGAATCCCAAACTCATGCCCTTTGCATATCTTTTCTTGCTGCCCATACATTAATACCTGCTACATTTTATCTTCGCCTTGGCTCCTACACAAAATTTAATTGCTTCACTTATGCTTCACTCAGTCCACATGCCTTTGCATTGTTTTCCATTAATCTGCATCCGTTCCTGATCTCGTCTATGGTTTCCCCTCCATGCCCGAGCTCATTGACCCTTCGCCTCTATGGATTATCCCATTATCCTTTGCACTAGTTTTCTTGGTCATCTCCCAATCAAAGTCTACCCTGATCTTCATGCTTTTCATACATCCTCATTAGATCTCAACCAAATTTGGTGCTAACCTCCTCATTAAGTTCACTAGGTTTTTTTGTGTTACATCCATATTCCCCACTGAGTTATGTCACGTCAGCTTGCCCAAAATCCGTTACAGGCTCAAATTGTCCTTTCCACAAATCTTACCAATTGGACTTGTTGAAATGTGGCCTTGAGGTCCTAACCTTTTATTATAGCTCAGAATCCATCCCAACCTAGCGTAGTCTCCGACTCAACTCGCCAGCTTAACATCTCCCATAGCTCCCTCGACACATGATCCCAACTCCTTCAACTTGACGACATGTTCCTCCCCTCGACTCGGTGCTTCGACACTCCCCGAATTGGTGCACACGTCCCTCCATCTTAGTCACAGATTCAACTCGGATCACCCACAAGCCTGACTCAACACCCCTACATAGCTCGCCAAGTAGCTCGGCCTTCATCTCGTGAACCTCCTAGGCTCCCAGCTCGCCCTTGATCCCAGGTTTCTCTTTGTAACCCTTTTCTCATTTTTTCTCATTTTTTCCCATTTTTCTAATTATTCCAAGCCTATTTAAGGGGAAAATCTTTAAAATTCATCATTCAGGGGAGATTTCCTTTTTTGGGCCTCTTGATAGGGTTATCAGTCTTTTCTGGCCTCTTTATAGGGTTATTGGGATTTTCTAGGCCACTTTTCTAGCTCGTCACTGTTGTAGTGCTCTTCTTCACCTGTAGCTAGTGATCATGTTTTCTTCAATCTTGCGGTAAGAGATCCCTTCTTTTGCAATATGAGATGCCTTCTCTCACATTGAGCAGTGTTGTACCCTTGTTTTTCTTATGCCATTTTGTGCTTGGTTGCATGTTGTTTCTCTACTTTCAACTGGGACTCATTTTGGCCTCCACTCTTGCGCAATTCATTACCTACTACTAGGTGAATGGTTAACTTTCCCATGTCACATGAAAACACCCTATTGTAATCATGAACTAATTATAAAGTGTTACAAATAAGGGGTTATCATTATTTTTGGGTGTTTTATTACATGCAAATGCATTCTCAGTTGAGCCCAACATCTTGCCACCTTATGTATATCCACACACCCTTATTTTCATGCATTATACACTTCTTTCAGATGCACCATCAAGGATGATCATTCTAGAATTGAGCACTGCATGATCGATTTATAATCTCTGCCACTTCTTCTTGGTAGAGAAAATTATACATCACGACATGCTTCTATGGAATGTTAATTTTCCTGCAGGGGTCTTTCTCACTTTTTGTATGGGGCACATCCTGTACCCACTGATTCTTGTTATATTGAGTACTATCTCAACATATAAGACAATGTCATTAGTCACTTGATGTTGCATGTCTCAAAACCTCTCCTTATTTATGTGGCTGACTCAGATCCTCCTCACACCATCTGGTGCATCTTTCAGTCCTTGTTTAGAGACCCTTCAAATATTTCCGCTTCAGCTTCAGCTGATACAGTTGTCTCCTCTTCCATTTCATGTGATGTTAGTTATGCTGACACAAAATCTATTTTTTCTATCCTTGATGATGAGGATTGTTCTTCCATTTATGATGACAAGAGTACTACTGAAGACTCCTCTCCTCATTTTCTTGGCTACATTCTATAGTATGTAGAAACTCCTCCCTTCTCATCAGACATTGAGAAGTCTTATTCCCAACATCATATAGTCATTGCATCTTCCTCTTCAATTCTAGTGTGTGAGGTCCTTTCCACTCCTCCTTCAGTTGATGATTCACACCTTTCAAATATCACTCTTTGATTTTTTGAGCCACCCTCTTGGGACGAGTATCTACTAGATGTTTGTCATCTCTTTGAAGTGCCTACTTATGAGGAAGTTTAGGGAGTTTCTCATCATTCTACATGTGTTTCAAAGGATTCCTTAATCTCCTTCTTTGGAAGTTCCCCTTCTGGGACTCTTATCACTTCCACTTGTTTAGAGATCATCATTGATCCACCCCTACTCACGGATCCTCTTCCTATTGTGGGGGTTATTTTTTTCCCCTTCACTTCACTTAGGCATCCTTTTGGTGGATGTTCCTCTTTCACACTCTGATAGTTCTACACTTGTGGCATTAACTTTGGTTTTTGTGCACTCATTTTCTAGACTTATGTCACACTTATGTGGACCAAATTCAGATTTTTTGTATTGCTTCCTTCAGCTTCCTTCTCAGAGTGGGCAGACTTCCAGTACTCCATTTTTGTCCTTCCTAAGGGTAAGAATACTGTTCAATGTAGTTGGTTCTTCTTCAGTCCACAGACCAAGGACCACGTCATTGAAACTCTTCTTGGAAACTTACTAGAGTTGCAGAGTTTAGATTTGGTTATGGATTCACATCTTCTAGAGTCCATCTTATCTCCTTTCTCTCTTCTCTTCTTCTTCCAGAGACATAATAAATTTGGTCTAGGACCCATTTGAGGCATCTTTCTTAGATTGTTAGAGATTTTTTCCATCTCTTGTTGTGTATGTTTTTCCCACTGGGTTTTCCTCCACTACTTGAGATCCTTGTTATTCACACGTGCCTCATCAAGCTTAGTTGTCGAGACCCATCTCTGATTTCAAATTTCCACCTCAACCTAAGTTACTATGAAAGGGTGGTGTTGGTGTGTGAATTTTCCACATTACATGGTGAGTCATCTCACTTAGGTGACTGTAGACACAAAATCACACACTTTGGGTAATTATCTAGTCCTGATTGCAATTAATATTATTCATATGATTCCTAAGTAAGAAAATTAATAATTAGCCCATGTCCTTGGCCACCTTTCTTTGATTTATGTTTCCACTTTTGGTTTTACACCTATACTTTCTCATTCTGACTTTTTATACTTCAACATTTATCACCCTGGACATTAGCACCCAGCTAGGATGCTAGCACCAAGCGCCCTCATCCCCTCTGAGTGCCCCTGACCTTAGTATACTTTCTTCACATATTTTGGGTCCTTTCTATCTGTTTGAGCATATTATATTTTTGGTATTTGTCCTTTTCAAGGTTAATTACAAAATTCAAGCAAAGGAATCATATAAATATAAAGTTATGTGACCATAATAAAGGACCAAGCACTAAGCACTAGCTATCACCACCTAAGGTTACATCCATGTAGCACCATCCAAGGGCTACAAGGGATTTTTATTCTACATACGCTTCATACGAGGGAAGTTCATCCTATTCCATGCACACATCTATTACATTTCTTTACATCTAGCTTACTTGCTTGTTATCAAGGGTGACATACACAAGAGCCACCTAGGTCACTATTTTCACATACACATAGAAATACATTGGGTCTAAGATGTAGTGTAGCACTCATTCATAAGATCACCATTGTGGTAGCTGAGGACAGTCTAAACCCTCATTATGCATCTTTCTTTTTTACAATTTGATGTCTATTTGAGGGTTTTATAGGTCTATACCTCATTGCAGGTTTTTATCGACCTCGATGATCTTGGTGCAACCTCATAATGACCAAAGGAGAACAACAAAGAACATTTAATGACCACTCAGAGGAGGTTTTCTAAGAATTTTTGCATACATAGGCCTAGGGTGCCCACGGGCACCCTTGTCCCTGTCCAAGTGCCCCAGTCTAGGAAGATCGTCAACTTGCACACATTTCTGGGGCTTTGTGGGACACTCCTCCCTCCCTGTTCATCTGGTCATCACTTCAATATAATACATATTTTATTGCTAAACATAATAATTTTGGTCCAGATTATTAGAAATGATCTAACACAATAATAAAAACATTGAATATAAAAATACTATATTAAATTCATCTGGGATGTTGTATTCATCTAGAGATAGATTCTTATATAAATGTTTGATCCTATAATATAGGAATCAATTCTTATCACTTAGTATTCCTTATATCTCTCTTATCTCTAGAATCACTCTAAAAATCCTTTATTCTCTCACACACCAAAATAGCTACGTGAGTTGTTCTCATAACTCACCCAAATACTAATATTAACTATTATAACTATATTATTAATATGACTTCTATAAACTCATTATTAATAATACTACAATTTATTAATAATGTCACAATATATTAATAATGTCACAATATATTTGTAACATTCACTCCCCTATTGTTAACATTATTAATTCCCAATATACACTCCCCTAATGTTGACATGGTAAAAAAGCATTCACACGCTTATCTGCAGTATGCTCACCCATGTGGCATGCCCAACTTGGCTCATGACCTTGATCAAAATAAAATCTCTTTCCTTTCATGGTTTTAAAAAGGTTTACCACAAACCTTGACGTGACCAGAACCATCAACTATCCACCTCATGTGGTTTTTTGAATCTTCCAAAAACCTTTTCAATATCCATGAACTGATTTACATTGGTGCTTCTGATCTTCTACAATCTCTAGCATCAAGGGGAAATGCAAGAAATATCACTCACGCAGGAGCTCACTTATTACAATAGTTGAATAGGTATGATCTATCTATTTTTATTTGTAGAAAGTAAACACATAACTGAAATAAAGTGCCACAACACCAATGTGCGGCCCTGTCGCTTGGGACTAGCAAGAGGTTGTTGATTGACCTCCTTCCTTCATTACCTCCATCATGAGTGTTATTTCTTACTCAGCAAATTGGAACATGGATCTCAAATTTTCACCACCTTTTGTCGATGCATCTTCCTAAAAAATATTCACTTTGGTTCTGAAATTCCAAAGTGGGGGTCTGGGGGCGGTAGCCACCAGCGGGGTCAAGGGGCCAAGCACATTTTCCTTCTTCGAAGTCATCAAAAATATCATCATAATTGTAATATTATTCATCTTATTCTCCCAAAAAGTTGGACGTTGGGTAACACCAAAAATGCGTCCATAAGGCAATTTTATTTTTATTTTACAATATTTTAACATTGACTCTTGACACCTCGATACTAAACACCTAAAATGACCTATTTGACTTTTACAATGATCACATTTTTTCAGCACTTTTCACAATTTTTCGACACTTTTAATCTTGGATTTCCAACTTACAATACACAAAGACTATTTGATAACATAAAATGACAATACCATGAAAATAATGAATTGACTCTTTTGATTGACAATACCAATGAATTATAAACATTTAAAAAACTATTTTTGACATTACAATGACAATAACAGCAAAAATGTTGACAATAGACACTAATTTTACTAGATGACTATCTATACCATTAATATATTAAAAAACCTATACCAACAATAGACTTAAAGAACATGTTACTACTCCTAAAACAATGAATAAAACCTGAACCGACCACTAGATATAAAAAAACAAACAAAACTCAACAAATAATAATAAACATCCTAGCCACATAGGATTTATTTTCTGACATAGCGAGGGAAAAAATGAAAATGAGCCTAGTATATCTCCACAAACTGACATAAATTGAAGCTTGCATGTGAAAAGTTCAAATCTTGATCTTGACATATCTTTCTCTAGCTATTTCAATTTTTTGAAATGTAGATATATAAAAACTGACACCTAGCTTCCATAGAAATGCTAAGGTCTGCAGAAGACGTAATCATTGGATTTGGAAGAAGACACTCTGCCTGACATTCTTCTTTTGTATGGATCAATCTTGGTGTGGGAATATACCTATGAGTACAGATATGATCAAAACCATGTAATTCTACTAGTGCACAGGATGGGTCAACCACACTTTTATTGCAAAACCAACATCATTACAGTGACATAGAATGGTAGTAAATTCAAATTTATTCAGATTTACACATGGGGTTACAAGCTGAATTGGATGTCAAAATGTTGTCTTCACATGTAGACATCAACTTTGACACATGGAAAATTAATATCTGCAGGCTAACAGATTAGATCTATACAATGTAGTCAAATATTGATGAAAGAGGCTGAATTAATGAATCCAAAGTAAATTTAATTGTAAATTTAGCAAGGTAACATTTTCAGATGATACGCATGAAACCAATAAGACTGATCTAGCACATCAATAGAATATTATCTGCAGCGGTGATGGAGAAACACAATTGCACCTTCATTTTATTCTAATTCTACATAATAATAACCAGATATGTAATCTTCTCTGATACCAAATAATAAATTTGGTCTAGATTATTAGAAATAATCTAACATAATAATAAAAACACATAATATAAAAATACTATATTAAATTCATTTGGGTTATTATATTCATCTAGAGATAACTTCTTATACAAATGCTTGATCCTATAATCTAGGAGTTAAATATTATGACTTAGTCTTCCTCATATCTCTCTCTTATCTCTGGAATCACTCTAGCAAGCCTTTATTCTCTCATAAACCAAAATAGCTATGCGAGTTGTTCTCACAACTCACCCAAATACTAATACTAAATATTACAACTATATTATTAATATGAGTTTTATAAACTCATTATTAATAATATTTCAATTTATTAATAATGTCACAATATATTTGTAGCAAAATAACTAAGTACCTTCTTATTCTCCTCACAATTAGGGTTTCATATTTTTTTCTTAGTTTACTTGGCTTAATTTATGTACTTAATTGTATATTCATTTATTGTTACAATATCAATTAGATTAGGCATACATATTTTCATATTTATCTTAATCATTTTGGTGAACTCAATCGATAAAACCATTTCCTTCTAAATATGTATTCACCTTATTAAGTGTTGACTCAATCTTATTATCCTTCTTTCACAATCACTAACATTTCAGGCATGGTTACTACCACTACCGATTTCATGCAAGTTCGTAATCAACATCCTCCTTGCTTTATTATGCCTCGGGATGATCCTTCTATCTATTTAGTAACTACTCATCATACTCGTCTTCTTACGAATCCACCCATTTCTATTCCACCACCTATCACTTCTTCGGCTCCTCATACTGCTTCTAAGGGCTATGATATCATTGAACAACTTAAAAGTATGCCAGCAAAAATCTCCCTTTATGACTTATTGTGTAGTGTACCTAATTTTTGTCAAACATTAGAGGCTGCACTTGACTCTATTCATATATAAGGTGATAATTATTTGGTATCCTTCACATACCTCATTCAGTATCTCAAAAATATGCCACGTGTTATATCATTCACTAATGAGGACATATCGCCATTTGCTAATGACAATCCATGGGCACATTTTCTTATCACCACAATTATCAACACCAATTGCATTAAAAATGTCCTTATAGATAATGGATCAGCCATCAACCTATGTGCCCATTCCCTTCTAGAACAATTGGGAATTAACGATAATCTAATTTCTAATAATTATACTCTTATTTGGGGATATGATTCAACTACTCGCACATGCCTAAGAACTATTTCATTACATATTCAATCTAGGCCTAAGACTTTCTTCATAGACTTATTTGTTATAAATTCTTTATTTCAATAAATCTATTACTAAGTAGACCTTGGATTCATGTAATGCAAGTAGTTCCATCCACTATACACCAATGCGTAAAATTCTTACATGATGGATATGAACACACTATTATTGCAAATCCTAAACCATTAATTTTTTTTCACATAGACCTTGTTACTGCTATGCCTATTCCTCCTTCATAGCATATTCCATATAATAGTTTTGATATATATGACATTGGTCAATCTAGCACTTCACATTCTTCTTTTTCTGCTGCAAGCATTCTGGCTATCACTACTCATACTACAGCAACAATCTCACCCACATTATCTACTCCACTGAACACTATTGCTCTACCTATTGAGGCTCCTCCCAATCTTGCATATATCCCTCTTCTTACCAATATCCTTGACACAACTATATAACATGACAATGCCAACACAAATGATTATGAATATCCTGATGATGAATTCAATACTATTGAACTTACTGATGAAACATTAGGTAAACCTAATATTAATCCTATCAATATAGATGAATCCTATTTCAATGACACTTTTGTGGCCAATGGTGCTAGTGAATACAAATTATAGCCCCCTCCTTCTAATAATGCTATGGTACTTTATTAGGAGTCTATCCATACCTTGTACATTATTTCACCCTCCCTTAAGCAGTCTATATCTGAACCACCTTCGCTCACATGCATGCTCTTAATAAACAACTATTATTGGCATCATATTCCAATGGATTGTACTTGCTCTGATACTATTTGCACATATGATGGCTTAGCCAGGCTTGGATTGACGCTTAATGATATTCTACTGCCACCTCACTCACCACATCTCTATAATGGATATTTTCACATTATAGCTACCTATGGTCTTCGTGTTTTTCATCTAGCAGTATTCATCACATGTACCCCTCGTACTTCTCCACTGATACTCGAGCAATCTTGGTTTTCCTATATTGGAGGAACTTTAGACTCCAGTCACAATTCTCTAACTTTTCCCATGTCATTTGGCCATGTTTCTATTGGTAGTGATACATCTCATGAAAATTCTCAAAATATTACTCATTGGTATGCACATGGGTGTCCTTCAACAATTTTCATCAATGAAGAATATGTAATGACCGTGTATACCTTACGTCATAATGGCTCTTTACCTCCCCCTATCCTATTATATCTTATCTTGTTCTATCTGTGCCACCGAGCATAAATTTCATTGTCCATACCATATAATATATAGATAGGGGGCCCCTACTAACTTGATTCCCCTAGAGTCCCCATATCTATATGATCCCCCCATACTATTACCTATCAATTCTCCAACGCCGCTCTTGTCGGATTTGATTAGGACAATGATGATCTTCTAGACAGTGGCATTTGATCCTCCTTATCATCACACACTTGGGGGGCATCGTACTTATCTCTCCCCCCACTAACATTAACAAGCATCTTATTTTCTTGTCTATACTTCCACATATGACACATGCATATTGACACCTCTAGAATCATCATTACCCAATGACATACTCTCGTGCTATAGTTCACACTTGATTATTAAGGGAATCCTATACACATGAACCTTAGACACAAAACACTACACACTGCACTACACATTTTATACTTCACACATCATGTGTTTATCACATATCTTTCTAGTAGCATCTACTCTACGCATTCATGACATATCCTTCTAACATCTACTTCTACACCCTATGGCCATTACCCTTTGACACACTCTAGTTCCATAATCCACACTTGACTACTGAGGGTATACATCTTAAATGGACCTCACCACACTCACACGTTCAATCATTCATTCACTTGCACACCTACATTCTTCACTTTACATTTGACAATAGCATCTACCAAATATACACAACTCAAACCATTTCCCGATGACACACTCTTGTTTACGATTCATTTTTAACTGATGAGGGGCAATAAATAAATGAACCTCATTGCATACATATACATCCACTTAGGGGAGCATGTTGCTCCTATCATTCACATTGCATTCCATTCCGTCTTATCCACAACATATTACATATCTTGGTTGCACTTGGTCTTGCTTAAACTTACTTGTTACATGTCCATTTTTTTACACATGCTAGATAGATATTTTGTATGTCATTATATTTATCATACACATATGCACGATCACCTTTCTTCTAGTTATGATCATAGATTATACAAATCTATTACACGTAGCATGAATGCTTGACGCAGTACATATTACCAGTCCCACAACGGCTCCTAGTGGCATCCACGTTCGTATACTACATGTACTATTTATTCATTGCACATTATTTTATCAGATAATACATCCTTTGAAATACTTATTTTCTAACATGCTAATGGGTGCTGCATGTGCAACATTTGTTATGTAGGTCTGTTTACCACCATGGTTGTCAATTACATTGCTTGTTCTTGCTTGTCATTGTTTACCACTATTTGCGGGATTTTCCCTTTGTATTGTGTGCACACTATCTGCTTTTGGCTTCATTGGCCTTGATTGTATTGCAGCATCGTGAGTGGCGTCCCATGTTTGCAACCCACTTTTTGGGGTCTAAATTTTCTTCTTGTGTGTTTACATTATCTCCTTGTGTTTTATCTTACATATTGTTGACTTAGCATACATTTTGTCTTCGACATGTGTGTTTGTATTTTCTTGTACTAACACTTGTTTCCTAGCCATTTTGTTTTTGTTTCCCTTGGTTTTTAATAAGCACATTCCCTTCCCCCTGCAGGGCACAATTTCAGCATAGTGAGCGGTCCTCTTTTTAGCTGCATACTCCTTCAGTGACGTCATATGCACCCGAAATGAGGGGGGCATAATTTGGGTGAATCAATCACATAATACAACAATATAAATTCATCACACAACATAACACAATACCTGTACAACATAGTTTTAGGTCTTAGAATCAGACTTGGGTCCTTAGCACAACCACTAGAGCCCTTCCTAGATGCCTATAATAAGGGGGCAATTACACAATGATTGGTAGTTTAACACAGTCTACAAAATTCCACACAACAAATTTTCTAGGGCACATAGTTCTTATCACTCAAATTTGATCAAAGTTTACACACCATATGTAGTGGTGTTATACATTGCAGGAAGCAGTTAAAGGTTGGAGGATAATATTGGACTTTTCTTCGTAAACCTCTTCCATATCATTGGTGTGAGTTTTCCCCAAAAACTCACGACCGACACAACTGGTGTGAGATTACCCCAAAAAACTTGTTTGTTTACGACATCTTTAGGATCCTTTCTAACTCTTTCCTCATCACAGATTAGGCACACATGTTCCTTTTTCACATTTTTCATATTTTACATACTTTCCTTACACACTTTTTACATATTAGGATCATATACATGTGTATTTGACTACTTGTTCATCTTCTCTTTTATAGGTCCATCCGTATTGGAAACAATAGTCAACATTATTCAACATCATTCAAAAATAGGCACATCGTGACATCTACACATGTGTTTCCACCCTAGGTTCATTTTCATCACCACTTTTTGTATTTTCTCCTCCTCAGCATCCACACTTTCAAAATTTTATCACTCCACACTTTTATTTATTCCTCGACATGCTTTCAGAATCGATCTACATGGTTATTAGGTAAGTATATTTATCTCCTTTATGTTATCAAGCTTTCCACTCACCAACATAAAGTGGGGAGAAATGTAGACATAATAACACACACTCTAGGTAATTATCTAGTCCTAATTCCATACTACTATTAATATGATTCATAAGTAAGAAAAGTAATAATCAACCCATGTTTTCAGTCACCTTTCTTTTCTTTCTGTTGCCACTTTTGGTCTTACACCCTTACTTTCTCAGTCTTACTTTTTATACTTTGACATTTATCACCCTAGAAACCAGCTCCCAACCAGGACGCCAACGCTAGGCATCCCTAACCTTAGTGTACTTGGTTCACATATTTTGGGTCCTTTCTAGCTATTTAAGCATCTTATCTTTTTGGTAGTTGGCCTTTTTGTGGTTAATTATGAAATTCAAGAAAACGAATCATATACATATAAATTTATGTGACCATAATAAAGGGCCAATCACTAAGCACTAGTTATCACCACCTAAGGCTGCATACATCAAGCATATAAGAGATCCATCTCATCCATATAACAACATCAAAGGTACACAAGGGCTGGTTATTCAACATAAACTTCATAGGATGGAAGTTCATTCTATTCCATGCAAACATCTATTACATTTCTTTACATCTAGCTTACTTGTTCGCTATCAAGTGCGACATGCACAAGAGCCACCTAGGGAAAAAATTTTGCACACACAAAAAATACATTGGGTATGATATGTAGTGCAGCGATCAGTCATAAGATCACCATTGTGACAGATGAGGACAATCTGAACCCTCATTTTTCATATTTCCTTATTAGGATTTTATGTCTATTTGAGGGTTTTGTAGTTCTATACTTCATTGCACATTTCCAATAACCTTGGCAATCTTGGTGAGACCTCATTATGACCAAAGGTGAATTAAAAAAACACTTATTGATCACTCAGAGGAGGTTTTATAAGCATTTCAGTAGACACAGGAATCCAGAAACAAGCATATGGTGCCCACAAGCGTCACTATTCCTCTCCAGGTGTTCCAGTCCATGCAGATCATCATCTTATACACTTTTATGGGGATCTGTGTGATACTCCTCCCTCCATGTTCATCTGGTCATCACTTCAGTACACTAAATTTTTTTATTGTGAATTAGCTAAGTACCTTCTTATCCTCCTCACAATTAGGGTTTCATATTTTTTCCTTAGTTTTCTTGGCTTAATTTCTATACTTAATTATATATTCATTTACTATTGGAATAAAAATTAGATTAGGAATACATATTTTTATATTTAGCTTAATCAATGAGGTTATAGGTATTAGGTGACGTAGGAGTTATGACATGTTCCATGTGTTATATGTGTTAGTGTGTGTTAGTGGATCATATGGGAGTTACGTTCCATTCTGAGAATGTAACTGCACGAATGGAAATTAACACATGAATTTCAGGCAGCACTCGACCTCTTGAGGTCATGTACGGATAACCGATGTAGAATGGATAGATGGCTATGTGGAAGATATATATAGGTGAAATAAGTGAAATGTATGTGAATAAGGAAAGATCAAGGAAATCTAATGTCTTGTACGGGATCACTAATGGAATATGTTCATTTAAGGTGACGAAAAGTTTGTCTTATCTGCGTAGGTTGAATGGAACAGTCTAAAAGGATGGTAATGCATAAATGACGATCAATATATGGCTCATGGAAAATGCTCGCAATGGGTTGTGGAAGGTGTGAGGAATTGTCCTGCATTTTCCTCATAGAAGTTTCCAGACAAATCTCATGGAAGTGAGAGAGAAAACATGTGAATAGGAAAAGTGAGTGGATTGTGGGAACTAGTTTTGTCCAGGTTAGTTCTCCAAAATTCATAAGACTTTGTCAGACTTCATTCTTTCAGGACTCTCAATTGTGAAATGATGGCAGATGGAAGTGGTGAGGACCGCAAAACCAATATCCTAAGGCCCGTGTCAATGTCTATGTGTAAGTAAGATGCATTTGGTTGCGGGACTCAGGGATCATACACTTCATCTCTTGGTTTTTGAGGACCCTAAATGGTCATGTGGGACATGTATTAAAACTATTAAACTAAAGAAGTAAATAAACTTGGCAAAGTATCTATCAAAGGAAAGGTTGATGTTTAAACCTAAGCCAACTAAAGATGCGTGGGGAATTGTATTACTTTCCGTCTAATTAATCTATGTTCCTAACTAACAAAATATAAACAAGCAGATTTAAACTAAAATGATTCAATTACTTTCCTCAAATTAATTAAACCTATGTGTTGCCTTTAGCTAATTAATAAATGAAAACCTAATTACTAATCAACGAAGGAAACAAATCTATTCTAATGTTTTTGTTCTTTTCAATTATATAAAGGAAATGCAACAAATAAACAAAAATCTAATTAAATTAAGCTAATGTTTTTGGATTTTATGATTTCTGGAAAACAACAAAAAAAATTGACAGAAGAAATATGAAGAAATGCAATTGCTTCTACAATACTATTAACAAACTAAACAAATAAATAATCTGATGTGACTATTTATCTATGCAGAATGGATCTAACCTACTCTAATAAATCAAAAGTATTTTCCAATTTGTGTTTGTGGATTTAAATCTTTTGTTCTACCTCAGAGACACAAGAAGAAGTAAAAGCTTCTTAGAAGCACTTCTTCCTCTGAAACTTCCCCAATAGAAATAAATGAAGATCTAATGAAGATTGCAAATTGAAATGGAATTACAATTGACTTTAAACTAATGCAGGAGCTTTCCTCCAGACAAACTTCCCTTGCAAACTCCATAGGGATAGGTAAGGAAGCAATCTATCACCAAAATCTTTGTGCAGGAAAGGAAAAGCTACAGTAATGAATTAGCTATTGAATCTTTGAATTGAATTTATTTAACTACTTCTAAACAAATTGTGCATACAAATGGAATAAAGAAATCAAGAAAGCTTAAGGAAAACCAAGTACATCCCCAACCTAGAATTTGTAGAACTATGACAAACCCAGTGATGGTTTACTCTGATGTCCCCTCAACTTATTTTCTAACTTTAGTGCTCAGATGAATCTAGGGAACTGTGTTGGGTAGTGTAGAAGAAGCAATGAAGAAGTTTTGGAGTAGTGGTGGGTTATAGGAATTCTGGTAGCAATGCGGGTAGGAGAATAACAATGCAAGAGAACTGGCTTGATTACCTATTTCCTAGCAAGATTACGACAACATAATGATGCAATTCACAACAAAAATCTCCAACCAATGCTTTGGGTAGAAGCTTGGATCTTATAGAAAAATGGTATGGAAATGGTCTAAGCCATTTGATAGCCAAGAAATGCCACCTCTCTCAAAGAAGGGGAAGTTAACTCCAATTAGTCAGTAGGGAAGGAAGGAAAAGGTTTGATACGTATCAAATGAGCCCAAGAACAACCAATTTAACCAAGAAACATGTGCTAAAATCAAGTTTGAAAATGTTGACACACGTTCAGAATATGCCAGAGAAGGTTCTGGAAAAACCACATGCAACCGTCGGTCTGCGCAGAGGGGTGGTTGCACAACCTTTAGGGTGGTTACATAACTGTCTGCTAAGGGCAAACTAGTAATTGCCAATAACCACCAGGGGTTGTGTAACCACTGTGATAGTTTCGTAACTTAAACTCAAAAGCTAAGGAAAATCTTGCAAAAGCTAAAGGAAAGCAGGAAAATCATGGAAATGGTTAAGGAAAGCATTCTAGGCTACAAATATATACTTGTAAATGGGAAATTGGATTCAAACACCATTGGAAAATATATTAATCATCATTGGGGATTTTAAACCATTTCAACAATGTAGCATGTGTGAAATTGGGTGTGTACATATTGCCCCCCTCAGAGAAGTGTTTTAGCCATGAAGAGACGTAAAACGTAGAGTCTGAGTATGGTGTTCCCAAAATGGGGAGTTAGAAATTATACCTGACATGCCTATGTGTTGAAGTGATGCCAATCCAAGCTTCCCACCACCTACAAGAGAAAATGGGAATCAAGTGCAGATATAATGTAGAATTGACAAAATACACTAAAATAAAATGAAAAGAGGACTTACCATGTCTGCGGGGATAGAAATATACCTGTGCCAGTGCTCCAGCCCTGCAAAACACACACACTTGAAAACAGAGTTAAAACATGCTATATATAACCAAAATCACTATTTCTAGAAATCATTTTCACTCACCCACTTAGATATTTTTGAGCTCTGGATCACCTGTGATGGTTTCACACATGAGTATAGTCAAATCAAAGAGTACAATGATGTGATGGTGGCACAACCAACATGAGGAGAGAATGCTCTGAGACGGGTAAGTTATCTGCATTTATTTATTTTTAACCTAAAATGTGAAAAATATGAAAAATCCAACCTAGGGGGTTATTTTTGCTAATTTTGTAGTCAAAATGTTCACAAGGGGGGTGCCTAGGTGCATTTGACTTTTATTTTGTCAAAAATGGTCATTTTTTTCTTTTTTGAAGAACTTTTTAGGTCATAGGGTACGACGGGTATTTTTGGACAAAACCACCACTCTGTGCAGGTGGTAACAGTTATGCAACCAGTTCCACTCTGTGCCGAGAGGGGTGGTTACATAACAATGATTGTGTAACTTCCACTCTGCACAGAGGGGTGGTTGCATAATTATCAGGGAAGAGGCTAAAATTGACCAAGTATGAAGAATTTTTTTTGTTTTTACTGTTGTTTTATGATGTTTTTGATGAGCTTATTATGTATGAGATGTTTCTAACTTGTTCTTTTTGGTGTTTTGGTGAGTACAGGCCCCATATATCAGATGGAGAAGGGCTAGAGAGTGTGATTAGATTCCTTCCATATTAGATTCACTCACTCAAGTTGAGAGAGATATCTTACATAGAGCTGGGATATGAAGGATATCCCAGACACCACTGGTTGCACCACTTAGTTACTTGTTAGCCGATCTAGCTGAGTTATTGGGATGCAGAACTAGAATACTTTCTAATTCCCTGGATAATTAGAGGAGAGTGGACCATCACTCTTGAGGATGTCTATAGGATTCTGGGGGTTCCTGTCACATGCAGGAAGTTGACACTAGAGAGTGCTACATCAGTGGTGTAGTCTCATAGTTGGGATTCTTACATGGGAGATGCATTGGCACCTAATACTGGTGCCAAGCATGACATGAGACTATTGTCAGTTACCTATGCCACCTATCCCTGTCTTGCGCAAGGCCATCATTGGCATTTTGGCTTCACACTTGGTTGGAGACAAGGGTGGGGATAAGTTACTTTATTGTTGGGCCCCAATTATTTAGAGCATAGAGGAGCATGGACCACATCTATGCATGGGACATTGACATACTTGGTACTACCTATCATGATCTTTACAGGTTGTTTGAATAAAGGGAAAGGCCCTTAGTCATCCTACATTAGTGACGAGCTGGGTCTTTGAGTGCATCAT
This sequence comes from Taxus chinensis, assembly GCA_019776745.2. NCBI lineage: Eukaryota > Viridiplantae > Streptophyta > Pinopsida > Cupressales > Taxaceae > Taxus > Taxus chinensis. The sequence goes on along the minus strand of CM034155.1, from coordinate 656,473,224 downwards.
CCCCTATCAGAGGGGTGTCGGGATAGCACATATCTTAGGGCTATTAGAGTGAGTTAGATGGACAATTATGGCCCCACTGAAGGGGCATCATCATCCTTCTGCCACACTCACTATAGATGATATGATTACATGGCCATACCAGGACATGTCCGGCCTATGGGGTGAGGATGTCATTATTGTGGTGCATACAACACTATTACACATAGTTAGTGGACAGGACTAGCCAGGGTGGAGGTCCATCTAGTTCAGAGAGTGCCCCAACAGTTTGGGTTACCTTATATTGATGCCCTCCCAACAGTTCTGATTGTATATAGTGGGATTAAAGAGGCTAGAGCTTCCCAGTAGGAAAGCTCTCATGGACTGTTGTTATACCTGGGGTCCTAATTGGTACACCACAGCTTTCCCTAATCTAGCTAGGCCAAGAGTGATTTTACAGATTGAGGCTTCCCCCATGCATAGTGGGGAGGAAGAGGAGGATGAGTTTGAGGAGGAGGGTGGTGAGGAGGAGGTACATGAGGAGGAGTATGGTGACAAGGAGGGGGATGAGGAGAGATTGAAACTGAGTGGATGGCCACCAAAGAGGCTTCCATAGTAGGCTGAAGGGAGGCCAAGGAGGCTGAGACTTTACATACAGAGGGAACTCTCCCCTCCATAGGAGGAGGGGACGAATGAGGAGTTAGGGTTTTGGATGGTCATGTGGCTTCAGAGGAGATTGCAAGCTGAGAGGAGGTGCCTTGCAGTAGCACCACCACCACCACCAACACTACCAATAGACCCATCTTGGTGACCATGAGATCCGAGTAAGTTAACACTCTTCTCTCGACTCTACTACTTAGACTAGAAATGTTAGTGAGATTACACACTGTATACATACACACACACACACACACACAATTTTACTAAAGTTTTCTAACTCGTCATTACTCTTGCTTTTTACCTTTTGCAGCCACTGAATGATGGTTGGTGAGATCTTATTCACAGCATTCTTATTGATACCTTTACACACCCCATGGGAATGACATGACATGAAGATGAGTTACTTGTGGATATGAGGGAAGCTGATCATGGTAGGGGTGGCACACAAATGTATTTTCAGTTTGCATGGGTTATAGAGGGGTCATGACCAAGATGAGGAAGAAATCTTTACAGATATCAGATAGGCAAGAGGAGATAGTGGCAAGAGCATTCCCATGTAGTGAGGCCACCACTGAAAGGTCACCTAGTTTGTCCTCTCATGATCACTCTCATAGGTCTGGGCATGGAGGCTCTCACTCCCATCACAAGAGCCGTAGTCAAGAGCTTCCCAGTCATGCATCCTTTCATCCGATGATCCCATAGAGAGGGATAGGCCATAGGCCTTTATTGCTTTGTTATGTTTTTGGACACATATATATCGATTTTCTGGATTTTTTGCTCATTGTGAGCATTTTTGACCACACCTAGAGTGTGATGGAATTGTATACAAACTTGATTATTTACAGATATATACATATGTGATTATTTTTGGCTCAGATATCTCATGTAAGAGTTTACTTTTTATGACTAGTTTCATCTGTGTACTCTTAGATGTGTAGAATCTCTTGATGATTTTTATATATGCTTTTATGAATGCATGTATGGATGATGATGATGAAATGCAAATTTAGTAACAAAATGAACTCTTTCTTGTTTTGCTTTATATTTGTTGTGAAAAGTATCTATATATGATGCACATGAGGAAAAATCCTGCAAACTTGAAACTTTGGTTTTCAAGCAATATTTGGTATTTCTGCTTTATTGGAAAATTTGATGAAATGTATGATAATGAAATGAACCCACTCCATTCTTAACTCCACGCAACCAATAAGATGTGAGGGATTCAACACTAAGAATTTAATCACAAGGAAAGTTATATGACCAATTGATATAATGAAAGTAATGATATGAAGATAAGGTTTTGAAAAGTAATTCCCAATTAGGACACTAAAACTCAACTCTAGGCAAGGCTAACTATCCAATTTAGAATGCAGTTTGCTTGCAAGTTTAACTAGACTTAGACCCGTAGATGGCCTCTTGATTGAAAAAATATGGTTTTATGGATTAAATATCTTATAAATTTATGCATTCTAACTCATTTTTGATGATTATCAAAGGATTCAAAGTACTTTTCACTTAGGATTTGTTTACAACTTATTAACTTATTTAAAAGGACCCCCTATGTCTTGCCCCATGCAACTAGTAAGAAGCTAATGGGATCATCACCAAGGATAAAATGCATATGAGTGAGTAAGGGCCACTTCCCTCCTTTCCTGCCTCATGCAACCTATAAGAAGTCATGGGCTCATCACCGAAGACTGGTGAGGGTAAAAGAAGTGTAGTTTTATTTGCAAAATGAAATTGTTTTTGTATTTATTGTTTCTTTACTTTCTCCTTTTTTATGATTTCAGTTTTGATATTTAAAACTTTGACTTGTGTTTTTGGGAGGGAAAACTTATTCCCCTAGCCTCAATCCCATACAACTAGTAGGATGTGAGGGCTCTTACTGAAGGGTTGAGTAGGCGAACAAGTAATCCTAGGTGAAATTTTTAGATTGATTTGTCAAAAGAAGATATTTTTTAGGAAAGATGTGACACCAAGAAGCTTCTAGTACAAACTATGGGCAAAAAAAACTAAGATAGAAGCATCCTTGAATAAAACTAAGTGTGTAGGTCTTAGTAGGATCAAGTGCTGAAAACTTCATCTAGACAAGATGATAAAATATTGAATAGTCTAAGATCATGATATAATGAATGTTTGAAGAAGTATGATTAAATGTTTTTCCTGGATTATCATAGAATTTATTTTGAAAGTTTTTGGAAAAATAAGTTTCTTATTTTGCAATGGATTACAATATGATTATGCAAATGATATGGCCTAGTCAACATAGATGCAGTAATGGCACAGGTGGAAATGCAAATGAACTATGTATAGAAGCATTTAAGGTGAAGTGAATTGACTGATTCACCAATATCTTCACCTTCTAAGGTACACTTTGATGATATGTTCCATCTCTTATAGTCCTCCATGACCCGATATGGTCCTAACCAATTTGGTCTAAATTTTCTTCCTTCACTATGAATTTTTATCAATCCATCTATCTAAGGATCTTGAATAGATCACCTATGCATATTTTCAATCCACTCATAAACCTTTTTATTATACTGACAGGCATTTCATATCAACATAAACATTATGTCACTGCTCAACTCTTAAGCTCTAAGTTTCATTCAAGGGTTTCCAATTGAACAATCATGCTTTATTGGATACGCATCTTCATGAGTAAAATGTGATTGCAAAGATATGTGAAGGCTAGGTATTAACTCCAATTTCAAATAAGTAGTGAGGACTCAACATTCACACTTGAAGACTAAAGAAAAGGGGGTTGCCCCGTAGGCATGGACAGTAATCCTATAGGCCCATAAGGTTTTGAAATAGATTTAAATTAGGAACACTTATTCTCCTTGATTGTTTTGAGGAGTAATGGAATTTAATGCATTTTGTTTGTAAGCCTTAGCCTAACTAGATCTTAGACCTGTAGAGGGCCTCTTGATTGAAAAAATATGGTTCATATGATGTAAGATATCTTATATTGTATGACATAACTAACTCATTATTCTATGACAATCTTCAAAGGATGTGCACTTTTTACTTGTTGGGACTTATTTAGAATCTTACTGAAATTGGTGAAACAGACCCCTATGATAATTGCCATGGCCTCGACCCACTAGTGAATGAAGACTGGGACAAATGTTTATGATAATGTGAGGAATTTTAATGAGGGAGAAAACCCTCCTTTCCTAGGAAATCTCGTGTTACCAAGTAGAAAAGCCAAGGTGTAAGAAGAATGGGCTCATCACCTGAATGTCTGCAACATGGTGGGGCAAAGAAGTGTAGTATTATTTGCAAATTAAAATAATTTTACCATTGTATTGTTTGTTTAAAAAGCTTTATGTGAAGGCCGGTTTTTTAATTTGAGATGCACATAAGATTTTTTAAACTTTTAATTGTGATTTTTGGGAGGGAGGACCTACCCCTAGCCTCAACCCCACAGGGTAATTAGTAGGATATGAAGAAAACCACTGAAGGTTGAAGTCATGGGGAACAAAAATTGAGGTGAAATGCTTTTAAATTTACATTGATCATTAAAGAGATAGATTTTTAGGACAGCCAGATGTGACACCAAGAAGGAGGATCTAATACAGACTATTTGAGAAAACAAACATGCTTAATTTTACTAAAATTATCAAGTGAATAGAAATGCCAAGAGAGCATAGAGGTCATGGTAGGATCAATGTCAAAACTTCATCTAATGGAACAATGATAGAATTTCAAATAGTCTAAGATGAGCATAATGAATGGTTGAATGTGACAGTATAGATTAAAGTTACTGCCAATTCCTTTGACAATTTCTCAGAGGAAATTAATGAGAGGGAGTTAGTTTCAAAATTACGAAATATTGATTTCCCAATGTTACAAATATGATTATGCACTTGATCATCCAGCGGATAATGTACGTGTGGAAATGAACTACCAGCTACACCTAGAAAGAGATTTAAGGTGAATTGAATTGACTGATTCACAAAATTTGTTCAGACTTCTCATGATACACAAATGATATGAACCATTATTATAGTCCTTCATGACTTGATATGGTCCAAACTGTGCATGAATTTGGTCTAAAATTTATGGCCTTCATTATCTATCTTATTTGATCTAGCTATCCTGTTCTCAAAACTAAGTCTCCTACCTCTATTTAGGTGCATTCATGGTGCATTTGTGTATTCATACTCACGACACATTCTATGTCCATAAACACTATGGTGTTAATTTAGCTCTAATGTCAAGATTCAGTGAGGGTTTCTAATTCACCAATCGCAACTTTTCATGATACGACACTCTTCATCCAAAATTCCTTTATGTGCAAAGGCTAGGTAACTTGATTTCTAACTGTAGGACACTGCTTTGTCATCTTAAGACTAAAGAAAAGGGGATTTCCCCTCGTAGGCCTCTATGTCGACATCCTGTGTCGTGCGCCATCTCTAGCGTCCAAAAGGTAGAAAATAGCTTTAAATGCTAGTCACACTTATTCACCTGTGCCTATTTTTAGCGAGTATGGACTTCAATGTTTTATTTGTTCACCTACATCCTATCCATTGGCCTGAAGGGTAATATAAAGAGGTTGTGTGATGCAATATTTTTAATTATGAACACAACTCATGCACCTCTTTGTTCTTAAAGGATGTTTCATTATCTAAAGATCGATGACCTGTGGGATGCTCCATACCTGTGTGCCATGATATAATTCAAAATGAATTTGGTGAGCATAGACGCCAGGTATAGTAGTGAGAGGCATGGCCTTTTTCATGACGACACTTTGTGCGCCATATTCTATGGCCATAATGATAAAGTTGTGGCCATTTGAGCTTGATGAGGGAGATAACTTCCCTATCAAATCTAAATCTACCAAGTAGAAAAGGGCTAATGGTGTCACAATTGGTTGTAGAGCTAAGTTTAAGGATGTGTATCTCATGAGATAATTCTTGACATTTATGGCACCTATCGTACATATTCTACAACATCATGCTCTAAAGTGGGCTAGAAATAACCCATCTAATGAATTTTCTGAGAAGTAGCATGCCCTCTGAAGTGACCCCCATAGAATCCATTATGGTATTTGAAGAGGATATTTTCAATTCTTCTTTGTCTACACACCTCAAATCATGTCGTCGAAAGGCTCTATGATAGAGCACTTCTTCTATAATTACATACTTGGTAAGCATATGACATAGCTTCCACCTTTGTTTCCTGAGGTTTCTCCCTCAAGATATGTACCTGGTCCAATAATGTGATTAATGATATCAGAGTACCATGGACATGATGCAATATGGAGGATTTTTTTCCACATAAAATACACACTCATTAGGGAAATATAGGTCTACTAGATCTCCACAATCTATCGGGTTGTCTACCAACCAATCAGCAATAATTTGTCCTTTGACAGAACTTTTGGTTGATGAAGGTGAGTTTGAATTCACCCATAAATGTGAGAAAACATCCATATCCTTTTTAGATAAGGCACCTTGAGTCAAGAAGGTTCACAGCTGGTTAGACTTGACGATCACTCGTATTTCCTGATTAAGCATATAATGCCTTAACCTTTTCATTGTAAAGAATATTTCCAGGAATTCTTTCTCTTCCTATGTATAATGTGTCTTGTAATCAAGTAGAGTGTGACTAATGAAATAAATGACACATGCTCACGATTATCATCATCTTCTTGCGCCAACATGCAAGCTAGCAGAAACCTTGGTGGCTTGAGAATATAAGATTAGGGGATGGTTGGATTTGGGTGGCATGAGTGTAGGTGGTGACATGAGAAAACACTTTGACTAACTCAAATGCTTCATGACATTCAGAATTCCACTCTTTACTACACTCTTTCTTTAAAAGTTATTGATGGGATGGACAATGCAAGTTAGATCAAGAATAAACCTACAGATTGCCCCAAGTTTACCCAAAAAATACCTAATTCTTGATTCATCTGAAGGTGGAGTCATCTCCATAACCACTCAAATATTTTTTGGATCTACATCAATTCCTTGAGAAGAAATGATATACCCTAGTAACTTTCCTCCCATTACTCTAAATACACACTTTTCTAGATTCAATGTTACACCATATTCGATAAGATGAAGAAAGAATAATGTGAAGCACCTCAGGGTGATCACAATGCTTCTTGGCCTTAGCTAGATAGGTCATCAACGTAAGATTCCACAATATTATGGATAAGATCATGGAATATATATGTCATTTCTCGTTGGTAGGTGGCTCCTAGCATGTTTTTAAGCCAAATGGCATGACATACGTAGAAAGGTTCCCCAAGGAGTAGTAAAGGTAGTCTTAGTTTGATCTTCCTCGGAGATCCTTATCTGATTGTAGCCAGAGAAGTCCATCCATAAGTGACAATAACTCATAGCCAGTCATTTGCATCTACAATGACATCAATGGAAGGAAATGGAAATTCATCCTTAGGACATGCTTTTTTGATGTCTCTAAAGTCGATACAAATGTGTATCTTCCTGTTCTTTTTAAGAACCAAGGATGATGTTAGACACCCACATGGAATAGTCCACTAGTTTAATGAAACCCACCTGAAGAAGATTCATTACTTCTTCCTTGACCATTAAATCCATCTTTGGCTTCATGGTTGTGACTTCTTCTTCACAGGCTTGGCATCAGGCTTCATGATGAGGTTTTGAACTACCACATGTCAGGAGTGATTCCCATCATTTACTTATAACTGAAGGTGAAGGATTTCAAATTTTCTTTGAGCACCTTCGTATGTGCTTCTATCTCATTTGGAGTAAGAGAAGAACCAAGTTTTAAGATATTTGGCTTCCTCCTCCATCCCTATATTGAATATTTATGGTCCCTTCAATCAAAAAGGCATTACCCTCTTCAAACTTAGGTGGGGATGGAGGTAGTTCCAACTCTTCTTCCTCTACCTCATAGATCTCAAGACCTTACAATGAGGAAGAACACAATGTGTGATCTCCAAAGTAGGAGGAAGGGTGAGGTCTAAGAGAAAATCCTCTCTTATGGTGTGTGGGATGAAGATCAATGTATGCATTGAGGAATCCTAGGATTTCCTCATCATTCTCTACAAATTCCATAGTGGCAGGCTCATTCTCAGCTTCAACATATGCCAGAATCGTGTTGGTTGGAACTTTTTGAACTAAGGGTTCAGATTGAACTGAGACCATAAACTCAGTTTCCTTCAAACCCTCACTTGGACAAAAGCGAGAGGAAGAAGTAGCCATTGAATCAACTAAGAGGTTTTTACTCTCTAGGTATGGATTCGATAGAAATAAAATTCAAAACCTTTGCTAAGTTCAAGAATGACGGTTTTGTAGAGATGTAGGTGCTCCACTCTTTGGTCTCGTAAACTTCTGAGACTTGATTAACGACAAGTTGGAGTCACCTAAAACTCTAACATTGTTAATGCCCATCCTCTTGGCTATGATGAGACCAAGAAGAAGATCCTCATACTCTATGGTGTTTTTCTGTACATTCAAAGTTTAACTTAAAGGAAAAAGGCATGATCCTTCCTTCTGGAGAAGTAAGGATCACCCCTACCCCCAACACCAAAATGACACTTCACACCATCATATTTGAGGGTCCAATAACCATTGGGGAAGATAGAAGTTTGATCATTTCGTTTAGAATCTTCCTCTTTGACTTATAAGACCTCAACCATATAAATATCATCAAAGACATCTTAACCAGAGAGAACCAATCCCAAGAGCATGTCCTATGCCAAAGGAATCAAAAGGGAGAATGATAGGAAAATCATTCTCCAATAATCTTAACTGATCTCAGCCATAGTTTTTGTTGAGATAAATTTAGTACTACAACTTTGATTTCGTCAAGAAGCAACCCCTTCAATTTCCTTAGGGGTTTCCAACTCAGTCGTTGGAACAAGTTGGGACTCAGGGTTTGAGTCTTGGGGCTTGTTTAATTGATTGGATGGGAGCTCGAAATTAGTATGAATCTTTGGGTTTCTTCTTTAGGTTGGCCAAATGAATTTCAAATGGCTTTGGGTCTCCCTGAGCTATGAAAACCTTACCCATGTGTAGGAATCTGACCTCTTGGAACAGTGTAGAAGGGATTTCCTTCATTTTATGTATCCAGGGTCGACTGAGGATCATATTATAGTTGGTTTCCTGATCTATAATATAAAACTCAGTCAACAAAATCTTTGGTCCAAGGGTAACTAGAAGCACTATAGTCCCAATGGATGTTTCTTTGAGGCTATTGTAGCCTCTTAGCATGTTTCATGTTGAAGAACAATTGGTTTCTCCATATCCTAGCTTCTGAAGAAATGAGAAAGGAACTATGTTGACAAAAAAATTGTCATTTATCATCACACGTTTAACATAATTGTTATAGATCTAAACTTGGAGGCATAACTTGATCACCTCTTGTTGCCAACCCAACATTAGGTTGGGCATCTTGCTAATGTCAAAAATGAAACCAACATCTCTTTTGGGCTGCTGTGGAGGATAGACATTGAAAGTCTATGTGATTAACTTGGGCCTCCAGAGGGGGTGATGTGAATTAAATGGCCAAGGCCTAAAGCTTCTAATAAATACGCTCAATGTGTAAGGTGAGTTCTTCAACAATATCTAAAAGTAAATGTGAGAAAAGGTATTGGTCAAATTAATAATTGAATCATAGGCCCCCACTGGTTTGGGAGCCACCAGTGTATCGTCTGACATTGAGGGGTAAATCGGAAGAGGTTGTGAGGAATAATCTCAGGTACGAGTTGTTACGTTAACTTCAGGTTTAGTCTCCAACTAAACCAAACCTATATCATTTTGGTCTGATTCTGACCATCTAAAGGAGGAGCTACCAACGGGTTTGACGAAGTGGATGCTTTGTGATCGTTGCTTCCAGTGGGATATCCCTTATTAGTTCCATGAGGATTGAGCTTTCTGTTCTCAGGGTGTGTTGGAAGAGGGTCTCTATAAACCCCAAGAGTTATAATTTTGAGGGGAAACATGGTCCCCATGTGAATGCATTTTATTGTCAGTGACATAGGATTTTCCAAAAACATCTCAACAAATAGGTGTCCTTTGGTCCTTTGGAATCCATTGGATAATTTTTTTACAATCATGACAATGTATGAGCATCATGTCCTCTAACCCTATGGAAACCATAGTACAAATCAAGGTCATAATCATGAGGTCTTTGATTTTGGTTTTGATGTGGCCCATAGTTTCTATTATTGTTATACTTTTGGTTGTTAAAGTTGAAGTTCAGGGCCTCTGGCCTTGGTTCAGATAAACCACTCGGGTATTGAACCAACACTTGGGCCTGAACTTGTTAAGGTGGGGGAGGAGGATGACTAAATTCCACCACATTAATGGAAGGAGTTAAATTGTTACTCCTTTGATTATTGGCATTCATGTTATTATTACCATTATTCACATTTCTAGTGTTGAAATAATTTGGCTTCTTGGATTGGTTAGTTAAACCATCCATCATAACACCACGGTTCTTATTGAGGACTTTAGGTCCTTAGTTATTGTTGTTTGAATTTTTCGGTAGTTTGAATTACCCTGAGAGGGGTTAACCAGTCTTCCATTTGAGCTGTACATTTTCTGGCCACTATTAATCACTGCTTGGTCAATGCAGAGAGAACCCTCTAAAACCTCCTCATAGCTTCTAAGAGGAAACTTTTGGACCTCCTCCTTAGTTTCTCGGTTGAGAGAATGAAGGAACAATTCACAAAGATTTGTTTGGTCCATGTTTGGAGTGCTAGCCGAGGAAGTAGAGGACTTGCTGCCATCTTTGAATGAAATGGGAAACAGACTCATTATGTTCTTGCTTGATGTGGAGGAATTCTCTAGTTCCTGTTCGCAAGAGTTTGTTCATATCAAAAGCCTTTATAAACTCATGGAAATGAGTTGTTTGAATGAATGGATCAAGGCTTCTGGTATCCTGTAATACCAATCGAGAGGGATCCCCTCAAGGGTCTTGGGGAAAATATTAGCTACAACCACATCCCATGGGAGTAGCTCTCTGATGGCATTTGCATACACTTTAATATGCACATTTGGGTCCCTCTCCCCTTTAAGCTTTGGAAAATTGGGAAGTGGTCCTGGAAGCATTATGCTTCGTATGGTAAAGTCAAGGGGCTCCTTAAGATATTCAACATATGTTCCCAACGCATAAGACTCTACCATGGAAAACCCTTGATGGGGAGGTGGAGGAAGAATAAGAGGCGGATATGGAGCAACATAAATAATTGTAGAGGCATAAGGTGTCCCCCGAGGCTAAGCATACGATCCAGGAAAAGAAAATATGCCCCCCTACGTGGTGATTTAGAATACATGTGGAGGTACGGGGGAACATTATTTTGGTACGAGGTAGAAGGAAGTAAACCAGGGAACATCACATTTCCAGTTGGAATGGCATTCAAGAATGCACTTCTGGTTGGTACCTATGGAGGGTACACTATATGAAGTGTGAGAGGGCATACCTAATGTGCCCGATCTAGTGAGAATATCCCCAGGGTTAGGAACACCCATGTAAACCAGAGGAGGTGAAGGTGTTGAGGGCAAATAACCAAGTTCTGCACATGGTGGGGGATATTTCCTTTGCCCTACAAAATATGTAGCATGAGGAAGGTTGGAAAGCTCTAGCTCCCTAACCCTATCCACTAATGTTGAAATTACATCACCTGCAGATGGTGTTGCATTTGGCTTAGGTGCATTTTGAGTCTATCTGGGAAGAAAAGGCATGTGATGTCCTACTATGGTTTGATCCTTGGGAGGCCACCCCTCTTTGGATATGTTTCCTATTGGAGGAGGGGTAGCAGATTTGTTCTGAAGAATAAAATCAATGTACTGTTGCATCCAGTCCAAGGATTGGTCTATTGCATTAAAGTGTTTTTTCACTTTAGGTGAAGCATGACCTTGATCTCCTCATCTGGTGAATAGGGTGGGAATGAATCATATTGCATGTTGATATGTGGTCTAAACAAGACCCAAAGGATTGGACCCTTGCTCTCCTATGAATGTCATATTGTTTGAGTCGAAGAAGCTCAGGTTGTGGGCTATACGTAGGTTGATCAATCTCCATCGATCCTGATTGATGAACCGTTATTGGTCACCTTGAGGAGGAGGAGTGTGAGGGGAAGGTAGATTATATGAGTAGTTATCATCCCACTCAGATAGTGAGGGTGAATGTTGCATACCCATTCGGTAATAATATGCCTCAAGACCCAAAATGGGTTGAGCCATATTCCTAACCCGACATATTCGGGGGGTATATAAATACCCACAGTAATAATGGGAGAGGATAAGGATGGATGAAAGAAGGTAGAAACAATGGAAATAAAAAGGAACTAGTCCTTCACATCAAGTTCACCAATTTTGTACGACTGAAAAATCAACACGTGACTTTCAGGAGACACTCAACCTCCCAAGGTCATGCCAGGACAACCAATGTGGAATGATAGATGGCTATGTGGAATATATGTAAGGTGAAATAGGAAAATATGTAGATAAGGAAATATCAAGGAAATCTAATGTCTTATACGGGCACTAATGGAATGCTAACCATCTAGGGAAACAAAGGCTTGTCTTACCTGTGTAGGTGAGATGGAATGGTCTAAGATGATGGTAGTGTAAATGGCGGTCAATATCTAGCTCACAGAAGATGCTTTAATGGGTTGTGGAAGGCGGGGGAATTATCCTATGTTTTCCTCGTATAAGTTTCTAGAAAAGGTCATGGAAGTGAGAGAGAAAATGTGTGAATAGGATAAGTGAGTGGATTATGGGAACTAGTTTTGTCCAGGCTGGTTCCACCAAGAAGTCATAGACTTTGTTAGATTCTTCATTCAGGATTGTCAATTGTGAGATGATGACAGGTGGAAGTGGTGAGGATCGGAAAACCAAGATTCTAAGGCCCATGTCAATGTTATGTGTGCAAGTAATATGCATTTTGGCTATGGGACTCAGGGATCATATACTTCATCTTTTGGTTGTTGAGGACCCTAAATGGTCATGTGGGATGTATTCAAACTATCCAAACTATAGAAGCAATAAACTTCACAAAGTATCTATCAAAGGAAAGGTTGATGTTTAAACCTAAGCCAACTAAAGACACGTGGGGAATTGTATTACTTTCTGTCTAATTAATCTATGTTCCTAATTAACAAAATAGAAACAAGAAGATTTAAATTAAAATGATTCAATTACTTTCCTTGAATTAATTAAACCTACAGTGTTTCCTTTAGCTAATTAACAAATGAAAACTAACTAACCCTCAACGAAGGAAACAAATATATTCTAATATTTTTGTTCTTTTCAATTATATAAAGGAAATACAAATAAACAACAATCTAATTAAATTAAGCTAATTTTTTTGGGTTTTATGATTTCTGGAAAACAATGAAAGAAATTGACAAAAGAAATATGAAGAAATGCAATTTCTTCTACAATACTATTAACATAACTAAACAAATAAATAATCTGATGTGACTATTTATCTATGTAGAATGGATCTAAACTACTCTAATAAATCAAAATTGTTTTCCAATTTGTGTTTGTGGATTTAAATATTTTGTTCTACCTCAGAAACATAGGAAGAAGTAAAATCTTCTCAGAAGTACTTCTTCCTCTGAAACTTCCCCGATAGAAATAAATGAAGATCTAATGAAGATTACAGATTGAAATTGAATTACAATTGCTTTAAACTAATGCAGGAGATTTCCTCTAGAAAAAATTCCCTTGCAAACCCACAGGGATAGGCAGGGAAGAAATCTATCACCAAAAGATTTTGTGCAGGAAAGGAAAATCCACAATAATGAATTAACTATTGAATTGATTTGAATTGAATTTATTTAACTACTCTATGACAAATTGTGCATACATATGGAATAAAGAAATCAAGAAAGCTTAAGGAAAACCAAGTACATCCCCAACCTAGAATTTTTAGAGTTGTGACAAAGCTAGTGATGGTTTACTATGATGTCCCCTCAACTTATTTTCCAACTTTAGTGCTCAGATGAATCCAGGGAACTGTGTTGGGTAGTGTAGAAGAAGTAAATGAAGAAGTGTTGGAGCAATGGTGGGTTACATAAATTCTGGTAGCAATGCATGGGTAGGAGAATAAAAATGCAAGAGAATTGGCTTGATTGTGTATTTCCTAGCAATATTATGAGCAACATAATGATGCAATTCAAAACAAAAATCTCCAACCAATGCTTCAGGTAGAAGCTTGGATCTTATAGGAAAAAGGTAGGGAAATGGTCTAATCCATTTGGTAGCCAAGAAATGCCACCTCTCTTAAAGAAGGGGTAATTAACTCGAATTAGTTAGTAGGGAAGGAAGGAAAAGTTGATATGTATCAAATTAGCCCAAGAATAGCCAATTTGACCAAAAACATGCACTAAAATACATGTTTGAAAATGTTGACATGTTTTTAGAATACACCAAAAGAGTTTATGGAAAAACCACATGCAACAGTTGGGCTGCGTAGAGGGGTGGTTGTGTAACCACCATGGCACTGGGGCAGATTTGTGTAACTTTTTGTAACTTGCTCAAAAGTTAAGGAAAAATCTTGCAAAAAGATAAAGGAAAGCAGGAAAAAACATGTAAATGAACAAGGAAAGCATTCTAGGCTATAAATATACACTGAAAATGGAATATTAGATTCTAACACCATTGGAAAATATATTAATCATTAGTGGGGATTTTAAACAATTCCAAAAATGTAGGACATGAAAAATTGGGTGCGTACAGTAACTCCCCTTCTCCACTTGAGGAGTTATGATTACATGCACAACGGGTTACACAACACCCCCTATTTATACCCATTCCCTTTTTCAAATTTATGAGATGGTGAATGATATGTGACCCTTTCCTTTTCATTTCATGCACTTTTATGGTTGATGTTTTCTCCTCCATGGAACCTCGTCATGCTACTGGAGTGTAACTTGGTTGATGTCCACATTATCCCACATGATCCTCATGTTGTCTAATTTTCACTTTCTTCATCAATATTGACCATTTCCAACCTATATAGGTATATTTAGTTTGTTTATATGATGTTGTTGATGTATTTTTTAGTTGGTTTGACTAACATATATGGTCATGGCCGACCTAGGGGTGTTTAGGAGTTGATTTGTGTATATAAACTAGTGTATTTGGTCATTTATGACTAGTTGAGTCTATGGGGATGTGAGAGAGCTATAGAATATTTAAGAAGAGTGAAGAGGGGTCAAGGAAAGATCTAAGGAGAGGTATAAAGGTCTGGATAAGATTGAAGAGCAGGTATGCAAGGTAAATTGACCTAATCAACCCATGAAGAAGAAGATTTAAGTGAGTTAGAAGAGAGAGAAGTTTGAAGAAGGTTTGGTGTGTTTGGAGATGAATTTGGGTCACTATAAATTTTTTGAGCAACATATCTTTTGTGATCATCTATTTCAGGTGGTTGAGTTAGTGCTTGATCACCTTAGGGGGGTGGTCTCTCCTTGTAGGATTGGTTTCCTACTAAACTAGGGGTTTGTTCTCCTTGTGGGGTTGGTTCCTCACTACAGAAATATCTTATGATGTGTAATATTCATATCATTCCTTTGTTTTGAGTAATATAAGTAGATGTTTCAGTGGAGTTTCTCCCCTTGAGGATTTTCCAATTATATATAGTGTCTTGTGTTCTCTCTCTTATTTCATGCACTTGTAAATGTTTGTACACACTTGATAATCTTGCATGGTTTATGGATATTAAATTCATGGTTCAAACAATAAATGGAAAATGAATTAAAAGTATTATAGGATTGATTCACCCCCCCCTCTTAGTCCATTGTGTTTCTAACATGTACTACTAGTAGTATACAACGTTTTTCCTATTATTCTCTATAATATTTAAATTTGTGGGATTGGGGTTTAAATGTAATGTTTTGATGGGTGATAATTTTTCAAAACATGGTGTTTGAATATAATGATAGTGATGGAAAGGAATAATACTTATAACAAAAAGTGTGACTTCCTAAACCTGAACAATTACGGGGCTAAGACAACATTCAAATACTTCAACCATTGTCCTTGGGTATTGGCAGAATTACTGCCACTGTAATATCATCTCTACTAGAACACCTTGAGGATCACGGAAAATACCAAGAAGAGGTTTTTATGGCAAAAAATGTTGCATTTCCATTATTTATTATTTTAGGAATTATGGATTTCTTTAATTCAACGATGGTTTTTTCGGTTCTTGGGATCATGAAGGCATAGTTACATACAAAGAAGTTTTTCTTGGTGGTTAAGGTAGTTTTGTGATGTGAAACAAGATTAGCCACATTAGATCTCCTGAATATAGTGTAGATGTTGGTGCCACTTGTAGATAATTGGATTGTAGTGGTTGTTAGCATTGTTGCCATAACACTCATCTCTTCTAATTTTATGTATATCATTTTGTTTTCCTAAATTCCTAAAGCTCAGATGTGAAGGCCTATTACAACTTAAAATTGTATGCTAATGCATTTAAGGAAAAAAATTTCATTTATTTATAAATTATTTCATACAATATATATTGAATATGATGGTAATCCTCTCATCCTGATTTGATTGTGTGTGAGAATATATTTGAGGAAAAGTGGTATTTTGGAATGTGCAACTAGTATTGGGCTATTGATAATATTCGTAGTATTAGGCATGCTACCAACACTTAGGCATGTAGTATTAGGAACATTACTATTTGATAACATGTTTTATGCTATTGACCAGTAGCATCAAACATGCTTCTAGTAGGTAGCATCATGAATGCCTAGAATGGTAGAATCAAACATGCTACAGGACAATAACATCAAATGGTAGCATAGCCAATGCTACCATCCAGATGACATGTCTGATACTATCTGGCCGGTAAAATATCTGATGATATTAGTTGGTAGTATGAATGATTTTATCAATCAGTGACATGTTTTACATTTTCATTTGGTAGCATCAATTTCCCTAACGTTCGATTATAAATAACCTATCAGAAATTAGTCGGCATCACATTATATGCTACCATTCGATAGCATACATAATGCTACCAGTCAGTAGCATAGTTAATGCTACCCATTGGTAACACAGCATATGCTATCAGCTGGTAGTATATACATTTATACCTTCTGGTACCATTTACACCTTTTTGTAACATATTCAATTACAACAGAATATCATAACCATTAATATGCCTTAATGCAGGATTACAATATGGATTCAAACTCAATCTTTATTTCCCAAAGGAATTACAAGTAATATATATATTTTTACTTGGTAGTCAAAATTTACATATGGAATTATAAATACCTAATTAGTACATATATGAAGGAAAATGTGGAAAAATTGAATTTCACTCTAAAGGTGATTTGAATTAAAAATATTGGATATTAGTGTAAAAGCTAAGAAAACTGGCCCCTAAAAATAACTTGTACCAAGAAAATTTAGGCAACCTGGTCATGATTCCTACCCTAAAAAATTTGCCAAATGTAAATTTCATAAACCAAAATATTCATGAATTAACGAATATTTTCCACTAAAATTTACATTGCATGGCCTCACCATATTATTCATTAGAGTATTCAAGTCATAGTTATAAAAAAGTTGTATTCCATGTGCTTAGTGGAAAAAGGTTTACTTTGAGCAACATAGGGCGAAGGCCAAACAACATGACAATGGAACAACATTACCCTCTAGCAGGGAAAGATATTCCTAGTTGTGCTAGTAGGGGGGAAATTTGATGTGGTAGAGAAGGTTGGGGAAGTAACCTAGGATTTGGGTGTAGTGGTTCCCTAGGAAGCCCTCATCTTCCCCATTGATGTAAGTGAGATTCAACCTCATGGAAATTTATTATTCTCTCAATAGTCATATGTTTAAAATGATAATGTGTAAGGGCACACGAGCTATATGAAAATAGTGTAAGTGTGAAACAAGGGTGTAGGGTTTCTATTTTTATCAACCACTTATAATTATGTAGTACAAAATCAACATTGAATTATCTCTCTCATTCACCATAATATTAGTTTTCTCGAATTTTATAGATTCAGATGAGTGTGTTTATGTGTTGGATGTAGCCTGGTTAAATTTAATCACCACATATTCTTGTCAAATGTTGGTGTAAATGCATTCACACTTGTCTTTGTGAACTATATATTTTGCACCTTAAATAAGCTCATTTGAGAGCATATGTTATATTTATTTTTTAATTAGTTTGTGGATATTGTTTGTCTCCCATAACTTATTGGAGTTGTTGAGTTATTACCTCCACTCCTTGATTTATGGAGATGATTTAATCTCCTTGTTTTAGTGTTTCCTCCCTATTTTTTTTGTTGAGGATTAGCTTTGTAAACACTATATAATTGTGTGTTCATGGACATGAAATACACAAGCTTGAATAATATTTCTTTTTGTTTTTTTTAATTTTCTCTGCAACTTGCCTCCTTGTGAAACTGTGTGATTGGATTTGTTGCTAAGATCTTGTGTTTCTCCCCTTCATGGTTTTAAAGCATTTGGTTGTTGCATAAATCCTTGTCCTAGTTCTGTGTAATTGTGTTGCCAAGTTTTTCTATTCTTGCTTTCTTATTGGAGCTGCCTTTTGTTGCTACTGTTGTGGAGTTTCTTTGGCCTTGTGTTGCATACTGGTTGTGCCTTCCTGCCTGGTTATCTGTTGCTACACTTTGGTGATTGACTAGCTCTTCATTCATTTCTTATCATTTTTTGTTGGAGGTTTTAAATATATTCTTTGCAGCAAAGAAAATGTTTGGGATTGAAGGCACCAAGTAAGGTTTCTAGTTTCTGGAAATCATTTTTTTTAGTTTCCTTCAGATTATCTCCTTTGCTGGATAGATATGCTCTTGTGTGAGCGGTTATGCACTTCCAACGGTAGAAAATCAAAGCATTAAAAAAAAAAATTGGTTGAAAAAATATGCTTTCCAGCCGCACAAAACCACCTTCAAAACCGCCTATGTGCAACAATCTCTCAGCTTGCCATGTGGAGATTATATTCAGCTGAAAAAATGCTGGTTTTGGCTTTAAAATGTGTCGTGAGTTTATTTCATTCAATAATTTTCTGCATGCATAACCAATGTTGATTGGCCAATTAAATTATTCTTTGCAAAACTATACTTTTTGAAAAAAATATTTTTTCTAAAGTTTTGCTTAAATAATTTTTTGGGGCTAATAATCATGTTTTGGGTTAAATTAATATTTTTTGAGGGTTGTTTATAAATGAAGGAATACTTAGAATCTACATCTTCTCTCAATTCCAACGAGTGGTCACACAACCACCTTTTCCTCTGATTGGTCTGATTTTTTAATCAGTGGGTCCTTTTAAATTAAAATTGGGCTATTTTACGGGAATTTGAAAGCTTAATAAATTTTTCCCAGTAACTCGAAATCAAGTGCCATTTTTTACAAAAGTGCATATTTTTTTGACCCCGTTCTATTGGTTTGATTTTTAGTACCATCCAAGGAAGTACCATTTTCGGGGATAATTGGTCATTTTCTGCCATGTCAAGAAGTCTGCCTTCTTCGTCTGTGCCCACAAACATCATGGATATATGCCTATTTGAACCATTAAATTCATCCAACTATCATGTTTGGAAGCCAAAAATGGAACAGTTACTCAAATCTCCTGGTTTGTGGCACGTTTTTCAAGATTCAGTGCCTGTCTTTACCAGTGAGAAGGACAAGTATGGTTATGTGTGCAAGCAAGATGAGGCCCTGGGACTTATTTTTCTCAATGTAGCGGACAACCTTCAGTTTCATATTTTAGCTGTCAAATATCCTAAAGAGGTATGGGAGATTTTTGAAAAATTGTTTGGTAAAATTAATGAGTTCAAGTTACTACAACTGGAAATGGAGTTTACAAATCTGTCACCTTCTGATTTTCCTCTCATAGAATATTTCTTGACTAAATTCAAAGAACTCAAAAGTAAATTAAATGATGGTGGTAAAGAAAAAAAGGATCCTGAATGCATTTTGTTGATTCTGTCAAAATTGAAAGGTCCATTTTCTGTGTTCACTTCTACTTTTTTCAACTATGGATGCTCTAGGGGATGCATTTAAATTGCCAACATTTGAGGTGTTTTGTGAGAGGTTATCTCATGAAAAAACTAAGTTAATGGCACTTGATGCCTTTCCAACCTCAAACCAGGAAATTTTAGCAAATTCTCCTAAGGGTAAAGGGAAACCTAAGTTGAAGCCAGGACCTAAGATTTCAGAATCTCCTAAACCCTCTTCTACTACCACTGATAAAAGTTATGAAGTCCCTAAACCTTCTAGTCCTAGAAAAGGGAAAAATAATGTCAAAAGAAAGGTGTATGATCCTTGTCCTTTCTGTAGCAAAACAAACCATCCAGAATCATGGTGTTTTGTGAGAATTGAAGCACTTGAGAAGATGCTAAAACAACATAAGCTTTATGTTCCTGCACCTTCAACCTCTTCCAATTCTGGTAAAGGGAAAGCCCTTTCAGCTCGAGCCTTCACTCCATTGGATGATAGATGGGTTTTTGATTCAGGTGCCACACATCACATCACACATTCAGATAATTTACTAAGTTTAATTTTTCCTTGCAACGTTTCTCAGATTATGGTGGGAAACTCTACTTCATTAAAAGTAATGGGTGCAAGGATTGTTAATATGCCAAATGGTTTAGTGCATGATGTTCTACATGTTCCCCACATTTCTAACAATTTATTGTCTGTTTATCAAATTTGTAATTCAGGGAAAGGAAATACTATTGAATTCACCTGATAAAGTTGTAATAAGAGAATTGAATGATCCTAATGATATTGTAGCTACAGGTGTTGTGGATACAAATTCTAGATTGTATCTCTTTGACAAGTTCATCTTCTCTTATTTCTCACTCATGATTCTGTTAGAAAGTTGTGGCATGAGAGATTTGGCCATCTAAATTACAGATATTTGCAACAACTATCTTCTCAGAACATGGTAACTGGACTTCCTAAAATTTCTTCTACTGATGGTGTTTTTCTAGGTTGTATGTTAGGTAAACAACATCAGGATCCATTTCCCAAAGGATTGGCTAAGAGAGCTAAGGCTCCTCTCGAGTTAGTACACAGTGATTTGATGACTCTTCCTTCTTGTTCTTTTTCTAGTTGTATGTATTAACTTTTATTGATGATTTCATGAGGAGAACATGGGTGTATTTTCTTCATTATAAGAGTGATGTTTTCAATGGTTTTAAATAATTTAAGGCTTTTGTTGAAAAATAATCATCTCATTCCATCAAAAATATTTTCACTGATAATGGGGGGAGTATATTAGTAATGCATTTAGGGATTTTTGAATATGACCATGGACTTATACATTAGTATATAGTGCCTTACACTCCTCAATAGAATGGTGTTGCAGAATGGAAAAAAAGATACTCAAGGAGATGGAAAATTTCATGCTTTAGTCAAAGAGTGTTATACCTAAGTTTTGGGCTAAAGCCATGAATTTTACCAACTATATTCATAATCAGATTCCCCATCAAGTTGTTCAAGGGATTACACATGAGGAAGTATGGTCTAGAGATAAGTCTTATGTTTCTAATTTTCGAGTCTTTGGAATTTCAGCTTGGGCTCATGTTCCTGATGAAAAAAGGAAGTTCATGCAACCAAAGAGTAAGGAACTCATTTTTTGTGGCCATTGTGAACAATGTGAAGGCATACTACCTTCTAGATACTTTTACTATGTAAGTTCATTTTCGAAGGGATGTTTGTGTTGATGAGAAAGATTTCTATTGAGAATTCTGATGAAGATCAAAATTTGTCTCCAATACTTCCTTCACCTAACATGGATGACATGCTTAATAATGATTCTTTTGATGCTTCTGAAGAAGATGTTACTCCTCAAACTCCTCTTTCCACTCCTTCTCTTGCACAACGACATCTAAAATGGCTTTAATCTACTCTTCAGGAAGCTGGTAACTTGGTAGGAGATCCTAGTGATCCTCGATGCACATGATCTAAGACTTCAGGTGATATTTCTTATCATCAAACTCATTCTATGCCTTCAGGAATGGATCTTATAAGTGAATCTATATCCTCTGATCCTATTAATTTTTCTGAAGCTTGTGGAAAATTTGAATGGGATGAAACCATGAAAGATGAATACTCATCTTTGATGAAAAATAATACATGGGAATTGGTTCCTCTTCCTAAGGGAAGGAAAGTGGTAAAATGTGAAATGGGTATTTAAGACTAAGTATGTAGCTGATGGATCTGTAGAAAAGTATAATTTTCGTCTTGTTGCTAAAGGATTTTCTCAAGTCAAAGGGGTGGATTAATTTGAGACCTTTTCTCCTTGTAGCAAAGATGGATTATGTTCACCTTGTTCTTTCCCTTATTACTTCTCATAGGGGGTCAGTGTATTAGATGGACGTGAAGAGTGCCTTTTTGCATGGTGATATCCATGAGGAAATTTATATGGAGACAACCCCCTTTTTGTGTAGGATTCTTCACTAGTTTTCTAGACTTCGTCATTCTCTGTATGGTCTCAAACAAGCTCCTCAATATTGGTATGAGAAAATGGATGAGTTTTTGTTGTCTACTAGTTTTCATCAGTGTGAAACTGATCATATTGTATCTATTCTAAAACATTATGATGAATTTTTAATATTGGTTTTATATGTTGACGATCTCATTCTCACTGGTAGCTCAACTTCTATGATTTAGGAGATTCAAAACAAATTGAGTGTGAAATTAGACATGAAAAATTTGGGATTATTGCATCTATTTCCTTGGTCTTGAGGTTCCTCAGTCTTCTGAAGGCATCTTTATTCAATAGAGTAAGTATGCTTATGATTTCTTGTAAAAATTTCACATGGATGATTGTAAGCCATCTCCCACTCCATTTTAGTTAGGTATTGAATTGACTGTTAATTACAATTCTAACCTTGTTGATGCCTCTTTTTATAGATAATTGGTTGGGATTATTTTGTATCTGACACATACCTGTACCGACATCACCTTTGATATTAACCTTGTTGTCTCATTTTTCACATGAGCCTCATGAGATTAACTGGAAAGACACAAAGAGAATTTTGAGATATATAAAATGGACATTGAATTTTTGCATACATTATTCATGACAAGGATACTTGTGAAATTCAAGGTTAGATAGGCTCAGATTGGGGAGGTTGTCGATACACATGATAGTCTACTTATGGTTTCTTTTTTCACCTTGGCTCTGGTCTAGTAGCATGGGCATGCAAAAAATAAAATGTAGTTTCTTTGTCATCCACTGAAGCCGAGTAAAAAATTGTGGTAAAATCAGGTCAGGAAGTTCTTTGGGTTCACAAAATATTTGATGAGTTTATTATTTCCATAAGAATCTCCTTCTATCATATGGTGTGATAATAATAGTGTTATTTAAATTACATGTTATCCTAGTAAACATCAGCGTACAAAAACACATTGAAATTCATATTGACTTCATCAGGAAATTGATTCAGGATGATGTTTTTGACTTGAAGTTTGTATCTACAGTTGATCAAATAGCGAATATCTTCACTAAACCACTTTCTTCTCCTCGATATATTCTTCTACGATAAAAAATTTGAGTCAAGGAGGTTGTACACAAGGGGAATTTAACATGAAGTCCCTTATTTCCTTCTTCTTTTCTCTTGTTTGTATGGGGTACCTTATTTGGTATAGTAGCCAAGACCCTTTCTTTCTTCTCCCTTGCATTCATTTATGGGAGGGTGTTGGTGTAAATGTATTCACACTTATATTTATGAACTATATATTTTGCACCTTAAATAAGATCATTTGAGAGCATATGTTTTAATTATTTTTAATTATTTTGTGGGATATTGTTTGTCTCCTGTAACTTATTGGAGTTGTTGAGATATTACCTCCAATCCTTGATTTATAGAGATGATTTAATATCCTTGTTTTAGTGTTTCCTCCCTATTTTTTGGTTGAGTATTAGCTTTGTAAACTCTGTATAATTGTGTGTTCACGGACGTGAAATACACAAGCTTGAATAATATTTCTTTTTATTTTTTTATTTTCTCTGCAACTTGCCTCCTTGTGAAACTGTGTGATTGGATTTGTTGCTAAGGTAAAATGTAAAATATTGGTATTTGTATACGGAAATAAAATTATGTAAGAGAGTGTTTTATTTTTTATTTAATTATTTTTAACATATGTTTATATATATTATAATCCTTTACATATAAATTTATACTATCAATTGCACCAAAAGGGTGCAACAAATACATTGATAGGAAAACAAAAAGTGGTGGAGGAGGCTAGTGTCATTGTGTTGTATTGAAATGATGTAAGTGCATCCTATTTTCAATATATTTAGTTTGTTGTTACTAATAAAATATCTTTCCTTTTCAAGTTAAATATATATACTAGAAATAACAACATTGAATTATCAAGTTGTAAGAAATAAAAAAAATTGTACAAAAATATTACGCTGCTAACAGAAAACAATAAAGATTGAATCCATTTTTGTACTATGATGCGGTGAAAATATGAATAGATGCGGTTAATTCTATGAGCTACGCAAATGTAATAGTAATCTTTACATATTTTATATGTTTCATCATACAAAAATATGGAATCTTAAATGCAAATCATAATACAAAGTTCCAACAACTTAAATAAGTATTATGTCAAATAAATATAGGATATCCACACATCAATCAAATAAATAAACATAGACATTATGTGTGTGCTATGCTTCATTCCTTTGAATCACTACACACATCATTACATAATAAATAATTTGAAAGAGTACATTACAAATTTGACAATTCAGAGGGAATTGCATTGAGTGTCGTTTATTTTTACGACTTCCTCCAAAACATGAAATACAATGTTGGTTTATCACCAATTGAAATAAAGCTACTAAATGACTTCTATAAATTTCTGAATATTAAATAACAAAATCAAGATTCTAGATAGGAAAAAATATTATCAAAAGAATTGGGAGAAATAAAGGTTGTGTTGGCAATCAACAAGCCTAAGAGATCCCATATTATTTTGTTACATTAGGATTTATTTTTTATCTACTTTCTTCAACTAACCATAATTTCAAGAGCTGGTATATATAGGAAGAAGTTTCATGTCCAACCAAATGTGGTACATTCCAAATGAGAGCAACAAAAAAATGAAATCTTTGATCTATGCAAGCACAAATTGCAATCTAAAATAAATGTCCAACATTCAAAATTTGGGAAGCAATACTAAAATGAAAGAGTTGATAATGTAGCCAAATTAAGAACAAACCAGATATGCTGCAAATATTATGAACTCCAAAAGAAATTAGATCTCCTTCTTTGTTATCCAATAATGAATTAAAATGTTTCCTAAATAGGAAAAAAACTCCCAACTTTGAGTTGCCAAGATCAAGGTAGCAGAGAATCATAAGCAATTTACTAGAACCTAATTCTTAGTAAGTTCGCATGCTTATACGGGCACAGAAATTGCCATGCATACATCCCTAAATTATTTTTCTAACTCATAATGCATTAATAGACTAAAATTAACTAATGCTCAAAAATAGGAAAAAACCGAACTATTCCTAATTTTCGGCCTCAAGACATTTAGGGCCCGAAAAACGTATTGCCCCAACTGGTACGTCTAGTTTCCGCTGCGTTCGTCTCATCAAAACACGAAAAAAGATCAAATTCAAGTTATGACCTTGTCACACTAATTCGGGCGCAAATTTATGTATGCAAAAAGTGAGCTTGATTTTCCAATATTAAAGATCAAGGTAGCAATATAAAACCAAAAGTGATAATGTTTACATACACATATTTCATGATTACAAAGTGGTTTCCAGCCACTATTTAATTTGAAAGAGATTCATATGTTACATAAAAATTAGCTTATTGGGTTAGTTATGCATTGTATTTACATTTTTACTTTTTTTTATTGTGGTAGCTACTTACTTAACCTTAGGTAATTAATAGAAAGTTGTTGTATAATTTTTGTATTTAGTTGTTATATAACCATTATATTTGTTAAATGTATGTAATTGTTGCATAGTATGCAACATCATATTTGTTTTATTATTTCCCATATGAAGAAATTAATATTAGTTGAAATAGAGTTGTTTAGAATATTGTTATGTGTGACTTTTGATTGTTAAACCAAACTCACATAAATAAGTATAGAGGGATTATTATTAAAACAAACTCCTTGAATATAGAAGTGTTTTCTCGTATATATATGTAATGTAAAGATTTAAAATAATGTTGAATAAAATATTGTTTGTGCCAATTTCTCTTTCATTTAGTACCAGAGCGAAAGTTTAATCCTGTATTTTGTGATGGAGGAATAATCGTTCTATAAGCAAAATTGGTTATCCTTTGTTGTTTGAGATATAAAATATGCATGAGTGGAAGCGTCCAAAGCTTAGATATAAGCGATTTTACATTGTATTACATATGTTGCATCATTTTAATATTCTAAATTGAGTGGATCATTAATTTCAATCACCGACTGTTATTTGGGTTCTGATCAAAAAACTGTGAGGAAGTAATCATTCCAACTCCTCCAATTCTAGGAAATATACTTCAAACTGAGGCATATTGCAAAATGCTTTTTGGCATTGTTTGTGCACAAATCTAATTGAATGCTAGAACTAGTCGTGGTAATGTACAAGTTTACAAAGTGTGACAAATATATTTGATTGGTTGAAAATTCTGAATAGAGAATTATTATTATTATTGTGCTCATACCTTTCATTCAACGCTTCAACCAACTCTGCTTCGTTGCCTCCTGAACGCTGTCTACCAAATTTGTGACCTATGTTTTACGTCACCACTCGAACAATGCATTGGGCTCAAATTCCTAAGCACCACTCGAACAATGCATGATCATTGATGTATAAAGAATTTTTCGCAAAGCATTTATACATGTCTTCCATCTTAATTTGAGCACCATTGTCTTCCTCATCACGTGGTCTATTATTTGTGGTCCAATAAAATAATATCTTTGAATATTGTGGCGAACAGTGACATCTGGTATGTGAAGACGTCCACCATAGTGGCATCCGTCACAATAGCCATTTAATTACACCAAAGGCGTTACTCCTATGGGAAAAGGATTTGCGGACATTCATGGGATTGTGTCAAATTTGATGGTTTAAATGACGGTTTTGTTATTTTTAACAATTTTATTTTTGTTATTTTTAACAATTTTACTTTTTGCTTTTCTAATTTTGCATGTTGCTTTGGATTTATTATTTTTAAATTTTTTATAGCTTTTCTAATAATTTAAATAGATACAAAATTTATATTATTATTATTAAATCAATTTTGATTATTTAAATAGATAATTACTATTTTCATTCCATTTAATAATTTAAAGTGTTGTTCTTTTTAAGACCTTTGCTTTTTAGTCCAAGAAAGTTTCACATATGTACCATCTTCTAGTTATTGTGGGAGTTAACTTAATTACATGCAAATTTTTCCATTTCATGATTCGAGAGATTTTAGAAGTTTAAGAAGTTTGATTATTTCAAACTGTTTGAACATGGCTCTCGTAATAAGAAAGACGAGAAAAAGTTTTGCAAGGTGGATTAATCCAGTAAAGACCTCGGGTTTTCACTAAAGGAGTTGAGGAAAAGAGTGACCTTTTTGCAATTTGAATATGCTAGATCCCTGAGTGGAATTTGCAATGTTTATTTGGTTGGCATATGTTATATATCTCCCCGTAGTTTCAGAGATGTGAAATATATTATTAGGTTGCTGAAACCAGCGATTGGTTTTATGGGGTTTGATAGAGAAAGGTTTGAAAATATGTTGGCCCCTCAAGACTTAGAACTTAAAGTGGTGTCCAGTTTTATTGGTACGATGAGGAGCTATTGGAGAAAAGGAAACTATCTATATCAACTTTTCTCTTCATTGGTTTATACAAAGTTTTCTAAAGAGCTTCGTCAAGACTTAGATATTCGCAGAGCCTACAAAAAAGCCTACAAAGAAGCAATGAAATATGGTGGTAAAGTTATATTTGGAGACCACGCTTCTCATACATTAAGGGAACAATGGGTACTGGCAGTGATGAGCATATCAGAGAAAACTAATTCTATTCTTACGGTACTCGTGCTTTATTTTCTACCTTCAACCATGTTTAAACACTATATTTCATGGTATACTAAGGTTACAGGAGTATGAAATCTTAATGAGAAATGCATTAATAGAAAATTCTTAGATAGTGAGTACAGGGAAATTGTTGATAAGATTGATGAATACATGTGCGCTGAGCTATTGAAAGTTGCAAGTGAGAGCAGGTCAGTTGTAACAATTATGGGAGGTGAACATCTCCCTGGAATCGCAAGAATTTGGGAGAAAGTTGTTGGACTGGAAATGGAATCAAATGTATTCAATATTATTAAAAATGAATCTTATGTTTTTTATTTTTTGGAATAAGATCTTATATTTACACTGAAGGTGTTACCCCTATGGGAAAAGGCTTTGTGGACATTCATGGGACTATGTCAAATTTGACGGCTTAAATGATGATTTTGCTATTTTTAACAATTTTACTTTTGTTATTTTTAACAATTTTACTTTTTGCTTTTCTAACAATTTTGATTTTCTGATTTTGCATGTTACTTTGGCTTTACTATTTTTAAATTTTATTTCATAGCTTTTGCATGCATTAACCTTTAAATACTGGCCACTACACTATAATTTCATTCTTCAAGCTCTCCAAGTTCCATGAAATTCCCTGCGTTAAATTTAATTCTATAGGTATGCATTTAAATTCATAGTCAATTGGTCGAATTCATTTGATCTCATGCGCCTTAAAAGTGATTATTTCTGAAAAAGATGATTAAGATTTAGATTAACGTAGATTCTTTCATAGGTTGTGACGCTTTTTCCTAGGACTATATTTTCTGTGTATATGCAACCTCCTATGAAATCCCTATTTTTAAAAATATATTCATCCCATTGTTCATGCGGAAAGACTAAAATTTTGATCCATACTGGGGATATAGTAGTCAGTGAGTCATCAAGCACCGCGGACGAAGAACAAGTCTCGGTTGTTTCCATTACTGTTGACGAAAATTGGGTCCATTTGCAGTCGAGCTCAAATTTGGTCGAAGGAAGCTTGTCAAGGAATTCGATGGACAAAATTTTTATCGACATACCACTGCGAAGGCCTGAAAAATTTTCTTCTCCGAGGGATCATCATCAACAGCATCTCTCTTCTCTAGGC
Organism: Taxus chinensis; assembly: GCA_019776745.2. Classification (NCBI taxonomy): domain Eukaryota; kingdom Viridiplantae; phylum Streptophyta; class Pinopsida; order Cupressales; family Taxaceae; genus Taxus; species Taxus chinensis. Next base: position 656,444,458 of record CM034155.1, on the reverse strand, counting down.
AGGTCGTCGTCTCACAAGTCACCCACAACTCAGCTCCATTCGTTAAGAAGGATTTTAAACAGGGTGGTTCTGCAGAGTCTGGATGGTAGTGTTCACATTTAGCAAGGAAGTCTAGCCAAGGTCCAAGTATAAAGGGAATTTAAGGTTCTTATAACCCAATTTAAGGTTTTGTTGCCAATGTTGATGAATCTATTTCTAAACCACGCTAGATGGGTGTAAATGAGATCTTAGGCTAAAGGCCCGGTGGTAATTCCATTAATCATGTTAGTCACAGCCTTAAAATATACCATCGATATGCCAAACTCTCCAAATAAAAATCACAGAAAGTCTGAGAATTGATATAAGCTAGTAGTTAGGTATGGTATACCCTTTTGTTAGGTATAGAGAGTTCATTGCAGTTGAATTCTCTTAAGAGTATTCATGAGTAAATTGAAGCAGTGTAAATAAAAATTGAATCCGGATGTAAATTTGATATTATGCGGCCATAAATTGAAACATGAAGTACAATTCTCAATACACATCTGATTGGGAGGACTCACCCTACAATAGCGTACCAAGAAGTGTCCCAGGTTGCTAGGTCATTAACTCATGTAGTATCTAAAACTAGCAATTGCATGTGTACAATGCAATGTGAACGCCGAATGGTATATGTTATTTGATTTAGAGGGATAGTTATTTCTTTTGTAGTTGACAATTGCAATAATAGGGCTGACTATTCTAGCATTGCCTTACACCTTCGACGGAATGAGATGGCCACTCAGAATGTTTTCCCTCTCCACCGTAGCAATAGTCACATTTTACTCTTATTTCCTCATGTCCACAGTGTTGGATTATTGCGAGAAGCATGACCACCACCACATTCACATCAGAGAACTCACTAGCAACATCCTCGACAGGTGATCATTTCATCTTCGCATCTACATCATAAAAAAATAAATCTTTTCATCTCTGCATTCACATCTAAACAAAAACAAATCTTTTTAAATGTGTTGTAATTATCTACACAGGATCCAGTTGGATGTTTTATCTGGTGGTGTCGATCCATACCACGATCAGTATGGGAGTGGGCGTGGGATGCATTCTTCTCAGTGGCTATTGTGTATAATTATAACTTTGTACCATTCAATTCATCCAAAGGCATTTATGAAAGGCTTTAATAGAAAATCAGTAATGTCAATCACACCCCTTATCAACATCAACTACAAAAGTAATAACTGCCTTTCTAAATCTAATAACATATACCATTCGGCATTCACATTGCATTTTACACATGCGATTGCTAGTTTATTATAGTTTACTAAGTTTTTCGTTTGAGTCATATATAGTAGAAATCTCATTTTTACATTGATAGGTTTTATTTAGATCTAAAGTCGAGTGTTTAAGTTTTGAGCTATTTGGTCAAAGCCATATTTTATAAGTATTTCATTATTTCTTAGATCTCATTGTTTATGTGCTTCATAAAGTAATTATATTCCTTTGTTAATAGGTAGTCTTAGTGAAAATTTATAGATCATTCCTATTCAATAAAAATTCTAGAGTTATTTTGAGTGTCTTTTATAAGTTAGAAGTCCTTTATGAGATTCCTTGTTAAAAGAGTCTAGTATTGTTTAGTAATCAAAATCAATGTCAAAAATTCAAGTGTCATTGTGAGCCATTGTCATTGCAAAAATTCCATGGAAACAAATAAAAAATAATAATAATAATTCCTTACAGACGCATTTGTGGTGTAACCCGACATTCGAGTTGTAATTATGTATCCTAATTAAATTCGACTGAGTTAGTAGCACATCCACTGGAGAATGGAGGTAATAGAGGAAGGAGGGAAATCAACACCTCTCTTCAGTCACCAATGACGTGGGCACATTTTCGTATGGTGGAATATTTTTTTAAGTTGTGGCGTGTGAATAATATAATGGTGTGTGGTTTCCTTCCCCTGTTATGATTGAAATGGGGAGAATGTGCATTTTGGAATCTAAAAATAGTTTTCTATGAGGGTAGCTGAATTGGAGTGATCCTTTGACTACTAAGATTCTTTGACTTTCATACTTTTAACATCGATCAGCTAGTGAAAGAGCATTCACTGGAAGTGAAAGCAGGAACTGTTGAGTTCACGTATGTAGGTGAATCAGTGGAAGTGTGATCATCCGGTATGGGATTCACTGTGGTGAAGTGGATTGGTCATGTGCAACAAGATCCCTACAACAATATCCAAGACAACAGTATGCGGCCTAAAAGTATGTGGAGGCATACGATTATGTTTCCAGTTCAATGGTGCACTTTTCCTTGTGTTCACATTAAGGGGGTGATATTAGTAGTTAATAATGTTCACACTAAGGGGGGATGTTGGGAAATTAATATTAGTGTGAACTGTAATTATCTGTGAGTTGTTTAGAATATTGTTATGTGTGATTTTTGGTGTTAAACCAAACTCACGTAAATAAGTATAGACAGATTATTGTTAAAACAACCTCCTTGAATATAGGAATTGTTTCTTGTATATATATGTAATATGAAAGTTTAATATAATGCGGAATAGAATATTGTTTGTGCAAATTTGTCTCTTTTAGTTTTTGGTTGTACATGTGTAAATTTTTATTTCTTTGTACTTGGTTACGCAATATCTATAAATATTACATCCATCACTATTGGAAGTTGTTGATTAACACATTAATATAATTGTGAGGATTTTGTCCCTCTTCTACATTTGGTACTAGAGCCGGTTAGAAGAGCCCGCGTGAGAAGAGAAGGTGTGTAGAGAGAGTGAATAAGAGATAAATAATCTTGGAGAAGAATTTACAGAATTTGGAGAGCTTATGCAGCCTCCTACGGCTTCCCAACCCCATCCTTGTATCCCCACAACCTCCTATTCAATTCCATGTGTTTGAAAAGCAAATTTTGTTTTGCAAGGAAAAATTTTCTACTTGTTGGAGAAATTATGATTTCACAAAATTAGATTATATATATATATATATATATATATGTTTGAAAAGTAATTTTTTTTTGCAAGGAAATTTTTTCTACTTGTTGGAGAAATTATGATTTCAAAAAATTAGATTATATATACATACATACATACATACATATATATATATATATATCCCCCATTAGGAGTTTTCCCTTTAATTTAGAAGCTTGTTCATTAGCAGACTGTTATATATGGAGGATTCTTCCCCACCGATTTATTTATCAACGAATTGCAAGCCCCCTGTTCAAGTTGGACCGAGTCGAGGTTTGTTGGATGAGCTGACGGGTTGCATTATGGGTGAGTTGGATTTTAGCATTGGGTGTGCCGAGTTATATTTGATCCATCCACAACTAAGCCAGTACTACCGCCCACAGAGCACACCAAGCTATGACATTACATTTTCAAGCACTTCATTGATCCGCTAACCAAGCTCTCTTTGCATCATTATCGAGTTGGAAGAGCTCCCACAATAAAGCATTGAAGTTTTTTGAGTTCTAAAATAGATCCCAGCTCGCATATGTGAAATGATCTTGTGTTCTTCGAATCTTCTCCGAGTGACGCCGAGACCCTGCCAAGTATTCTAAACCAACGAAGGAGGAAAACAAATAGCTACAGGGTAAATAAAATCATTGTTTGGGCCCATCGAATCCAAGCTCGGATCCTTGCCCCTTTGCAACAAGCCAACGCTAATCAACTACTCACCAATCCCCGAAACTAAGGCGAAGACATGTGAAATAATGCAATAGTAATACAAAGACAAGAAGAAGCGGAGGCAAAAGAATAAAATAATACAATAAATGTAAAAGCTACAAGGCATTAAGATCCACTTGGAGCGGGAACCCTAATCCACCCACTTTGTGCACTGCCACGTGGACTGATCCAAAGGCACCACGTCAGGTTTTAACAAGGTCAGTTATATTGTCTTTAAATATATTTGTCTCACTTTACACTTCATGTGCTCTAGGCACTTTTTTGGATAGTGAGAAAGCCTTGTGAGAGGGAGGTGAAGCAGTTGAATTGCCACCAATTAAACAAATTTTATTAATATTATTGATTTTAGAGGAAAATTTGGTGGGACCGCCAACCTTTAGAGGTAGAAAAGCCCACTTAACCTATTGTCTACAACTAAATCCCACCCTAAATTTAGCAGAGAAAATCCTATTGAAGGGAAAAAAATAAATTTCCCTCACATAGCTTAGATTTTTATTTTGAGGATATTTTTCCAAAGGAAGGGTATCTAAAATGAAAATTTTCAGCTATTGTTTTACGGGTTTTCAGTGTATATTTCAGTGGATTGTACTAATATGTAGGTTTGTAACTGAAAAAAATGGCAAGTAATTGAAAACAAAAAAAGTGACATTTGGTTCTATAACACTCACGAGATCTTCATATCTCTTTTGCAGCATTCGATATGTACAATGCCTCTGAGAAGCGCTTGCGAGTAAATTTGTCACGACTACTACTGCACTTAACGCATAATATAGTTAAAACAACGTCATCTGGGCACCATCCCTATAAATCGATGAGGAGAAATAAGGACTTAGTGCACACACGTTGATCCCTCCCATCAATATGTGAACAATTGTATGACATAAATCCAGACATTGAAATTATCCGAGTATATAACGAAGTTACACGTGCATATGAGGATCTTTCTTATAACCAGTATCAATAATCGCATAGACCCATTTCAGTATTGTCTTAATATGATACATATCAAATTATTTCACATACGTTAACATCTCTTTCTTGTACCATTGGGTATATCGAAAGGGTGAGCTTCTTCAACGTACCGACGAGTATATCACAAGGGCGCATATATAGAAAGGTTTGGTATATTGGACTTATGGTATATATATTATGAGACCTTATATGTGGAGTGATAAGCACCTTACCCTTTATCAGTTGATTCAGAAAATGGGCACCAATGACCATAAGTTCTTTCTTCCAGACTCACAGCTTCTAAGAGGAGATAATTATACTGCATGGAAGACTAAAATCAAAACACAACTCAAGTTTGAAGAGATCTGGCCTATTGTGAATGGTTCCGCAACTGGATCACTAGATTATGCAACCTAACAGAGATAGTTTGACAAGGAAAAACAGAAGGCCAAAGTCATAGTCTTGATCAGAGTGTCTAATGACATGCAACACCACATTCGAGATGCCAAAACAACCAAAGAAGCATGGGATAAGTTGAGCATCATGTACGAGGCCAGAAACAATAACACAATATTGAATTTGTAAATTCATATGCATACACTAAAATTCAAGCCGAACGAGAAAGTGGAAGATTCCTTGAGGAGAGTTGCAGAATTCATGACTTCATTTCTATCCCTGGGAGAGGAGGTTATTGATACAACTCTAGTGCCCATTGTTCTGAGAGCACTTCCTCCTTCTTACCGCATTTTTTTACGACACTAAACTTGTCAAATTAGATAGTTACTTTTGACAAGTTAGTGAATCAAAAGCAACAAGAAGAAGTAATGTACAACAAAGATGATGAAGAGGAGCAAGAACTATCTTCTCATCATAAAGGAAAAGGAAAAGAAAAATATACTCAAAAGTCCCAAAAACATCATCATCATCAAGGGGACAAGTAAAAGAAGAAATGTCCTATCTACAAAAGAGGACACGAGTTGAAAGATTTTTGGTTCAATACATACAAAAAGGGTTCATCAAGCAATTTTGTACCTTAAAATTTGCATTCTCATCAAGGAAAATCATACTACAAGCAAGGGAAAAATCAGGAATACTAACTGAACAGATGACTATTATGTAGCTGGCGTTTACAATGCATACATTAATCAAACTTATTTTGATGGCATTATTGAAACTGCTGGTGTGCAGGTAAACCAATCACGACTGCCAAGACAAGTGACACAATACCTAAAAGAAGGATTTGAAATCACCTACTACTGATACTATTGATTGAGTGCAGTGAGCACTGAAATTTATAACCATGAGAGACACACCTTCGAATAATCTATGTTTCATTACCCCGAAAAGTTGATGATTATGATTCCACTAGACTAAGGTACTGTAAGAGACATTTATCTACATGGCAAAAGGTTTATGAAAGTAAATATGAAATGATATCTTTTTGGAATATGGTCCTACTGGTGAATAAAGAATCTACTATCAATTAGTCAACTTCAAGGATCATAATAGTTCCCAAAATGGAATTTAATAGCCATCATGGTAAGAAAGTTCCATGGCTCTGATCTTATGCCAAAGTCATTAAAGGGTCGATCTTTTTTTCAAGATCACTCTAGTATAGAACAAAGTCATGACCAGAACCATGACAACTCATGCACAATAACACATTGCACAAGACTTAGATCAAATATAGCTAAAAAATATGATTCAAAATGTCTCTGCATTATGTACAACTCAGATATGTATAATCCCTAAGTATGAAACATACGTCCCACAGGGGAGTTGTTATTGCATCAAGATTTTTGAGCTTTTTGATTTCACACTGAATCAAACACACTTGGCTTATTGCAATGAACCTCAAGAATAGGATCAATCCTTACATTATGAATGTGGAAGCAAATTAATTGATAGGTACATATGAGGGATTATCTCCAGGGACATTTATAATACATCAGATAATGAAAAATTCCAGGTTGAACTTATGAGTTAGTGTGAACATGTTCACAATAACTAGGCCAAATACAAAATATCTAGATATCATGGGCCTCGTGTCAACAAAACAACTCCAATAGTTGAAGGTGTAGTACATCATAGTGATAATACTAGTATCTATGTCCTCTAGATGTGTCGAGTGGATCCTAATTCAGGGTATTTTGTAGAACTGTGTGTGCGCGCAGGGGCACTTGCGTTCACTAGCACGACCCACAGTGTACATTGAAGTCTCTAACAACTGCAATTGTAAAATTGATTAAATAATTTACCTTACTGGGGATGCAGATTAGGGTTGCCAATTCCCCTTCTTTTAGAAACATATAATTGTAGTATGATGCATCCCTGATGAGACATGAAAAGATTACGAAATCAAAAAAAAACTCAAGGAACCTAACTTATGGGTATCTAAAGGACCCACAAATAAAATCAACTACAAATGTGAAGATTTACAGAGAACATAGAGATTACTTATTATTCTTGTCAGCTTACCGATGTAAATTGTAAAATGACACTTGAATAGTGGGAAATAATGTTTCTAACTTTTCCTTGGGCATTGAGAATCATTAATGGGAAAATTGAGAGTCTGATCCTCTTTGGGTCATCTGGGTATGTTGTAGCTATTTGATAATAATCTTCTTGGTTGCAGAAGATTCACGTGGAAATTGTCAAAAGTAACTGTCTGACATGAATAGTGGAGAAGTCATCAAAAAAACAAGGTAAGAATGGAAGTAATTTATCATCAGTTCAATGGGCACTAGAGCTATATCAGTAACAACCAACAAACAAGAGATAATAAATGAAGCAATCTGTAATTAATTGGATAAAATTTTCTATACGACAGAAAAAGCTTCCACTTTCAAAATTGTAAACAACACAAGTGAATGCAACTATGCTTTACAAAATCATTAATGTGTAACTAATAATCATTAAACACGTACATGGTGCTCACACTTATCACCATAAGAAATTGATAGTCTAGTACAAAAAATTGGCAATACTTACGAATGTGCGCATGCACATCAGAAGACATAATGTGACTTAAGATGTAAATAAAATTTGGCAGTTTTGATAAAATAATTCAAACTGTACCTAATTTTTGGGTTACATGATTTCATAATCTTGTTGCATTATAATATTTAAGAAAACTAAGCCAAATTTTTGTTAAACTCGAGTTTTGTTTTGATAATAATAGTCTGGATCCATGTAGACCATAATTATCTCCTCTCAGGTAGCTGAATTGAGCACACAAATAATATTGATACTTATTCTGCATACGGTAGTGTTCACAAACAATTCCACACCATAAAACATTGAACTGACTAAGGGAGAGGAGCCAAAGTTCTTGTTACACCAGTTTATGAGTGTACATAGAAATCCATATACCGTCAATTATTTGAAATACAAAAAACACCTTCTATAAAAGATCCCTTCCGTTCTCCCCAATCGGTACGTAAATATATATTTTTAAAATTTAATTATGCAGAAGGGAGATTTTTAAATATTTAAATTTATTAATTTGAAATACAAACTAAATTGAAGGTACACCATTACTTGAGAGTCGAGTCATACATTTTATTTACCTATTGAAAATCATTTGATTGGATAATTGGTTTGATATGATTTGATGTGACATGACATGACATGTTTTTCAAAATTTAAGTGGGAAATTTACATGTACTAGTGTCCTTATTTCTCTCCGTCAATTTATAGGGACAATGCCTAGACAATGTTGTTTCAGCTATATTAGGTTTTAAGTACAGTAGTAGTCGTGATTTCCTTACTCGTAAGTGCTAAATTTAGGGTGGGGTTTAGTTGTAGATAGTGGCTTTAGTGGGCTTTTTAGCCTCTAAAGGTTGCCGGTCCCACCAAATTTTCCAGTAAAATCAATAATTTTAATAAAATTTGTTTAATTGGTGGCAAGTCGACTGCTTCACCTCCCTCTCACAAGGCTTTCCCACTATCCAAAAAAGCTCATAGAGTGAATGTAGTATAAAATGAGACAAATATATTTAAAGATAGTATAACTGACCTTTTCAAAACTTGACATGGTGCCTTTAGAGTAATCCACGTGGCCTACACAGAGAGGGGCTGGATTAGGGTTCCTGCTCCGAGCAAATCTTGACACCTTTTAAATTTTACGTTTATTATATTGTTTTTGGTTGCTGCTTCTTCTTGTCTTTGTATTGCCACTGTATTATTTCATAGGTATCCTCCTTAGTTTAGGGATCGGTGAGTAGTTGATTAGCGTCACGGGGGGTTCATTAGCAAGGCAATATCCTAGCACGTGGGTTCATATTGAGGTAATTAAAATTAATAAAATTAAATTCAATATACCGGTAGACATGAGGGGGTGAAAGGGTTTAATTTATTAATGTTTTGAATCAGGTATTGGGGGTAGGTTAGAGAGGTGAGCCAAAGGAAAGGGAGGTTTGATTTTGATATAAAACTAAAACATTTGAACACTAGTTTTTAAAATTAAATACCTTAAAATTGAAAAAGTAGTGTGGTTATAAATTAAATTAAACTCTCTTTATTAATAAAGAAATCTAGATTCTTAACCAAGAATAATAAGATGGTAGAAAACTAGGATTGAGTATGCTTTTCAACACAAGTGATATTATTTCACCATCTTAATTATTTGAACAACACATATATAAGGTGATCTGTAATAGGTCTTCAATGGCTTCAAATTATCTTTCAAGAGGAAATGCATATTAAAAAAAATTGAGTGAAAAATATAATATATTTTGTCTAACATAATAGGGTAGAAATAAAAAGGGGTAAATAAAATTGTAATCGAAAAATAGGTAAGTAAGGTACATGGAAAAAATAGGGGGTATTTTCATTCTAATAATATAACAGGAGGGGGTATTAACAATTGAGTAATTAGAGGTAGAAACTAGAATTAAGGGTATTATTTAATACCCTTCGAACGCATGTGCTATACCATAATTTTACTAAGTGAACCCCCCGTGATTAGCGTTGGATGTCTGAAAATAATTAACGTTGAATTGCATTGGAATATTATAAACAAAGATTACAGTCAAATATATAGACAAATGAGAAGGAGGAGAGAAGGATCCAAACGGACAACTGGGACATGGAAGGTCACATGTCACATGGGAAGGTGAACAGTCCTATGAATACTAATCAATGTATTAGATTTTATTGGCATTCCTCCCTTAATACATTGTTTTTTCTCCCTTATTCCAAACATAGTTAAAAGTTCATTACACTCTCCATGTAGCCTGCTCACCTTTGAGATGGCATGCCAACGTTCTGGCTTCTTGATCTTGGTGAAACCTTGGTTTTTTCCTATAGGATTACCACAAACCTAGAAGTGACTTAAGCACATCCATCCTTGAGAACACTTTGGTGGTTTCCAATTTCCTTGGATTACCAAGAACCCATATGGTTTTCCGACCACAAGTTTATCACGAACTTGTAGGTAACCTGATGTCCCAACTGCACACTTCAGTGGTTTATAGTATTTCCACAAACCCTTTACATAAGAACCAAGCGCTACTTTAGTGATTTTTCTCCTCACAATTTCCTTCATTTAGGAGGTACCAAACCGGAAAATGCTCTGTATCTTATTGAAAAACACACACACAACACAACATCACAGACAATAAAAAATACAAACAAAAATAAAATTGTCACCAAAGTAGTTGTGTGACCCCACTATAGGTGACTAACAAGAGGATGCCAATTGTCCTTCAACCTCCATGTATCCTCCATCCTCTAGTATGTTGCTACTTAATTAACAGATATAACTTTGAGGCTCATTGCACCAAATGATTCAAATACTCTTCACACATCTCCTAATTTCCTACACACACAAATCTGGTAATGTTTATCCATGCACAACAACAGATAAATGCCAAGTTGGGTGTCAAACCCTCCACCAAAAATGCACCCCCTTATTTCATTCTCTTTTCCTCTTATTGCACAATTACAGGTTTATTCTAGTGATTGTACTTCAACATCATTAGCAGCGGACAAAATAAAGAGAAATTATTCATTTTATTTTTTTGCCACGTACTGGTCTTCAATTCACCTTTTCAAATACCAAGTCAGCAAGTTGGAAAATATATTTTTATTTACAAGTTTCTATGCCCCAAATATTCACGTAGATCACATCAAACAACATCTGCACAAGTCGCTAAACAACAGGATGAGTTTTGGAGAATAAACGCTAGAAATAAAAACTTCCATGCCCTGAAAAAACAACTCCACTCCAAACATGTATGCTTCACATGAAATACTTCCGATTACAACGCAGGATGTCTTTGAATTGTCAGAAAACTTCACGCTAAATCCAAATGAATTCCTTCCACGCAGCAGAAAGAAAATGCCAAAAGAATCCTTGGAATGATGTTTGGGTCACAGGTGCTGGCTCTTCCACGCAAGTCGCCGCAGATGTAAAAGGTTGCGCCAGACTTCACATTCCACGTTCCATAGGACCTTTGACACTGGTTTCCTTCAGTCATTTCCACGTTGAAAAATGGATCTGTTGCACTTAAATTGTAATTTGCTGGAACTCCAAATCCTCCACACTTTGCGACATCAACAAATGAATGTCACGTAAGAACATAATTGCAAAACGAAAAAAAAAACAGGAGAGAACATGTCGCTGTCAAATGCCAAAGAGAAACTCAATGCAAAAATCAAATGCTACAGGTCCTCGCGTCTGTAGTGCTCTGATACCAATGTCTGAAAATAATTAACATTGAATTGCATTGGATGATTATAAACAAAGATTACAGTCAAATATATGAGAAAGAGGAGAGCAGGATCCCAATGGACCGCTGGGACGTGGAAGGTCACAGGTCATGTGGGAAGGTGAACAGTCCTATGAATACTAATCAATGTATTAGACGTTTCTAACATTGGCTCGGTCCAAAGGGGCTCAAATCCAAGCTTAGCTTCGATGGGCTTGAACACGGATTTGTTTTTACTCCGTTGGTTTAGAATACGGATTTGCTTTACCTTAGGTAATTAGTAGTTTAATGGGGTAATTAGTTATTGTACAATTGTTATAAGGTTATGTTGTTATAACCATTATATTTGTTATCTTGTGGAGTCATGTATGTATATTGTTACATAGTTGCAACATCATATTTGTTTTATTATTTCTCGTATGGTTTTTTGTTGCACCTGTGCAACTTTTTATTTATTTGTACTCAGTTGTGCAATATCTATAAATAATGCAGCCATCACTATTGTAAGTTACTGATTAAAACATTAATATAATTTTGAGGCTGCTGTCCCTCTTCTACATTATACATTTTAAATTAATGCCCAATGGTCAAGGATAAATTATTGTAAATTATTTCTAAGCTAAATAAATGCCCAATTGGAAATTTTGCAATGTTGGCATCCCTGAAAAAGTAAATAAAGACCAATTTTATCTCAAAAAAGCATTAAACTATGAAAGTACTGCGATGATATCATGATAACTGTTCAAAAGTGATGTTTTCCAATAGTGACAAATTTCATATTCAACAATGAAATTTCAAGGTATCAAAAGCGGGAAAAGTATCCTTCAATTTACAACATAAGTATGAAAAGAAGGAATTAATATCGTGGCTATGTAATAAATTTAATCAATCTTGTAAATTGTGTAGGGTAATGAAAATGTTAATAACTACCATGAATGGAAAACTTGTTATATCTTGTGAACAATATCAAGGAAAGTGTAAGTAAAGATTGAAATCAAAGACATTATTTAAATAGCTTCCATATTTTTCAAATATGTAAATGTAGACACCAATTTTTGGTACGCTTGTCCCTAATCCCACGTTCACTCCACTATGTCATCAACTTGCACATACATACCTCTCTTATAATTCAAATCCCCCTTTCCCTCCTAAAATCCCTTTCATTCCATCTAAGCTTCGACGATTTCCTTATCATAATCACAACTTAACCTTATCATTAATTTATTTTCCCTAATCTACCATTAATCACACTTAATCACCCCTAAACCAATCTATTAATCATTTTATCTTCCCTAAATACCCCTTTTATCATCCCTATGTTTACATCTACCCTTATTCAATGCATTTCTATCTCCCAACCACCTTTTATCCTCCAAAAGTAACCCTAACCCACCTTAGTCACTTGAAACCCTAATTCTATCCGTTTAAGGTCTTGTACATAAAGTTAATCACCATCTCCACCACCAAAATCAATTGTCTTCTGAAGTCGCCAATGACCCATGTGCGTCTCCGCTGACCCTATAAGTATGTCCATACCCCCCTCTCGTCAGGATACAAATTTTGAGAATTGAGGTCTTCTTGTGAGTTTTGTTGTGTCTCTTTCTCTTCTTTAGAGTTGTAACCATCAACTTTGAGCCATTGTAAAGATCTTACATGTCATCTTGGGAGATTTGAAGTCAATTTCCTTGCTTAGATCCCTCATCATAGTTTTATTGTCCTTTTAGATCAGTCTTACAGGTCTTCCAGGTGCCTTGGAGCTCTTCCATTGTCTCTGTCATCCCTAATCCTTTCCCATCATCATTTTACCATTCATTTAATCCCCCAAAACCCTATATCTATCCTCGATCACCATCAAAATTTCCCAGTCGCTTTCGACCTAATCTTCATAAACCCTGTTTTTCCCATCTATCTCATATGCTCTTTGTTTTCCAGCTTTAAGACCTCTCTGTTTCTGAGATCCAACTACTTGATAGTACAAATCTTGATTTTTGGACCCACTCTCCATCGATCCATCCTAGTCCCTATTGAACCTATCTGCACTTTTTAAATTTTTTAATTTTCTTTCATCATTTTTGTTCTTTATGTATCCCCACATCAAATCCATGATTTCTACAAATATCTTAGCCTCATATTAGCATTCGAACACTAGATCCAGATCTTATTTTTATCTATCTTTTGGATCACTATGCTATAGTCACCATTGACTGTACATATCAGTCTTGGGTTTTCGTTGACTCAAACAGGTTTGGTTTAGTTTGTTATCAATTAATATTATCATATTTGCATCTTATGTTATCTAGTACATCTTAGATTTTTGTTTGGTTGTTTACTACATTCTATCATTTATCCATTATCATTTTATCTAAGATTTTTATCAAAGTGAGTTTACATCCATCCCTAGGAAGTTATCACTTCTCGGAGCTAACATTTTTAGGAAACCCACCATCCTATATACTAATATTTTTCTTGTTCAAGTTTCTCTTTATTGTGTAGGTTATCAATATTATTGCAAAGAGGATATTTTTTTCCGTATCCATCATCATCGCATATGAAGAGGTAACCTTAAAACATCTCATCATTTGGAGTTTTCTATTTTCTTGTATCCCTTTCCTTTAAGCTGAAACATGAGTGGGAAAATTTGATCAACAGTAAATACTAGTATATAATTCTAAGCAAGGAGTGTTTGTTTGTCTTCTAGGTGGAAGAAAATAAATTTATCGAGGTCTCAAAAAATTCCACAATTTAGGGTATATTTGTGTCATGTATATCAACTGAGAGTTTGTGCATGCTAATTTGCCTCATTAGGCACAAAAAGATTGGATTTTACTGGTGCATTTTCATATCTTCCTCTATTTACTTCTACAGACCCATGCATGTGAAATACATAATCCTTTATTTCAAAATCTTCATCATAGAAAACATAAGTAGTTTCTTCTTTCGAAGGATATTCTTCTTCTTCTTCCTTTGAAAGTTGTTGCACATTTTGTTTTTAAGTAACTCAATATATATTGTATATAACTCTTCTATTAAGAGTCCAATACTAAAAGGAAAATCTTGAATTGAATTGGAATTTGTGTTTCATGCCTTGTTTGATTTGTTCCATGGTTATTTTTAAGCTGGAGGGTTTGGTTGGATCATCATATTATGTGATTGGGAGGAGTTTTTGAACTGCTGGTTTTGAAGCGATATTGTTTTTTATTTTGATTCGAGTGTTTTTTAGGCATCTATAAGAGTTGAAGGAGAATTAAAGTTTTGGTCAAAATATAGTCTAAGAAAAAATATAGTTTTTATTTGTTAATGTACTAAAAATATCATACTTATTATGTCTATGCAATGTCTAAAAGAAGCTGGTGTTATGTTCTAGTTGTTGTTATGATTTCACAACATACTTTGCAATGTATTTCAAAACAACATGGCTTGAGAGTACATGTTGGCGATCAGTATTTGCATGCCACATGGAAAGCATATATGTATTATTATTGTTTAATCTTTCATTATTCTGTGCAGGGGTGTACTATTTTTTCTAGATCTATCTATGGTTATAGTGGATGTAGGTTGTAGTTACCATGGTGCATTATATCATAAATGAAACATTTAGTCCCTTTTGCACAAAAAGTCTTGCAATTTCATTTTCTGTGTCTTTGGACTCAATTTAGTAGTTAATGATATTCAAGAACATGGTTAACATGAAGAATTAAACTTGTTTCCAGTAAACACGAGTCATCAAGAAATGATTAATGCATCCGTATATACAGTTGAAAATCAGGATGTGTATTCCAAGTACATACATACATACATACATACATATGGTTTCCTTAACTGCAGAATGGTTTTCCTAATCTATGTTGTTAATATTAGATGAATTTTCTATCCAAATGAAGCCATGAATGTGGTGGAACCTTTGTGTTGCCATTCATATCTTGTGTCCATGCCAAAGCATAAAAAATAGAACAATAAAATAATTTGCAAATAATAGATTAAACATCAAACCAGAAGTGTTGTGCATTCTCAATTAATTAGATTCTTCATACTCGAAGCTTCATCTCATTACATTCAAGTTGTTGGTATAGCACACTTTCTTGCACAACAATAACAATTGTTACTAATTAAATAACCACCTACAACTCTAAAAATAGAACACTCTAAATCTGAACTATAGTATAAAAATACCGCATATTGTGCATGCTTTAAAACTGTTTTCTTTTTGTTTTATTTGAATTAAATATATTTCCTAAAAATAGGAATTAACTAGACTCAACTAAATCTGGATGCATGATAAACTAAAGCTAACCTTTTTTTCCTAAAAGCTATGGTGGAAATTATACATGCAACACATGCATATTTCCAACACTCCCCCTTAATTTCAAACCTGTAGCTTTTATTTTTATAGAGATGTGTTTGTATTTCCAGATATGCCATGTGCAGGATCACAAACTCCCAAACAATCTCTCAAGTATTCAAAAATGTATTTTCCAAATCCTTTTTAAAAGTTTCTACAAACTGATCTTCAGATATGCAAAATTCAAGATGAATTTCCTTGTTGTTTACCAACTCTTTGATGAAATTATGCCTCATATCAACGTGCTTTCTCCTCTTATGAAAAACATGATTTTTGGGCAATACTATGGCTGAGTTGTTATCACAAAAAATATGTGTAGCATCCTCTTATTTGTGTTGTAAATTTGTAAACACTCTTCTCATCCAAACAAATTGACATGCTTCTCTTGTTGTTGCTACATACTCTACTTATGTTGAAGATAACGTGACAATGGGATACTTCTTTGATGCCCATAAAACCACTCATGTTCCAAAGTGAAAAGTATAGCTGGATGTGTTTTTTCGATCATCTATACTTCTAGCACTATCATTATTTGTATAGCCAATGAGTTTTAACTCATCTGAAATTGAATATAAAATTCCATGATTCTTTGTTCCACACACATACCTCAAAATTATTTTTCCAGCTTGTCAATGTGAATCTTTTGGAGATTCCATAAACCTTGATATAAGGCTCACACCATACATGATATCAAGCCTTGTGGCTTTCAAATACATAATACTTCCAACTAATTTTTTAAGCAATGTTGGATCCACACATGATCCTTCATCCTCTTTTCTCAACTTCAAACCTATTGCGACTGGTGTTGGCATTGGCTTACAATTCAACATGTTAAACATTTTCAAAACATAATTTGCATAATTTTCTTGTGAGATAAAAAATTCACCTTGTGATTGTTGGACTTCAATACCCAAAAAGTAATGCGTAAGACCAAGATCTGTCATCTCAAATTCCTTCTTCATGGCTGATTTGAGTGACTCTATAGATAGATTTCTAGTAATGATAAAATCATCTACGTATAAACAAACAATTAGTATCTTACCTTGATCATTTATCTTGGTGTATAAGGTAGGCTCACTTCTGCTCCTACTGAAAGCATTCTTAATCAAATAAGAAGCAATTCTGTTATACTAAGCTCTAGGTGCTTGCTTGAGACCATAGAGTACTTTACTCAATTTGTATACGTTTCCTTTATGACCTTCAATCTCATAACCTTTTGGATTATTTACATAAACTTCCTCTTCAAGGAATCCATTCAATAATGTTGATTTTACATCCATCTGATAAATAGGGCATTTATTTTGAGCTGTAATTGTTGAAACCGTTTTTACTGTATCCAAACATGTTACTAGTACAAAAGGTTCGTTATAATCAACTCCATATTTCTATGTAAAAACTCTTACTACGAGCCTTGCTTTATGTTTCTATACTTTTCCATCAACATTGTATTTGATCTTGTAGACCCACTTCACTTCTATCACGTCCTTTACTTTTGGAAGATCCAAAAATCCTAAGTTTGATTTTTCTCTATAGCATCAATCTCATCATCCATGGCTTGTGCCCAAACTTCATTCTTTATTACCTCTTCATAATACACTGGATCTACATCTTGAGAAAATAATACAAAAACTAAAAATGAGTTAGTTGTATCAACATTATAATTCTCACTAAGACTTCTTCTTTTCCATTGCACAGGACTATTCGATGCAGGATTGCTTTATGGTGATGGAGTTGTTTCTAGTGTTCTCTGTGGTGTCTCTTGCATGGCTAAAGATGGCTGAAATCTTGGAGAACTCCTAGCTGTAGAAGTAGGTGTAGCTTGTGCTATAACCTGAGGTGTATGTCCAATATTTGTAGATACAATACCTTGCTTCTCTAAAGTTTCATCTTCCATATCATCATGCGGAATAAATATTACTATACTCACTTTTTTCTCTATACTTTTATGTTAGGAAATAAGGGATAAAATATGTGGAATAATCCCTCACAAAATTGCAACAGTAGAAACTAATATGCATAAATTATTACAGATCTCGAATAAAATTGCAGAATAAAATAACACAACACAAAGAGACAGTATTTAACGTGGTTCACCCAATTTGGGCTATGTCCACTAAGAATCACTTGCTCAGATTTTATTACAATCCACCGCTCTCTCAATACAATACCCAGATCCGTTTGGAGCTATGCTCAACAAACTCTACAGAATTCACAGCCGAATTCAAAACACATCTGCAATATATTTGCTTGTCCATCTATCATATGCATAAGACCATATAAATAGACAACTGCTTAAGCAGTTTTACAAAACCGTGGGTATCAAAACCATGGGAAAAACCCATCCCATAAACCTATGGGTCAAAAAACTCGCCCATATGAGAAAAGCACGTTTCCCGATATGTCAGGTGCATTTTTGAGGCCAAAAAAATTTACGCCTAATTTTTTTTTTTGGGGGGCTATGCCCCCGAACCCCTGCTACCGGGGGCTACCACCCCCAGACCCCCACTTGGGGCCTGGCCCGGCCTCGAACCCCAGCGAGGATACATGAAAAGTGTACAGTACTCTTAGTGTACAATCTTCAACACTTTCACACATGAAAATAGGCTCCACAACCTAACATTTTATCCCATAATTCATTCTCAATGAACTGTACATCCCTGTTGATCACAACCTTTTTAGTGACCAGATTGTACAACTTGTACACTTTTGTATTCTCTAAATACCCAAAAAAATTCATTTTTCTCATTTATTGTCCAAATTCTTACTTAGCTCATCAGGTACATGTGCATTCGCTACACAACCAAAAAATTTGAAATGTGAAACATTGTGTTTCTTATTATTCCATGTTTGTTGAGGAACCATGTTCCTAACAAGTTTTTTTGGACACCTATTTAGAATGTAAACAGAAGTTGCTACTGCTTCTACCCAATAGTCATTTGGAAGGTGATTTTCCTTCAACATGCTTCTTGACATTTCCATAATGGTTCTATTCTTCCTCTCTGCCACACCATTCTATTGTGGTGTTTACCTGGTAGTAAACTATTTGTGTATACCATGATATTTGAAAAAATTCATAAATTCATTAGAAACATACTCACGTCCTCTATCTGTCATGAGAACTTAGATGTAGTATCATCTACTTTGCTTCTCCACTAATGCCTTGAATTGCTAAAATGTATCAACGGAATTTGATTTATGTCATAGAAAATATACCCATGTCTTCCTTGTGTAGTCATCAATGAATGTCATAAAATATGAACAAACCCCAATAGAAGTTGTTTGCATGGATCCACATAAATATGAGTGCACAATTTCAAGTGGTGCACTTGCTCTTGTTTTTTTGCCAACTGGGAAAGAATCTATGTGTTGCTTTCCCAAAATACAACCTTCACATACCCTTTCCATTTTTTGAATCAATGGAAAACCTTTAACTATATTCTTTCTATGAAGTAAATTCAAACCTCCAAAATTCAAATGTCCATATGTTAGATGCCAAAGCCACAATTCATTTTTCACGACTAAATAAAAAGTTGATTATGTTCCTTCAGCATAGGACTCAACTATATTAGCATATGAACCAACACATGACTCTCTTGCTGTAGTGCATGCCTAATTTGCATTGGCACAGGACTCTGTTACCTCAGCATAGTACTCTATTGCCTTAGCGCATGACTCATCTGCTTGAGCGCAGGATTTGGTAGAAGATTGATTTGACTTAGTGCAAGACTTGGCTGCGAACTGAGCTGATGTTTTTACTACAAACAAATCTGATTTATTCTTTTTTCTTGGTTTTAAAATCAAGGGGAACATCCTATTGCTACCCATCTTCACTTTTGCAATCAACTGAGTGCTAGGAGCTTTTCCACAATCACACACTCATTGTCTTCCATATAGACTTGGTATCCTTTCTGTACCAGTTGTCCAATACTCATAAGGTTATGTTTAAAACCTATAACATAATAAACATCTTGCATACTTATTTTCTCCCCCTTCCTTGTTATAATAATAATCATGCCTTTTCCTTTTACAGACATAATATTTTTATTTCCAAGAGTTACATCACTCTTAATTGAATCATCCAAACTAGAAAACAAATCTAGATTACCTATCATGTGATTACTGCAACCTAAATCTAAATGACATACATCACAAGGACTCTCTTTTGACAAATTACATTCAATAGTGGATAAATAAGGTATTGATTTGACAATCCTTGTGCATGCAATAAACATAGGCTTAGAAATAGAACTTCTAACCTGATTTTTATTTTGCCGCTCTTGATCATATTGATTTTTCTTGCAATCATAAGCATAGTTCCCATACTTATTGAAATAATGACAGTGAACATGAGACTTATCTTGTCTTTGACCATAACTATGTTTTTGACTCTGTCCTCTTCCGCTTGAGTTTGATGAACCTAGGGAAATGTTTAGTGGTGAATTTTCATAATCTCACGAAAATCAAGGATTATGAAAATTTGAATTGGTGAATATTTTGTGATTCGTAGATGAATTATTCGCTAAAAAATTTGATCGAAATGTCCCTTATACTATTCATTTTTCCTAGATTTTACACATATATAAGATATTATGAATGTAATTCACCACCATTTCATGTGCATATTCACCAAATTAAACATAAGCAACCTTTCAGCCATACAACTTAGATCCATCCAACCCTAAGTCGTATAACCCCTGAGTTGTCTAACCCTAAGTCGTACAACCCCTGAGTTGTCCAAACCTAAGTCGTTCAACCCTTGACCATCCAACCCCTAACTTGTCCAACCCCTCATCCATCTAACCCTGAGCCATCCAACCCCTTAGCCATCCAACCCGTAGCCATCTAACCTTGAGCCATCTAACCCTGAGTCTTCCAACCCCTCATCCATCTAACCCATCAGTTGTCTAACCCCTCAACCATCCAACCCCTCAGTCATCCAACCTCTGTGAGCATTCTAACCCCTCAGTCGTCCAAACCTTTGTCATCCAACCACATATCCGTTCAAGCCTTTTCCGTCTAACCCTAAACCATCCAATCTCAGAGCCTTTGAACATAAGATTATCCCTAAGTAGTCATACATACTAGAAATCAGGGTAAGAAGGTTACTAATTCAGACAATTCAAAAAAGGGTGCAAATACTTTTCTTGGTTATTTTGGAAAATCACAAAAAATGAAGGGGGTTTTTGCATCAACTGAAAATATCGGTATGTTTTTTATTAGATTGGGTAAAAATGAATTTTGAAGGGATCGAGAACCCTGTATAACTGAAAGATGAAGCAATCAAATCCCAAGAGAGAAACAACAAACAAACAAGAGCCCACGGTCAAAGAAGAAACAAAACGACACGCCAAACCTTAGGATCATGGAAACACCAAAAAGGAACACAAGGTATGATGGTCAAAGCAACTTGACCAACTGGACCATGATTTAGCTTCCAAAATATTTCTCTTTATGAGATCTTAGGCACATCTTGAGAGGCACAGTTCCATCTTTTCCCCTTTTTTCGTAGTTCACCATCTTCCATCCTTCGCCCCAATTAGGATCCACATTCTCATTCGAGTTTATAGGAAGAATAATTTCAAGAGATGCAAAGTTTTTATCAGGGTCACACAAGGATATAAGGGATGAAAAAGGTGCAACCCCCTTATCAGAAACATGTGGTTCATTAACATGTAAAATGGGAAGCGTGACATTCACACTCAGATTTTTCACATTCATTTTTTCCACTACCTTATCCTTCTCCTTACCCAAATTACCAATGTCACTATCTAAAACATTTGAAGCATCATTGTCCTCCTCAGCCTCAACTGTCAAATTTTCTAGATTAAAATCCTTCCAACACAATACCTGCCCTTTAATCTGCTTCTTCACAATGTGACAGTAAACAACAAGATGTCCAAGGGAGAAACATGTTCTGCATCTGAAGGGGAGAGCTTCATAATCAAGATTTTGAGTCCATATACAGTCCCTCACTGTGAGCTCCATTGTGGCTGGGAAATCAGCCATCATGTCCATATCCACTAGAATACGAGCATAAGTAGTATGATCAAAAGATTTTGTCCTAGTATCAACATCAAGGAATTTACCCAAAGCATCACCCATAGATTTGAAAAACTCCTCACTCCAGAAATGCAAAGGTAGATAGGGAATCCTAATCCACACAGGTCTGACAGTAAAGGTCTCAGAAACTGGGTTAAAGTTTGGAGACTAGGGCTTCATCAGAAGATGGTGCGACTTAAAATCCCATATTTTTACAAAAATCTTATCCTTATCAGAGGAAACCTCAAAGAAAATAATGAATATTCTATGAGCAGAGGGGTAGATGTTGACTTTACCTTCCATGAAGGGCCTCCAACACTCAAATATCCATTTGTGAAGGGCCGGAAGGCCAAGACAGGAACTACTGAATCTACAGATCAGACCCCATTTTTGATAAAAATCCATAGTTTATGATACATCCTCACTAAAAGAGACTAATGGAGTTGATTTGGCATAATCCATGGGTCTAACTAGATCCTTAACACCAGATTTGGCCACCTCCAAGAAAGAGGGCTTTCCCCTATTTTTGTACTGCTTCCTGAGATGTCTCTGCCCTACACTTTGCTCCTTGAAACCCCCAGCTAGGGAGGAGATATCCGAACCACCAATCACTGAAGGACACAAAACAGGGTAACCATCACAAGGGGGATCATACCCACATCCGCCCTCACCATAGGCTTGCTTGATGAGACCCAAGTTGTTGCCCCTAATAATATCTTTGTCGAGATCTGTCTGGACCTTAATACCACCACCGCCATGGATATGGGAAACACTACCATTACCACCAGGGAGAACAGAGGAGCCACCCCCACACCCATCTATTTTACCATTTGAAAGGCCCAATCCAAAGATGGTTAACCAACAGAGTAGGGTAACGAATCCAAACAAGGGAAAACCAGACACTCGCCACCCCTGACAGAAGCATAGTCCCCATTCGAGCATTTTCGAATAGTGGCGATTAGGATTCCAGTTTCAGGCATTTTAGTGTTTAATTAATCCTAAAAAAAATATCATTATGTGGCATGTTCTATTTACAGGTTATTTAATCTTACTGTATTTAATAATTATGTTTTTCATACTACTCCTGGAATTGTTTTTACTATGTAAAAATTTAACTATAGATAAAATAAATACTATATTTGTAAATTTTTTATAGAATTATATGCAGACATTTCAGAAATTCCTTCACAAAATAATCAATTTAAATGTATCGATGATCCATTATATGTTGAGGAAAACATTATGTCCCTTGATGACATAGAAGTATAAGAAAATTCATCGAATTCTCATGATACACCAGCAGAGGAAGATTCTACTCGAAGGTGTATTTTGAGAAAAAGGAGACATGAGAATCTAGATATTCCTATTGAGAGCCTAGATGTAAAATTTGAACCCCAAGATTAAAAAGAAAATATGTCAAAATAAAGAGGACAAATTAAACAATTGGAAGGGAATTCCAGTTTGAATGGGCTACAAAATATCTGTTTATTGAACCCGTATACACTAAAAATGGTAATGATGTTCCAACACAATGTCGATGCAAAATATGTGGTTGGAAATAAGGGAATGATCACATGATGCAACTCAACTTGGACACAATTGAAAAGAATTGTGTGAAAATATACATTTCCCAAAAGCAAAAGGATGGCAACATAGTAAGAACACATAAATGTAAAGATGCCAAAAAAATTCTACACTTCAAATACGCAAAAGAATATGAAAAGGAACAAAATGTATGGAATATAAGAATGAAAAAGGTGGGACCATAGTAGCAATATTGAGCAAAGATATAGAGGCATAAATGTATGCAAAAAGTATTTTGTTTTCTACCGTATTCCATAAATTGAAAAGGGGAAGACTGATGTTAGATTTTAGAGAAAATAAAATTTTGTATCAGGTTATTGGTCTAAAAAACGTTCCTCAATCTCATTGGTTAGATACCAGCGGCTGGGAAATTACAAAATGTCTATCTCTAGTAGAAAAGGAGGATCTGAAACTATGTGTTCAAAAGGCTAAGTATATTTACCTTTCAATAGATGAGGTTACTGCAGTTGATAATACTTCATGGATTTGTATTCATGTTTATACATTTGCTAATGAAATAAGAACTCCACACCTCTTAGTAATTCATAAAATGATTGAGAATTTCAATTCTGAAAATATTTATAAATTGGTGGTCTCAAATCTGAAGGATTTCGCCAGATTGGATGAATTTTCCATTGCAACAAAATTAGTTTGTGTCAGAACCGATGGTGCAGCTATAATGCAAGGAGCCAGAAATGGTCTTTGTGTTAGACTTCAGACAATAGTTTCTCTGTATATGGTTGTTGTCCATTATATGTCTCATAGAATGAATCTGACTTACAAAATTGTGAGCACATTTGAAAATGTAGCTAGAGTGGAGGAATCGATATGTGAGCTGCATGCTTATTATTCTAGCAGTCCAAAGAGATTTTTGGAATTTCAAAAATTTGCATTTGAACTGACAAAGGGAAAAAATATTCTCAAAAATGTAGATACCATATGGATATCTATGTATGAACCTACTTGTATAATATTTGATGAATATCCTTCATTGACAGGATTTATGTATAAATACCGCAGGGATGTAGATAAACCTAAAGATCTATTGTGCCGTCTAACAGACATAAAAAATTTAATCACACTCTGCGGTATTTTTCCCATGTTGAGGGAGCTTAATATCTTAAAAAAGTATGCACAAGATCATTCTTTCTACATAACATACATCATAAGACTCAAAAGACGTGTGTGTTGGAGTCTCAAAAGTTTATAGATTTTTTATGGGAGTTTTCAGGGTCCTGCTTTTGAAAATTGGAATGCATTGATATATTTGAAAAAAACCAGGTGCTTCTTAAAATACAATATACATGATCATCTATGTATAACAACACATGGAAAAGAGATTCCACTTCATACGTTCCAAAAAATATTTGATATGGATGTCTTAGAAATAGAAGAAGTAAGAGTGACAGAGAATTTATATGATGCAGTATTAATGTAAACTAGGAATAAGTTGAGAAAGATCTCTGAATCATTAGCTAAAGAGATCTAGGAAAGATTCAAAAACGATAAAATACTTAAAGCAATGAGAGTTGTAAATCCATAGTTTTGGAATTTTTCTGGGGGAAAACCTTATACATCTATCAATCCTTTATTTGTCAAAAACATGAGTGATCTAACTGACCATTTCTCTAAGACTGAAGAGATAAACAGAGTTTCTACAGAAGGTATTTTACAAAGAAAAATACTTAGTTCCTAGTCAATGGATTTTGCTAATACTATGATACGACAAGTTCATCTTTTACAAAACCCATAGGATTATGGTGCCATCAAAAGGATTTGGAAGGATATATGTTCCAGTATTATTCTACGTGAAGATTTGAGCGAGTATATTAAGTTGTATGAACTCTGTCAAACTATGATTTTTGGTTCTATGGAAGATGAGAGGATTTTCAGTGCACTATCCTTTTTAAAGTCAAAAGTTTGAAACAGA
Source organism: Taxus chinensis (assembly GCA_019776745.2). Classification (NCBI taxonomy): domain Eukaryota; kingdom Viridiplantae; phylum Streptophyta; class Pinopsida; order Cupressales; family Taxaceae; genus Taxus; species Taxus chinensis. The sequence continues at coordinate 656,419,226 of CM034155.1, read as the reverse complement.
TTGGATAGGAATCTAGAAATTTGTCTGAGGGTGTATGTATTATGTTATTCAGTGGAGTCTTTCCCTTATGATAGAACACTCATATTATGTAATTCACTAGTAGAATGAAGAGGAGTTAGTAATATTCTTTCTGATTCAGGGGATGGAGACACAACCACAGATCATGCTACAGTTGATTTCCAAGACATGAATGAAAGTATTGATCCAGGACTATTTCAATTCACATAGATTTCATTACAATAATTTAATGTAATAAATTATAAATAGTGATGTATTTCATATAGAGATTACAACTTTCAATAAATGCAATATTAAATATTTGTTTTTTATATTTGGTTTTTAAACTGAAATAAGGAAATATGTCTTTTATATCTGTAAATTGATTTATTTTACATTTGCAAGAAATCAGAAATGTAAATATTTTAAACAAATAAAATCAAGTAAATTTAAGCAACATTTACGTAAACAAAGAGACAGAAACATCATTTATATTATGTAGAAATCGAATAACAATATATAGTTACAATTCCAATTCCCAAAGTACTCTTGAATTAATTCTCTCATGTGGCAGATTACTTTATGAAGAAAAGTACAAATTCATAAAGCATTATCAGCTAATACAATTACAAAAAGGGGGTTGTCAATACATTTCAAAGCATCTGGACAAGTTTTGTTACATAAGGACACATTACGAGGTCATCCTCTTTTCTGCCTATGATTTTGAATCATAGTTGTCCTTACGTCCACCTCATGGAATAAATACCAAAAAAATTGGTTGGCCACTATCTTTTAATTCCTACGCTAGTGTCATAATTGTGACAACACACCTGTCACATGGTGATCTTCACTAACATATCGAATTTCTTATGTAGCAGGAGAAGCTTGATCTTTTTCTTACGTTAGAGGTGGAGGAATCTGCTATGTCTGTAAAGAGCTATTTGTTATAACTCCTGATGCCTACAAATCTCGTGCTATAGTATTGATATTTTCAAGAATATTTTGTTCCTCCCTCGCTATGTCTCCTGCTGAAAAAAGTGTTGCATCTGTGTCTATTGTTTCCTTCAGTAAGACTTCTGGATCCATCTTATGCTCCTTGATTATCCTTCTCAATGTATTATTTTGTTTATTTATTACTATCATTTTTTCCTTCAACTGTACAAATGAATTTAGGATTTTTCAGACATTCTTTAAATGTGCTTCAAATACAACTCCTGGAAAATAGAAATATAAAATTTTGGTCTGTTAGATAAGTTAAAAATATATATTGCAGTGCTTATAATATTAGTATTTTGCATGTAAAACATAAAGCCCACTAACCACAACGTTTTCTTTTTTAGCATTTTCTATTAAAACATTTGTCTTGTCTTTAGCCCATTTGTTGTTGTAAGCCTATACTTCAGAATTCACATTCTCCAACTTGTTTAACATTATGTTTATAATTTCATCGTTGTAATTATTAGTATAGGAAATTATCCCTGACTGAGCTTTGTTTAGCAAAATTTCATGCCTGTCGGTTGGCTCTCTACAGCAGTGAAAAATGAATTCCTTTGAGCATGATTATGGTATCTTGTATTTATTTTTTTATCAAAATTTTAGCTCTCCTCTCCCAAGACCGCACTAAATTCACATCAGACATTACAACCTCTTTAATTGTTGCCCCCATACTATCTTATATTGTATTTTCTGATATAAAATGTGTCTTTTCATCATCTATTTGTGGAGCATTTTTTGGATGAGGAGGAGAGTCACTGTCCTATACATCATGCACATATTTTTGTTGTTGTGGTTGAGGTAGAGTAGATTGAATCATATCATAAGTGTCAAAATAGTTTCCCTTGTCAACATCGCCAGTATTAAAGCCCAAATACTCCTCATCAAGGGCGATGTTGTTGAAAATTTATGAGGTTGTTACACTTAAAACACCTCCTAGTGAGAGTCTAAGAAATTTTGTGGTTGCAGGATGAGCTGTTCCAACTGATTATGCAGGAAACCTTATATTCTTGCCTGCATATCTTATTTTTGTTTGGATTGTACGTGTTGGCGGTATTGGTGGCCTCCTTACAAGTGGAATGTGCTCAGAAGATATATTACCTACAAGAAGCAAACAACAAATTGTTAGAAGCCATTATACAGCCAGGCCTTGTAAATTATATAAAGTAGTAATGTAAAATAAAACATGCTAAATATTAAATATTACAATTTACCTTACATGTTTGGAAATGTAAATGTAACATTTCAATCTTGTGTGTCAAAATGAGTTTGATCATCATCACATGTTTCAGTAGTTTCTAAATACAATAAATGTAGAAACGAACAATATAAATATTAAAATACAATACTACCTACATAATCTAGATATTAGTTGTTTGAATTAGTTATATTATATCAAAAGAGAACTTCATACTTGTAGTTAAATGTGATGGTAGATGTGATGCACAAAACAACCCCCTAGGTCACTTTTGACGAGGAGCTCTTATTGGTGTTGACTCTACTGAATCCATGTCAGAATTAGTAGAGACCTCTGTAGGGGCTTTACCCCGAGCAATTTCCTCCTTATGAGATGTTGCAACTATAATTTTTCTCTACAAAAAAAATATTACAATTATTATTTTATTGAAAAATATTGAATTTGAAATCGTTATAACAAGAAAACTGTAAAAGTAATAATTACCTGTTGTTCTCCAAGACTCAGCCCAATCATTTTATCATTAATTGTAGTTGGAATTTTAGCTTTCTGAAATTCATAGAACGCTTCCTAATAGAAAGCAAGAATAAAATTGCAACAAAGAGAATACAATCTTGGATTTATCAGATTGATTGGCATTATGGGCACGGGAGACATATGTTTTTATTCAATTGGACAAATATGTGCACCAATCGAATTGTTGACCTGCTAGTGTCTACAACAAATATTGAACTACCCAATACAGAATGTCTGCAGATCTTCCCTGTAATCCAATCCTAGGCCTGAAAAAGTGATGCAATTGCAAGAAAGAATTGGTTTGTAATACCTTGTAAAAGAAGAAGACCTCGTGATGAACGATTAAGAGGAGATCCAATAACAAAAAAAATGTTAGAGGCTTGGGTGGTGCACAAATGTTAAGAGAAAAAGAATTTGAAAATAATAAACTTACCATCAACCTGCACACTATAATGAGACTCCAAAAACTAGTTTTGTCTTCGTCTGTGAGGACAACCTTTGTAGTAACACGGCTAGGCTTATTTTCGAATGGTAACCCAGTTAACCGATGTACGTCTGCGGGCTCAATTGTGAATGAAATTTGATGACATCTTAGATGCACTGAGGAGAATGGAAAATTTTCCATCATTCTCATTATAAAGAGGCGAGAAGGTAATCAAGCACTGAAGTATCAGTATCGAATTGGGGCATGTCCACAAGCCCAGATAAATTCTGATTTTTCGAGCCAATCCTTTTGTGCATGTCTTTTGCTTTTAGTAGGGCTACAATATGTGGGCACATGAGGTTTTTGTATTGGAATTTGGGTGTACGAGTAGATGTGGTACTTTCCATTGTTGAAATTTGGGAGAAATTTGAAAATTAGAGAGCTCAGATCACTGGAATTTTTTGTAGAAAAGTGAAGAAATGAACCTTGTAGAGGTATTTATAGGGTTCTGAATGGGTCAAAGGACATGTGGGTTGAAAAATATTGGCTAGCCAAGGCATCTGCACAACCCATAATTAATAAATCCATCCAACACTTAGTCCATCCAACCATTAGCCAGTCCAACACCCTACAACTGACTAACCCATTGTCCAACCCTTAGTCGTCCAACTCCTTAACCATCCAACTCCATCAACCATCCAACCTATAATTAACAAAACCCATCAAACACTTAGCCATCCAACCATTATCCATATAACCCCTCAACCACCAACCCACCCATCCAACCCTTTATCTATCCAACCCCTCAACTGTCCAACCCATCAACCGTCCTACCCACCCACCCTTTAGTCGTCCAACCCCTCAACCATCCAATGCCTTTACCTATCCAACCTCACCCACCCAACCCTGAGCCATCCAACCCCCCAACCTTCCTACCAACCCGTCCAACCCTTCAGTCGCTATCAACCCCTTAGTCATCCAACCCACCCATCCAACCCCTTACTCATCCAACCCACCTATCCAACCCACCTGTCCAACTCCTTAACCGTCCATCCAACCCATCCAACCCAGCCATAACCTGTCGTCCAACCCACCCATCCAACCCTTAGCCGTCCAACCCACCCATCCAACCCTTAGCTGTCCAACCCTTAACCCCTCAACATCTAACCCACAACTGACCAACCCACCTCGACCAACCTTCCCACCCAACCTACATGCTAACCTGCCCAACCTACTTTACGAAACTAGGGAAAATTTCTCTCTGTGAAATTGCCTTTGCCATGAAACATTTTTTCATAAATTCGCCAACAATTTGAAAGTTGATTTTTGAGATTCGCCACAATTTCTAAACTAATTTTTCAGAGGGACCTTCTTAAAAATGAACCCTGGATGAACTGTTGCCACGTCCTCTAGATGGAATTCTTCCTCTGCCTCTTGGGTTGAAACTGCCTCTTCTTTTTCCACGATTCACCTGATGTATGAGATGAAAAATCCTAATAAACACTTGCATGTGATCTATTCATCCTCTATTCATGATTGATTAGCAATGCATGTAACTCATCAATAGAAAAGTGACTCATATCCTTAGTTTCTTCAATAACAACAACTAGAGGATCAAATTTCGTAGGCAAACTCCTAATCAATTTCTCAATAATTATTCTATCTTCAAGAGTCTCTCCATGGTATTTTATTTGATTGACTAAGCTAACTACATAAGTAAAATAAGCATTCTATAGAATTTGAATCTTTCATTGCTAAATTCTCAAAATCTCGATGAAGTAACTCTAACTTGATGATTTTTTACTTTGTCCTTACCTTGATATGCAACTTGTAGTGTGTCCCATGTGGTCTTTTCTTGACTGGCTATTGCCATTCTTGGAAGAATGTTTTCATGCATTTCCTAATGAATATAGAAAATAGATTTTCCGTCCTTCTTTTGTAACTCCTTCAAAGTATCTTTCTCTGCCTGAGAAAGTGTAGTATACGTTGCTGCATCTACGGAATCTGTGTACCCATCCTGAATGATCTCCCATATGTCTTGAGATATGAAAAGTGCCTTCATGGTCAATGACTAGTACTCATAATTCTTTCCATTAAATTACGACATCTGCATACCGGATGTAGAAGCCATAGCTTGCTACCAATTTAACAAGTTACGAGAATAACCTGCTCTGATACCAATTTGTTGAAAATATTTGTAGTATTATACATTGAAAAACATAAAGAAAATAAATAGAACAATAAAATAACTTGCAAATACCAGATTAAACATCAAACCATTACTGTTGTTGCGTTCGCCATTAATTAGATTCTTCATACTTAGATTTTTGACTGCATTAGATTCAAGCTGTGCATGCAACGCACTTTCTTGCAAAATAATAACAATTGTTGTTGATTAAATAACCACCTACAACTCTAAAAATAGAGGCACTCTGAATTTGAACTGTAATCTAAAAATACTGCATATTATGCATGCTTTAAAACAGATTTCTTTTTTTATTTTAATTAAATCTATTTCCTAAAAATAGGAATTGACTAGACTCAACTAAATCTAGATGCATGCTAAACTAAATCTGAATTTTTCTTTCCTAAAAGCTACGATGGAAATTATACATGCAGCACATGCATATTTCCAAAAAAAATTCTTCATGAATTATGATGAATTGTTAATGCATGTAGAAAGAATTCAGGTGTGGGTTTGTTATGATATTTGGAATTCTCTAATGGGAAAATAAAGGTGTATTATTTGAAAACTCTTTAGGCATGGCCTTGTGATTATTGGGCCATTTTATGTTTGTTTCAATAAAAGTGAAGAAAATCGTATAAAAGCCAAGTTACAACACCATGTCTGAAAGATCTTCTTATATTTTGAACCAATAAGACCTGGTTCCTTCTAGATGCAATGTGACGTGCATGAGATGATCAACAAGACTTTCATTAGGCATGTCATGCAAGGTGTTGCATGTCTACAATTGTGGTGGGTAAATTATTTTCAATATTCTTCTTGATGATTAATGAGGTTATATCTTGGCAATTGTGTGACACAATAATTTTTTTCAAGAAATATGAAAACCTTTGGTGCCTTCCAATCTACAAGGACAAGGAAAATCCATTCCAAACAAGCCTTCAATATTAGATTCATTAATCGGTAAGAAACCAATATCTCACCATGAGACAAATGGAATGCGTTCTATTGAAAATTAGTGTAGGAAGGAGCAAATGGCTTAAATTATATAGGCATGTTGGGCATCACTGAAACAAAAGATGAGGCATTTTTTTTGCATTTGGTTCAATAATGTATTGTCAAAATCATCAAAGGAACCTTGTGAAGCACAAGCATGTGTGACAACAGTAGTGATATAGAAAAGCAAGGAGGAGACATCACTGTAAACATCAGGATTAAAAATTTAATATGACCTTATCAATTTTTACATCTCTATAGTAAGATTCATTAAAAAATTCTATTATAATGCTTTAAAAATGTGTAACATGGAAACATAGAAGTCATATGTATTTTGTTCCATGTCTATTTTTCTACAATAACGATGTAAATGTTTGAAACATGGTGAAGAAGGCAGTGAGCTATGTGGGCATATGCACAAAGATGGGGGGACAAAAAGTGGACACAGATCCATTTTTTGGCCATTTTGGCCATAATGTGCTCGCGTTATGGATCGGTTGCATTATAACATGAAAAGGGAAAATATAGGCCATGTTATAACATGAATGCATTAGGGCTTGGGTTTACCAAGCTGAAACGTGCTCGTGTTATGTTTTTCTATGTGTTTTTCCACATTATCCCTCCTAAATGGACATATTTTGCATTGGAAACGGGAACACGAGTGAGTTATAACATGCTCATGTTTCATCTTTTTGGGGTTTGGAATACCCAATCCAAAGGCTTGGATTTCCAAACCAGAGGTTTGGACTTTGTATTGCGTGATTAAAACCATGTTTGACAGAAAAAAATCAAAATTTCACATGTGCACCCCAATATCTTGTGCATTAAAACATAATATTCAAAAATAAATTATACTACAATGTCAAGCTCATTTTTACCTTGATGATGATAGAATTATTTCTAAAATCTGATTATTTTAAGGATTTCATCCATAATTTCTTTTACTAGTGCGTTCTTTTCTTGCAAAAACCTATGCATACGTTTTGGTGCACAATTTACAATTGTTTCATCTAAATTAAAAAAAAGTTTTTTTTTTCTAAACTCCATTCTACATGCACTAAAAAAAACTAAAAAATGACTTTTTTTCTCAAATTTATGGGGTTGTACACACAAATATTTCATTTTCAAGATATGTGCACTTTGAAAATTAATAAAAAGTTATCTATTCATCCAAAAATTATGAAAATTTAGTGTGTCCTCGTACATGGTCTTAGCTAACTTTCTATCAAAGGATTTGAAAAAAAATTATACAACTGAAAAAATGGGGGGCACACACACAATAGGTTCTTATCTTTTTTACACAAAAATAGACATACTTGTGTGTGCACAACATTTGAGCCTCTTAATCTCAACCATTTTCAAAAAGAAATAGTAGGATTAGAAACTAGATTCCAAGTTGTACAGTACTTATTCTTATCACTTCTTCAAATTTTGAGCATAGGCATGACGAATTATTTGATGAAGTTTAGGTTTCACTAATTTCACGAAAAAAGGTGTCCCTTTTTTACCCCCTTTTGGCCCCCTATCTTTGTGCACTTACCCATGTGTTTGATGTCATGTGGGAAGTAGATAGTGTGGCCGTTTTATTTATACTACCCCTTAGGATTTCCTCACTTGTAAGATCAGGTTAACAATTGATATTTTCATTTCCTCTACTTGGCTTAGCATATAGAAGGCAACATGTTATTTTCCAGGGTCCATGTTGTTCTATAAAACCCTCCTTTTCTGAAGCACAACAATAGTAAACATATTTTCCTTTTAGAAGGTGTGCTTTGAATCTTGATTCTTAGATATTTCTCCAAGTAAATGGGGCATATAGATGTGGACGATAACTTGTCAATATGTTGGTGGAAGTGGCCTTGAGTGTGTTGAAAACCTAGACTATACACACTAGCAACACATGCTTGTATATTGTGAGCATCATCAGACATCTGTTGGAAAAGGGGAGGAACAATCACATCGCATATTGGTAAGATGAAAGAAACATATCTACATGCAAAATTCATACAATTCTCTACTCTTTTTCAAATACTTAAAAAAGGAAGGGCGATGTCAGATTTTCTTGATTTCAAAGTTTTGTATCAATTTAACGGAATACTGAATGTACCTCAGTCTCATTGGTCTGAGAGTAGTGGATGGGAAATGGCAAAATGCCTCTCGATGATAGAGAAGGAAGATTTGAAAGAGAATGTAAAAAAAGCAAACTTTATCTCTGTTTCAATTGATGAAGTGACAGCAGTCGACAACACCGCATGGGTATGTATCCACATCTATACATTAGAAAATCATATAAGGACACCTCATCTGTTGGGTGTTATGAAAATGGTTGAAAACTGCAATGCTGAAAACCTATACAAAATAGTTGTTTCTCATTTGAAAGATGTTGCTGGTATGGACTGATTATGAAATTGCTACGAAGTTGGTATGCGTTGGAGCAGATGGTGCATCTGTCATGCAGGGGTCACCGAACAGGGCTCTGTGTTAGATTACAAACAACAGTGGCCCCATATATGCTACCAATTCACTGCATGGCTCACAGAATGAATTTAGCGTATAAAATGGTAAGCAACCATGAAAATGTTGCTAAATTAGAAGACCTAATAAGAGAACTCCATGCCTATATGTCAAGCAGCCCAAAGCGTTTTCTGGAGTTCCAAAAATTTGCAATTGGAATTACAGACGGCAAAAAACTTCTGAAGGATGTGGAGACTAGATGGATCTCTTTGTATGAACCAGCATGCAGAGTTCGTGAGGAGTATCCTTCATTGGTTGGTTTCATGCACAAATACCATCATGAAGTTGATAGGGCAAGGGACCTGTTGTTCCGCTTAACTGATTTGGAGACTTTGCTTACATTGGTTGGTATTCTTCCAATGTTAAAGGAGATCAATACACTGATGAAGCATGCACAGGGCAGATTGATCTATATTGTGGATTTTATAAGGATGAGGAAAATGGTATGTCAAAGTCTTGATATATTGTATTGTTCCCAGGATAGTTTTGATGCACCTGTTTTTGAAAATTGGAGAGATTCATTAGATCTTAAAAATCCTAACACCTATTTGAGATTTAATATCCACGATCACCTATGCATCTCTGTTAATGGGAAGGAAAATACCTATGCACATTTTGCAAAGACGTCAAGATATTACAGGATCGGAGCGAGAAGATGTTCCTGTAACACGTAATTTGTTTGAGTCTGTGATAGTTGAAACCAGAATAAAGCTTAAAAAAATTTCAGAAACCTTGTCATCAGAAATTAGGGAACGTTTCTATAAAGATAAAATTCTGGAAGCCATGGGTGTGATGAATCCGAATTTTTGGAATACAGAAGGTGGCCGTGCAGACTTTGTCAGTAAGCATTTCCATAAATCAATGGGTACAATAATGGAACAATTTACTAAGACGTCAGAGCTCAAGGGTACGGAAATCAAAGGTATACTGAATGCCGATTTATTAAAGTTTCAGTCAACCAATTTTGCAACAACAATGAGGAACCAATATAAGAATTTAGATCAACCTTCTGAAAGTGGTGCTATTACAAGGTTGTGGAGAGGAATCTATCAAAGTTCTATCTTACAAGAAGATATCAGTGAGTATTTCAGACTATATGAATTATGCCAGACAATGATTTTGGGGTCTGTGGAGGATGAAAGAGTTTTCAGTGCATTGTCATTTATAAAATCAAAACTGAGAAACAGGTTGGATAAAAATCTGGAAAGTTGCATGAGGTGTTACGTTTCACGATACTCCCTCGAAACCTTTCCGTTTGACAGAGAAATTGCGCACTGGAATTCCCTTTGCGAAAGAAGAGGTGTAAATAATACAGCTACAAGTACAAATATTCCCAACCTTGAGAGTGTAATTGGCTCTTCGTCACATTCTACAGAAGACAACATCGACTTTGATGAAGCTATTGATAATGGATTGTTTCAACTTTAAGTAGGTATCTTCTTTATCTATCTTTTATCTTTATCATTTAAGATGTTACAGGTCTATATACTAAAAATATCAGGCGATTCACCCATCTATCTACTAATCCATTTCTCGTGTTGGATTTTTTTTAAATCACAGATCTAGCTCATTACCAATGGCAGTGATGATTTCAACTTTAAGCAGGTATCTTTTTCCCCTTAATCTTATTGTTTGTTACTATTCATTTTTTGACAGAGCAATTGCGCACTGGAATTCCCTTTGCGAAAGAAGAGGTGTAAATAATACAGCTACAAGTACAAATATTCCCAACCTTGAGAGTGTAATTGGCTCTTCGTCACATTCTACAGAAGACAACATCGACTTTGATGAAGCTACTGATAATGGATTGTTTCAACTTTAAGTAGGTATCTTCTTTATCTATCTTTTATCTTTATCATTAAAGATGTTACAGGTCTATATACTAAAAATGTCAGGCAATTCACCCATCTATCTACTAATCCATTTCTCGTGTTGGATTTTTTTTAAAACAAAGATCTATATTGTTACCAGTGGCAGTGATGATTTCAACTTTAAGCAGGTATCTTTTTCCCCTTAATCTTATTGTTTGTTACTATTCATTTTTTCAGCTCTAGTTATAATTAAAAATGTTACAGGTGTATGTATTTACATTTAGTTAAATAAAAAAAAAATTATTTTTCGAAAACGTGGGTTGACATCCGTCCCGAGGAAGCTTTTACTTCTTGGGACTGACAACGTCAGGCAAACTCACCCATCTATCTACTAATCAATTTTTTGTGTGTTGAACGTTTTAAGACACAGATCTAGCACATTACCGTTGATGATTTTCAATTTTAAATAGGTATCTTCTTCAACATAATATTTATATTTACTTGACCTTTAAAGATATTGTTGGTCTATATATTTAAAGATGTTGCTGGCACTTCTCAGGACTGACAATGTCAAGCAACTCACCCCTCCATCTACAATGTCATGTGAAACAAACATCTAGCACGTTACCCTTGATGATTTCACAGCAATCTAATACGCAAGAGGTAAGCTAAACCCTAGCATATTTGCATTTATGTTTAATTTCTTACCAGTGATGATTCTTTCTTGATTTCTTAGAATTATATTAATTTATTTTTAATATATTTTATCTTCCTGTAGACCAAAGATTTTTTTTCTATTTACTATCTCTTTATTCTCCATTTGTTTGTGAGTGGTTAGCTTCCCAAAAAATAGATATTCCTGCCACCTGATAGGATAAGGATAACTAAATTAACAAAAAATTAAATTGGAAAGTGATGTCGAAACATGTCACAATACTACCAAATTCAATATTCAAATTTCCCTGATTCAAACCACAAGAGCCTTGGCTGAGTCACCCTCCGTTAATATTAAAGTACATTGATCAGAATTCTTCCCTCCTGCTTGATTTGCATCAAGTTTGAGAACATCAATTAATTTCCCCTTCTTGGTTCCATCAGTTTTCTTAAGATCTTTTTTTTGTTTAAACTTTTCCACTGCACTCATCAGGTCAAACAAAGTTACAAAGCTCATCTTAGATAACCTGACCATAACACCATGAATCTTCTTGTACTGGAAGAGACTGTTTCCAATTACCTTACACATATCACATCATCTTTCACACTTTCATTAATCAACGCATTCCTGGAGCCACTGTCAAACCTTGCATTGACCTCTAAGAAATAGAATCCTTTAAGAAACAATGTGTTATACTCTTCCTTACTATGCACAAATCTTATGACAAGGTAACATCAATATGAGATTTCTCAACTTTTATAACATTTGTAGATACTCATTTTTCCCAACTTTGAGCATGAATCAGAAGTATAACCTCTATTACACAATACATCTTCTTGTAGTAGTAATACATTCCTGTCTCAGCACCATGATAGACCACATAATGACATATAGCATGACATTTGGGTCTTGACAGACCTTGAGCTTTTCTCAAAGATGTGAAAACATTTCTTAAGGCATAAAACAAGGTCCTCTTAATATGTCACCTTTTAGAACTACAAGACATTGATGAATCAACAGCTTGACATGGTCTTATACCACTTTTAGAGAATTATAAATCTCCTTGATGAAATTCTTTCACTTTGTACATCATGAAGCACTGATAATTTTCATCACCAACTAGGACTGAGTCAGCTTGAAGCACTGACAGAGTAACTTGCACTTGACTGAGCTTTACCAACTAGATAACAGGACAGATTGCTAGACCTTAGCATTATTGACTTGGATATCTTTATTTTAGACTGATAAAGGTCATTCATAAATTCCCAAACACACTTTGAAGTCCTCAACACGTTGAAAAATCATAGGGTTATGAATCCAAGTGTTTGTGGTATGGGGGAATTGAAATCTTGCAATTAAGGATGGCTAATTCCACACATGAATGTCAAGTTTTTATTAGCTTCATATTATCTTAGAGAGTGTTATTTTGCATCAAACAAATTCCTTTTCTTGTATTTTTTATTTATATTTTATTTATGTGTTTGTTAGCTCTATGAATGACTTGTATCTACATACTCACAAGGAAGAACCTTGTGTAACTATTTAGTGGATCCAGGTGCAACTGAACAACATTGTTTCCATAAAATTAGTATAAATTTTAAGAAAGAAAGGAATAACACAAATTAGTTATTAGAATTCCACTAATTGTTCATAAAAAAATCATGAAAGGTATGCACATAAAGTTGTAGTTATGTCAAGGAAGTGCAAAGTGTGTCAATCAAAAGAATGCAATAATTTGGTGTATTTTTTCTATTTTTTTTTCTGAAGACATAACAACATTGAATTGAGTTACGTGTGAGTTGAACTATTTTTTTCCACCATTTTTATCATAACTACAATTGGGTGATTATTGTGTATTCATTATAAACAAGATGTACACAAAATAGAATTGAATCTTGATGGGTGGAATCCAATATCATGAACAAACAAAATTCTTCAGATAGTAGTTTCAATATCAAATTACATAAGATTCAACCTAACATGAGGAATATTCTTAATTGGAATCATCCATCTAGAAGCAAATAATTACCAACACATGTAAAGTTTTGAAACCAATCAATGGAAGAGAAACTATTGTAATGCCCTAAGCCAGCGAAATCCTTTAGATTTTCTCAAAAATTACAAGGCTCTCAGAAGAAAAATAATGCCTTTGTAAACTTGAGCATATAAACCATTATGTGTTCCTCTTCCCTAAAAATTTCCTAGCCAATAAGGTAATGATCAATTGATGAGAAATGAATCATGCTGAAACTTCCTGGAAAAGTTCAAGTTCACCACCCAACAGGAACATGTCCTTGGCGCTTATCACCAAGTGAAAAGGAAACATCATCAAATACAATTATTGTATTTTCAATACCTCAGTATGATCTTACAGTTAAGCTTCAATATGTATTTATAATCACAATAAACCAAGTCAAAATCACATTTTAGGAAATGGTATGTGTTTGGAATAGTTTGTATCACCCTTTTCTTACACTTTTCCTATCAATTATGTGTAGGAAAGCAAGGTAATAGAAGGTTTCCAATGCGAAAAAATGTCACTACATACCTAATAACAAAACACTTTGTCTTTTTCAAAGAAAACATTTTCTTCAATTCGACATATATGGATCCTAGGATAAATGCTACCTAGCATTGGTTTCTTTGACAAAAATGGAGAAGTTTGTAGTTAAACCTTCACTTGAAAACATTGTGTTTAACTCATATGGTCTCTTCCTTGTGAGTGTCAATAAAAAGTTTTTTTTCACACTGATATTGTCACTAGAATTTACATTCCAAGTGAACCTATGGAAAATTTTTGATTGCAAGGATGAAAGGCATTGGAATCAAGCACATCTCCGAAAGTGTTGTCAGCTTCACTTTCATAGAAATCACTCTAAAATGTGATGTCCAACACTTATTAACATGGACATTTCAATGACTGTGCATATTCATTTTCTCACCTTGGCACCATATTTCTTTCAAACTATAGAAATGGCAGATACTGAAGTTACAATGTCAATAATTTCAACCATGGAATTCATAGGGATGGCTTGTAGTTCTATTAGAAGCTTGAAGAATTTTTTTTGCATAATGAATGACTAATGTCTCATAAGGACAATGTAATATGGAACAAGTAGTTCACAATAATATATCATATATAACATTCAAGAAGTCAAAGTTCTTGTTAGTGTTATTAATTTTCCCATCGTAAACTATATATATCTCACTTATTTATTTAGTATCATAGAATTCATCATAAAATTCATTGAAACATGTCATGTGTATCTCTCCACCCTCACTGTCTATGAATTCAAACCCAAAAAACCTTCCATTTGATATTGATTTATAATACTCGCAAAGGTTATTTTTGGAGGAAACTCTACCTTTTATCCACCAATTATTTAAATAAGGGTTAAATTATCTAATGGGGAGTGTGATTACATCAATATGAATTCCATCATAAGCTATAAATGTAAGCCATAGAGGGGAGCCCATGTTTGGGGAAGCTACTTTTAACTATATAGCTTGTAAACTCTATTCTGGGAGCAAGGGATGTGGTTTCAAGTAGGGAATATTTCATTAAAATTGTATCCATATACAAGATAAGAACTTATATTGTAATGGAGAAAATAATTATAAACAAAAAATCTGTACATTATTGTGTTTGTTGTATGAACAAATTAGGAAAATGAAGAAATGTGTATGCTCACATTATGCCTTTTAGAGGCTTGCAAGAAAATCAAGTCAACTTCACAATTTCACCTCTAGAAAGTTATCCAGAGATTATTTGGTCATTAAAATTGGAAGGTAACAATCCATAATGGGATTTTATCCCATTAGACAAGGACACCCTAAACTTTAGTGTACAACCTGACAATATTTCGTGCAGGTTCAAGTGTGGAATACACCTTAACAAAATGTAACACTAAAAAATTCACATATTTCCTATACATCATAATATACATGTTTGCAAAAATGGGGAATCCTACTACACCATAAGGGAAAATGACAAAAGTTCGGTAGCATTCTTTCAACGTATGCCATAACACGACGTATATGTCTAAGAAAAGACATCCATCAAGCAATAATTGCGAGCATATTTGTTTTAAGAAGAAATATTCTAAACACGATAATCACCAATTAAACAACCAAACATTCACATAATCATGGACTTTATTTTTTCCCTTTGCTTATGTGCTCATGCCATCATTTTACAAGAGGGGATTGAACAAACTAGCAGTTAAAACTCTGTAAAATAATAATCAAAAGCGAAAAAATATAGCGAGCATATGAGCGAAGAAACATATACTACAAGGAAATCTTAAGAGCATAACAACTTGCACTGTGTAATATCAGTTTAAAGCAAGTGATAACACAATAGGTTGCAAAACCATGCATGAAAATAGGAGTAGTATGTATTTTCCATTCATGATGTTTTAAGAGCTGAAACAATGCAAGACATTGCATTCAGCCAACATAAGGCAATTTAATATATATGTAAAGGAAACAGTAAGCATGAAAAAACAACAAATTGAAAGTTTCAATCTATACTTGAAGAACAATAATAAGAACTGAAAAATAAGAAATTGAAATAAGCTTCTTCATGTTATCAAACAACGTCCTATGATAAGAAACATGGGCAAATTTGGAGTTCATGCCATGCAGAGAATAAAGCTATATATAACCTTTAATTTTCCCTGTAACACTTTTCTAAACACGATTGTGGCATTGCACTATAATTGTTTGAATACAAGATATCCACATGTGCTATATTTTTAGTTGTATTATCAATGCTCTATTCGCCTACTTTGATCATTCACTAAAATTAGTATGATTTCTCTTTGTTATTGTATATAAAATGTGACATATGTTATGCAAAAACTTAGACATTATTAGTGTTCGAAAAACATTATGGAATCTAGTATAATTTTTCTACAAATGACCATGTAGATTATTTTATAGAATATGAGATCAATAACAACATGAAATAACTGTAGCTAGCCATGAAGAAAATTAAACGAAAGATCGACAATGAAGTTTTTGTTTCTAAATATAAAAACTACTAAAAAAATAGAAATAAAAAACATAGGACAAAAGAACACATAAGAATATGCTAAAGATAATATGACGAGAGCAGTTATCTAGTCCTCCCCTGTTTGAACCAAACCTTACACCTAGGTTTCATGTATCCACAACTAATTTACACAAGCATATAATTGTTTGAATCCCCAAGAAAGATGTAAGGTGAATAAATCTACCAATTTATCTAATAGCACAAACTCCAAGACACGGGTCATACACCGGGTATAGGAGCATCATCAAGCATATAAATAATAAATTTTGGTTTTCTTCCACTTTTTTGGTTGAGATAGGTTTTAGGTGATCATTTTCTATGTTTTTATGTGGATTCTAACCTATTTTGGTCCCTCCTTTGTTGTAATAAGGTCAATTTGGATTTCCCTCCAAAATGCATCATTTTTAATATTTGAATTCTCTATTTGTATTTAGGGGTCTAGGTGTAAAGTTGAAGCATGTAATGATTCAAAAGGGTTGTGAAATCCCTCATATAATATAAATAACATGTTTCACCCATGAAGTGGGTCACCTTTTTTATAATCAGTATTACCATGGTTTGGTAACTTAATTTCAAGTTGTCATTACTTCATTTATGGTCTATGAAATTGTATTTATTTGAATGCAGGAGTTAGTGAGTAGATCAAGAGAAATTAGTAGGGCTGAAAATAAGTAGAAAAGATCCTTGGAAGGCTCAGAGATATGAATAGTGTCATGAAAATCTAGAAAATACAAATAAGTGAAGGATTTTTGATACATCATTCTTTTTTATATATAGGCTATGATTGCAAATTAGTGATGTTATTTTAGGATTTAGTTTTTATATCATTGATGGACAGGGTGGTATTTGATAGTACAAAAAAGTATATAACCTCTTCTTAGTAAATGAAATGATAATCTTTATTTGTTAAAGTGTATATCATAGGACTGTGTGTGTAAATACTTCAAGAGATGTTGGAGCTTATATATAATACATGTGTAGGGGTTTTAAGGAAGGACAAATGATTGAAAAGTCATGATAAGTAGAAGCATGGTGTGGAAGAAGTTGTAGCAATTTCATATCATATACATAGTTAAGGTTGGTAAATATAGTCATTTCTTAGTCCTTTGTTTAGTTATTTGAGAAGAGTAAGGGATAATCATGAAATATCATACCTTAGAAGGCATTGAGAAAGCTAAGGAGAAATTTTTATAAAGAGGATTTTTTAGTTTAGAAGGATTATATGATAAGAAGACTTATTTCTTTAAGAATCTATGTATGGTAGGTTTTACAATAGAGTTTGGATACATTATGTGAAGAAAGAATAATTTCCAAGTAAGAAACCTTTAGTTTCTGAGTGGAAAGAAATTGAGGTAATATATTTTACGTGAGTGAACACTCTTTTGATGTTGGGAGCAAGACTAATGATCCAATCTTAGAGAACCCAGGCTGTGTAAGGTGATCTCTCTGTTTCTTGACTGGTAAATTGTCATTTTAGGCAATATAAGGGATTTTCAACCCTAAGACCTATTCCTAAGTGTGTCTCAGAGTCATAAAGAATTTATCATGCATTTTCAAGCCTTAAATTTGAAAATTATCCTAAAAATCTAAACTTTATCCTACTCTGGTACGTACAAAACCCTACCTAGGGTTTTAGAGATATTTTGAATTTTCTTAAGTTTAAGATTGTTCCAAGGTTTGAAATTTCATTTGTAGATTTTGATAGACTTATTATATCTATGCAAGAATATTTTGGGTCCTTATGAGGCATTTTACATGTGTAAATTTTTTCATTCCATATAACCCTGTCTCTAGGCTTTAAGAAACCTAAGTAAGACATAAACCAAAAAAATTTGAGTACCTTCTAGTTGGAGATGGAGAATTAATTTTTTTTTGGAGTTGTAAGCCCATAAGGGTATCTAAAAAGGTGTATGATTTTTCTAGAAACCATTTGGATATCTCCCAATAATAATACTTGTATAAAATTAGGGCTAGAAGGAAGAGAGGATGGGTATTCAAACTAAAATAACATTTATTTAAATCCTTTATATTTACAAGCATGGAAAAATACATGAAGACATGAAATCATGTTATTTTATGGTTAGATTGATGTTGAAATTATTTGGTACATTTATCTTGAAAACAAGATCAATGTTAATAGTATAAGTCTAGTAGTCTCAAGACAGTCCCGAGATGTTTAGACATTTGCAAGTTAGTAGTGGGATATTATTGGTGTATATATGTTGGTTGAGGCCTAGAAGATTGATTTTATTAGTGACTAACACTATATTTTAGTGGATGTGACAGTGGTGAACTAAGGATACATAGTGACAAGCTTGATGCATTATTTCAAATAGGGCAGAGTATAGAATAGTCTTACATTGTCATGAGTGATGGGTACATTAGCATATAATAGGCTAAGCAATAACACATAATGTATGGTGAAGTGAGAGTAATGAAGGGAATATATTGAAGGGAGAGCTAAGACCGATATAGTTCAAGAAATCAGTCTTACTTCTAAGAAGTCATTTAGTGGATATAATACAAGATGTGAAACATAGAAAAGAAACAAGACCTTGGAGTCAAGGAGACTAAAGGAAAGATAAATTTTTGAGTATATAATGGTTTTGGTGTTAAGAATCTCCCAACTATAAGTAGTCATTATTTTCAAGAATTGCGCATGATAAAACTTGTAGTGAAATTGTGGGATTGGTTATCATTGGAGTCTAACTTATTATATCATGGAGTGGTTTGTGTTCCCCTCTCTGCATCATACAACCTATTTTTAATCAAGCTTTTTCTTTTCATGATTATATTTTCATTGTATCAAGTTGTAAATTCACTTTTTTTTAATTGAGATAAATATTTCTTTTTATAAATGAATGAGAGCTTAGCTAAATTTCATTTACACTACACTTAGGTAGTTCTTATGTTCTATGGAAATTTCACTCAAGAAAAACAAAGAATGCATAAAATATGGGTATATATTTGTTCAAATAAATTATCATAAAGTTATTATCAAATTCATTTAGACTGAGTGAATGTAAAATTTGGTTCAATTGTCACCTCATGTTTTGAGGAGATGGGATAGAAATTTTTTCTAATACAAAAAAAGTCTCAAAACACTTTTCTATCTAAATATAACATAAATTCTGTATTTGATATCCTAGGTTGATAAACATGAATCTAAATGTTAAGAAAAAACATGTGGTTCAATTAATTCTTGACCTACATCATTTTACCAGTAGATATTATGATACATTTTTTAATCCAATTGATTAGATATCCTTGAATAAATAAGGGAAAACTCAATATTCATATGACATTATTTGGATATAATATCTCTTTGGAGTAGATGTTCTTAGTTTCAATTTTCACTAAAATAAAAGACATGAAAGTCATTACATTTTCACCTGGCATTGTTTATGTAGGTATTTTTTAGTTTCAATTATAAAATAATAGGTAAAAGTGTTTGAATCATTGTTAAATAGAATGAGATCATACAATTGTATATTTGAGACTTTGTAAAAATTTGACATGACTCCTTTCAATCCTGAATTTAATAAAAAATTGACACCAATATTTGGGTATTTATCTATCCTTATTTTTATCTTAGTAATATCCTCTATTTGGAAGATAGCACACTTAAACCTAACATTAAATAAGTTAAGATAACCCAAATAGAAAGTATTGAAAAGGTTTCAAGAATGAAAAGATTGAAGATCAATAACAAATACAAGAACAACAAGAAGATAAATTCCATTACTCCAATGAGTAAGGTAGATTACTATGTTGTAGTTATGCCATCTTATTTTCACAAGAGGGTAGGATTACTTCCCAACCCCAAGTTGAAAACATCTATTAAGACATAAAATCATGATTTCCTTGCACACAACCTTAATGTGAATTCAACGAATTGAAAAATATGTCCAAACCTGATAGGATCCATTAAAATGGAATGTATGATCTGTCTAGGAATATGCCACGCTTCAATATGCATGCACACCAATAAATAGGGTGGATGAAAATCCTTGGCAACTCCTTTCAACAAATAAATTACATATGAACACATTAAATCACATCTGTCAATCCCTATGCCAATAGTGCCTTCCAAAGTGACAAAGGTAGGTGAATGAATCGAAGCTGAAAAATTGGCCAGACTGATGCCAACAGTCCCCTTCAATAACTTAAATGAGATGGCTTGAATTGATGTGATATTTTTTCTCTATAAAGAGGAAGTGAAAACCATTGATTTTACTCACAAAGGTTTTGAATCCTATGGTATAAATGCCTATCAATATAATTAAAACTGAGGGCCATATTTGAAATATTTAAGTCAGATGAGAAGGTTATTTCAAATATTTACAAATATTATTCAACTTAAATAATGAAAAAGATCTAAATGATCATCAAAATTAACATCTATATTGAGACACTCCTTTTGAAATTGCGCATTGGATAATAGGGGGAGTGTGACTGGGCCTTGAATTCTATTCCTATTAAACCTAATTTTAGCATAGGAAAAAATTATTTTATGGTGACAAAGGATTCAATTAATATTACCCAGGGGCTAATACTGACAAGCAATAGAGACATTGATATATGTGATTTATTTGGCCATTGATGTATGACCTTAGCACATCCATCCAAATTGGATGCCACATAGATTAATCCTATCACCTAGTACTCTATGCTGGACCCTAGGTAGTGTTATATATAAACTCATAATAGTCATATTTTTCTGCAAACAAAATTTGAAGGAGATTCTTATAAAATTGAAGCTACACATGGAAAATTTCATTTCCATCGTGGAATGCCTATTTTTTATTCTCTAATCAATAGAGATATGGCAGGGATGTGTGCAAGATGTAGATGGACAATAGTATCCCCCTTGTAAATAATTAACTACAGTAGTTTCACTAAGGAAGATCCTCCATTTCCTACATGGACTCCCTCTTTTCATTGGGAATTAGAGGGATCACATAAACTCACAAATGAAAATGTGGTGATAGTGTATTTTGATTTCCTCAAGGATTACAATTACACCATGGTGGTAGTTTTAGAATGGACCATAGTATATATTTTGCATGACCTTAAAAATTATCTATTACATATTTTCCACTTGGTTCCTCATCTACGATTTCCCTTATTTTTTATGAGGTCCTAATTTTTGATTTAATAAAAACTTAATTAAATATAATTGTACAGAGTAACTAATATGGTAAAATCTAGTAAAGATATAGATGTTAAGCACTTAAGTAATGCAAAAATATAAGTAAATGGTAGAGATAAATGACTTATTTGATTCCTGTGTGATCAAAAAACTGATTATGGGCAGTGTAAAGTGTTGAACAAGAATACAAACAACATCATAATTGCTCCCTATGAAGTCCTATGGAACCTGAGAATGATGTTGGACATACGTGTGCACCCGGTACTGGACAAAGACTCATGTGTGATGATGGCTGGTCCTAGGCGTTGGTGATTGTAAAAAGGCTCAGAGATCTACTTCCTTCTGTGTCACTAGGGTTTCACTTGCCAACTTCATGTTAGTCGCCTAATATTTTCTCTTTGATCACTCAAGGGTACCTATGTACCATACAAAACAAACCCTAACTACTTGCACAAACTCACAAACACATAAAATCAGAATGAAATATGCAATATGTGAAGTTAGATTGACCTCTGATGGTCACTTGATGAGTGAACTTATGACCGAGCATTGTACTACATTCCAGACTCCATGTAGTTCTTTGTGTTTCTGTGTGAAATAGTGTCCTTAGGTTTCCCTTATGCCAATGACGCCAAGATAACTAGGATATAGCTAGATAAGATGCAAATGTGTGGTATGGAATTCAACACTTCCCCTTCCCTATACAGTGTATGTAGCCTAAAAATGTAGTCCTTTTGAAGGTAGTGATAGTATGTAGATGTGATTTCCTCTTAGAATTGCTAGCCAAAATAATAGAGTGTATGTTGTGTATATATATGGATCTCTATGTATATATATATATATATATATATATATATATATATATATATATATATATAAAATTTTAATTTCAACAATAGTGACACAAAAGGCTGACTATGAACATGAGATAAGGATTAAAAAACTAGAAAGGTTGACCACAAATGTCAAAAATGCGTAAAAAGAATAACAAAGAAGACAAGAGTGCCTAGGCGCTAGAATCTGGACAAGGTGTTGGTGTCCTAGGATAAATGATGACAGATGTGAAAAGATAGATAAAACAGGGATCCCTATGACCTGACTAGAACTAGAGTACAAAAATGACAAATGTGAGAGAGAAAGACACAGTAAAAACAATCACTGTCAAGTAGATGGACAAAGGATTGTGTCACCAGTGAATACTTTTCTTACTGTGAGATCCATGTATATAAACAACATACTTTACTGGGATAGTACAATAGTAATATGTGCGTGATTGTGTATCTACATTTCCCCCGCCTTTATGCTATTTGAATGAAATTCAAGTAGTGTAAAGGAAGTAAGGAACATACCTGTATAGATTCTGAGAGAATCCATATTGTAAAGTAATGCATGTAGAATGTAAAAACCTGTAGCATGGCGACCCATGGATCAACGCTTTGAACTATATGGCATAAACAGAGATAGTAAATTGTCATAAGGAGCACTTGGAGAAATAATCAAAATTATATTGGAGACTTTCGAGATTTTGGATTTTTTGCCAAAGGATATTGAAGAGGTGGGGATTGATCAATTCCTAACCAAATTTTGTTTATAAATGGGAGGATTTTAGCGTCCTTCCTCCTAGAGGAAGAGTGTTGGGGAGAGAGGTCTAGTTTTACTCTCCATCCATGACTGCATCCCCAAAAGGTCCAACTACTAGTAAATGGATAAAGACCAAATTTAGTTCTGATTAGTCCCGAATGAAAAATAGTTTGTTCTGATTAAATAACCCATATAGGAGTAGTATAGGAAAGGAAATGACATCTTCATTTCCCCCACTCCTATAGTAGCGGGTGTTCTAATTTGAATAGTGCTAGATGGCTTCCAAGTTAGGTCACCTAGAAGCGACAATAATGTAGTGTAGCTCCCAAATTAGGTCATCTAAGAGAGATAGTAAGTGTGCTTATTGTACCAATTGATTGATTTAATTTGAGTGATAAAATATTGTTTGAAATAATATGTACTTAGGAGATTACTCATAGAGAGGTTTTTTTTCTTTGCCCCCTAGATTAGGTCATTTGGGGGGATAGATTTGAAATAGTATAAAGTATTGATTGTAATATATAATGATTGTACCTTTGTTTGAATGCAGATCAAAGCAATGTTGTAAAAGTAATATGCTAGGAGCGGTCGATTAAATGTATTGTAACTTGAAAGGGATTATGGTATTATCCTAATTGTATACCACCCCTTTTGGAGAAAGGGTGAAGGGTGGAGAATTGAGCATTGAGCCGAAAGTAAGACGTATAAGATGCTATAATAGTAAATGAGAAATAGTAGTGGGGGTAATATTTTCAAAGTATGAGTAGATGTGGATTAGTACATGTGTCTAGATGTGAATATGAGAGGTTGAAATGTGTATATGGTACGTTTCTAGAGGAAATTATGATCCGTATGGTGCACACAATGGCGAGACAAAACAAAGTTACGAGGCTCAATATATGAGAAAAATTGTGTGTCGTGTATTAGTTGAAAGGATGATTGTAAATAGTAACTATAGTATATGAAAAATTGGAATTACTATATATAGTAATAGTGAAAAGGTGACATAGTATTTTCATTTGTACCGAGAGTCAAGTTGAAATTTAGAGCTCTAAGCTATGTGAGGATACCACACGTTAGAGTAGTGAGTTTGATTAGATTTGAGAGAGTAGCAGTCAACTGTGGCTTCACATACGTCCGATGAGTAGGTAAGTGTGATTATTTTTGGAAAAATGTGTTAAAATATGTATGTTTTCATTGTCAATTTTAGTAAAAAATATGATTTTTTTGTTATTTTTTGGCATTTTTGACTTGGGTGGAAGTGGCCAGGGCATTTCCGTACCCTTGGGGACATAAGTGCACCTAGTTGCAGACACTGGTGACCTACTTCTAGGCGCCCATGTGACCTACTCCTGGGCATTGGTGTCCCAGAGCAGGGTTTAGTGCACAATGTTATAAAATGTGTAAATTTTGATTAAATTTTGGGCTATGATGAGCTATATGGTGTGATCGATATAAGGTTTTATTTTGTTGTGTTGTGTTGTGCAGAGGGATATACACTCTAGAGAGTTTCGTGTGGGATCGCCACTTGAGCACGCTACTTACTTTGGGCCTCTCAGACGTAGAGTGGGGATATATTAGATCTGTGTCGGCCTGTGAGCACATTATCTATATTCAGGGAAGTACCCCATAATATGCCTATGTTGAATTCTTTGTGTGATAGATGGTGTACAGATATGTGTACTATTCTGGTTGCCTGACATGAAAGATAATAATGACACTAGAGAATGTATACCAGATATCGCGGTTTCCTATTGTAGGAGAGAGAGTACATGTGATGAATATAGTGTGGATGCCTCGTAGTAATATGAGGGCAAAAAGGAGATATTTCACAGGTACATGCGAGTAGAGGTAGAGACTCATATCAATCTTAGATGCAATATTGAGATCCAATGTTTCCGTAATTGTGGAAGTTTATTGTAGTGATTCTAGCATCGTCAGATGGTAGTGGAGTGTGGCAGATGTTGGGATATTGTACAAGAGGCATGATATTTGTCATCAGGATAGAGGAGCATGAGACTAGGTAAGCATGGGTGCGGTGTGTATTAGCCCACTTGTATAGATAGTTTATATAGATTTACTCAGGAGGATCATGGGGGTGGACTAGGAGCCACAAATTTGTTTCACGTATAGGCGTATGAGCATATAGTGATAATGAGGCCACTCATTGGGCCACAAGTCCGATTGGACTTGACTTGAGATATTTACTGGCGAGGTGAGTAGGCACCCATAGTAGGAGGATGGATACGACCACCTATAGGTCAATGATAGATCAGATGGGTCCTAGGGCCATTATATGGAGACCGTACATATATTGACTATGCAGGTTGGTTGGAGGATGTTATAGAGTCTGTGGTGCATTCAACGCACCACGTTGTTAGAGTATCACTTCCTCAAGGGTGATAGAGTTGTTCTAGGGTGAACAAGTATCTAGAAAATTTTTCCTGGCCCATGAATGTTCCTTTAGAGCCACATATATGGTTGAGATCTACTAGAGTGGTGAGACGACTAGGAGTGAGGCCAGGCCTGACAGGAGCACAACTAGTGCATCCTGGTCCAAATGAGGTATATGTGGCTAAAGAACCTATATAGGTTAATGATGCAGGGTGTCACCCAGGCATACAATGAGTGGTGGGTGACACATCGATGGGTGTTGTCTATTTCTAGTAGTGGTAGATGCATGGTAGTGTGAGCCAGAAGTTGGAGGAGTATAGGGATAGACACATGACCCTGACGTATAGATGACGTAGTAGCAGTGAGAGCGGAGTGTAAGTATTGTTTGTATGTTATTTTTTTACTGTTACTTGATGGATATAATGTATGCATATAAAAATGTGCAATAGACTAATGTTGGATTGTGGGATCCTAGGCGATCCTTATTGGTCATTGATTGTAGATTCGTAGATACAAATGTTGATATAGAAATGTGCCTCCAGATGTGTTTGTGGGAGGATGTATGTTAGAGCTTGTAGATGTGATTACAGGTGACCATACCTATTTGTTTGAGATGATGGCTATAATATCAGCTACATGTACCATATTATTGATCAAAACGCGATGAGGCTTGTACAGATACTGAGTAAGCTAGACACGCTGTAGGAGAAGGATCCCTAACTCTGGATGTTTTTTCTAGATATGTTGAGCTATAGGGACAACTTAAAGATTAGATGGATGAGGTCGATGTACTATAGAATCAGTTAGAGATATAGAGGCTGAGATGAGTGGTATAGAGTGAGCGGTGAATCCTTTAGTTCTAGAGCTCCTGTGATTGTATATAGTGATAGCGAGGATGATGTGTAATATTTGTAGACACCTATAATTACGCCCAAGCAATTTAAATACTTAAATTGTGCTAATTATCTCCTTTCTCACAAATCAACAACATATCGTCAAAGGCACTAATTTTCCCTCATATCATCATTAATTAATTACACTAAGCTAATTAATTAAGTTTCCTATCCAACAAATACCCTAATTAACGACCTTCCGTTAATAAATCACCCCTTCTACCTAGACTAATTAATTATTATTAATTAATTAGCTTTCCCTTCCATTTAACCAATAAATCAATATTTAATTGATTTAATCCCCTTTTAATAGCCTAAATCGTACTAATATTCCTCTAATTATCTTCTCTAAGCTTGACATCTACCTATTAGTTAATTACCTTTGATTAATTTGAACACCCCCAACTCCCATGACTTGCTAAACATGTATTAAACTCTTCTACAGTAAGGTTACCTTTAATAAAGCAACCTTATCCATTTTTAATCATGTTTTACCTTTATCCCACATTCATGAGAATGTGTTGAATCCTTTATCCTTTGGGCTATATAAAGAGCCCTCCACCTACCTTTTTACTTACACCTAAACTTTCTAAGAGAGCAAATGTAAAACATATAGCAAAGAGACTAAGAGCTTGCACCTTGCCCTTTTGAGAGTTCATCATCTTGAAGAGTTAAGCCTCTTTCTTAAAGTGCTTGGGTCATATGGGAGGTGTCAAAAGGGTCTTTTAGCCCAACTTTGATTAGCCCCCATTCCTAGGTTCTTGGAACATTAAGGACAACTATTTTGATAGCCATGGAGCTTACTTAGGTCCATTCATTTATTTGTTGTTAGAGAATAGAGGATTTTAGATATTTAGCATTGTTAGTTTCAAAGTTTGTATTTATGAATGCTAGCATCTAACCCTTTTTCAATTTTTATCATGATGGTGTTTATGCTTTGTTTTAGCTAAATTGTAGAACTATTTTAGGTGGTAGTTCTTACTTCATTTGATTTAGCATTAAGCAAAGTATACATGCACACATTTGACATGCCCGGTGGGACTTACTCCATTGTTCTTTGCACTTAATTTCAAGTTTTTGTAGTTAAGTTTTATTTTTGGTTACTAACCCTCTTTTACACATGTTGATCTAACTTGTTTTCCTTAACTTGTTTTGTTGAGTTTGCGTGTGTTGGGTATTCCTTGTAGGTATGAAGGAGGTGAAGTGCTGTCAAAATTGTAATTGATGGGAAAATTTCAAGATTTATCCATTTTTTCATTTTTAGAGCTTACTTTTTTAACATTCTACATGCTTGTTTTGTCAATTTCTTGAAAATTTTAAATTCTTGAGCATGTAGGTTAGTGTTTGATAGTGCTGAGTCTTCTATTTACATATTAATGTGGTGGGTTGTTGCCCAAATTTAATCTTGGTGAGAAAATTTCAAGATTTCATCATGTTTTCATTTTTAGCTTACTTTTTCAACATTTTACATGTAGGTAGTTTTGTCAATTTCTTGAAAATTTTCTTGGTGAGAATTCTTGATTTTTAGCTTACTTTTTCAACATTTTACATGCTAGCATGTAGGTTAGTGTTTGATAGTGCTGAGTCTTCTATTTACATATTAATGTGGTGGGTTGCTGTCAAAATTTAATCTTGGTGAGAAAATTTCAAGATTTCATCATGTTTTCATTTTTAGAGCTTACTTTTTCATCATTCTACATGCTAGTTTTGTCAATTTCTTGAAAATCTTAAATTCTTGAGCATGTATGTTAATGTTTGATAGCGTTGAGTCTTCTATTCATATATTAATGTGATGGGTTGTTGTCAAAATTGAATCTTGGTTGAAAAAATTTACCCATTTTGCAGGTTAAGGGACGTTTTTTTGACATTTTTTGAGTGCATGTCAAGTGCATACCCATGAGCATAAGAGCATATGTGTAACCCATCTTCTGAAGGCCATAACTTTTGCTCCCGAACTCAAAATGACTCCATTTTTTTTGCGTTGGAAAGGTATTGAAGTTAACTATGCAATGAAAACATAAATTTAGAATTTATAGTTACAAAAATTATAGGTTTTTCTGTTATTTGAAAACTGGTCATTTTCTAACATGTCTAATGTTTTGATGAATGTTGTATTTCCATGCTTACTCGATTTAGACCAAAGCGTGTGTATGCTCTTCTCTTGCACCTTTTGGTGATCTTGAGAATCAAAAACAACTTTGATCTCTATCTTGTTAACATTGGGATTAAACTTGGAAACTTGATTATTCATTTTGCTTAAGGGAATGAACCTTTTACAAAGTATTTTTCAATGGTCCTTTGATTTGAAGTTTTCCATTTCTATATAGTTGGGATAAAGTTTGTGTATGCTCTTATCTTGCACCTTAGGGTGATCTTGAGAATCAAAAGCAACTTTAGTCTTCATTTTATAACATTTGGTAAATTGGAAACTTCATCTTTCACTTTTGATTTAAGGGAATGAACATTTTACAAAGTATTTTTCAATGGTCCTTTGATTTGAAGTTTTCAATTTCTATATAGTTGGGATAAAGTTTGTGTATGCTCTTCTCTTGTCACCTTAGGGTGATCTTGAGAATCAAAAGCAACTTTAGTCTTCATTTCATAACATTTGGTAAATTGGAAACTTCATCTTTCACTTTTGGTTTAAGGGAATGAACATTTATCAAGAATTTTGTATGGTTCATTGATTGAAAAGATTTTATTTACTTTTTAGTTGGATTATTTATTGTGTATGCTCTTCTCTTGCATCCTTGGATGATCTTGAGAATCAAAAGCAACTTTTAATCCTCTTTTAAATAATGTGATTTTCTTGGAGAACTACTAAACGCTTGAGTGCAGGACCTAAAAACGCTTGTCAAAGAAAGGAGGAACCAAAACAAAATAAAAAACTACTAATACAGTTGTTATACAGGTTGCCAAAAGGTGTTCAAGCAAACCACACCTAATTAAACAAGATAAAAAGAACAACATATTCAAAACACTGTATTGCAGGTTTCAGAAAAGGGTACGTCCCTCTCCGCTCAACTGGAACATAACCCCTTTGGCATAACGCCTTAAGCTACAACAATGGGGGTGGTTCCAGGAACCCCAAAGTAGTCCACAGCAAGAGGGAACCTTGTGGACGAAACGGGAAGTGCTCTGCACTACCTACTTGACTAGTGATTCCTTTGTGAGATAGCAGTTACAGGTTGTCCGTTGTGGCGACCCCAGTGATAGTACACGTAGATGCACTAGTTGCCTACTATTCTTGAAGGGGGTAAAGTAAAGCCGAGATACTCCCAAACTAGTTAGTGTGACTTTTTGGGTAAATCGCGCTCGCTCGTGGCAACTTTGTAACACCTAGGGTGAGAGAACCACCTAGGAGAATATACTTTGGCCAGGAGCCCACTTTGACCATTTTAAAACAGTGTTGAGTTGTGAACCTTATTTTTGAGAAACGTGTGACGTATTACTTTCGCCTAGTTTTTACTTGCCTTAGGGCGAGGCGAAACTCTGCTGAAGTGAGGCTAGCATTTTTCTTGATTTATTTCCTTCATATTCTTTTGACACTTTGTTGATCAAAAGAGGTGTGATTACCTTTGTGTTGCCATTCGACTGTTTCTCTCACTTTTATGTCCGTTTACGCCCATCCATGTTTGCGGCTGGGTTAGTTAAATGTCTAAAGTGAGCGGAGGCATTTTCACGTCATTTGGTAGCCATTGTGATCTTGATACCCATGTCAAGGTCGTCATTGTAGTTAGGCGTGGTTCATCACCGCAGAACTTCCATAGAGGAGTTAGCTTGTTTGTCTCGTATCATTACAATTTCGATATTTACGTCTTGTTTCTTGTAAACTCGACATAAATACCTATATTGTATGGTTACGTTGCACACATTCTTAACTATTCCTAGCTATACTTTGAGCTTTTTAGTTTGGTTCTATTATTACCTCAATTTCAAAGAGTGTTAGGTGTTACCATTTGTGCGTGTTATATCAATAACACCTCGATATCAATACTTCACTTTCTCGTAAAGTGGGTTAACATATCTTGGTGATATTGTTGTGTCATTCACGAATTGTAATTGGCACTTTTTGAGATATAGGTCTTAATTGAGTTTGAGCTCGCTCATCGTATATCTTGATTGGGAGATCACATTGACTTCTTGTTTTTACTTACGTTTTGTTCATTTCCTTGAACTTGGCATAAGTGAAAACATCTTGTTGATTATCTTTGCATCACATTTTCATATGGTGTATTTCCTTGTTGATTGGCTTTGTGTTTCACAATCGCATGATTGTTCCTTGTGATTATTCATTCAGAAAACTTATTTTCTAGGACAATCCCTTTTTATCTCATCGATATTACGTCATCACGATGTTTATTTTCCTTAGACCTTCTTCAGAAAATCACACATGCATATCAATACTTACAAAATGTCTAGTTAGTTGTCCTTATGCTACCCAAATCGACATGTCACTTCCTTCCCTTTGAAGGAGTTTCATCACACTATCTAAATCTAGACATTTGTGCTTAAAACAACGCCAAAAATGACTGACTATCATGCGGTTCCCCATACTTACAAAAATATGGAACCTAGGTTTAGCAATTCAAAACAAAAGATTCCCATTACAACTAAACCTCGTTTGGTTCTTCATGCTAGAGAGCCCATACGAGTAACTCGTTCCCGACCTTCATCTCATAGTTGGTGGTATGATTTGGACACGTCTGATCCAAATTATTATTCGAGTTCCCCCCACTCTTTTTCTAATTCTAATCCAAAAATTTCCTCTTCTTCTGAGGATTCCAATCCAAATATTTCCTCTGACTCTTCTGAGGATTCAGATCCAAACTACTATTCGGATTCATCTAATTCGACTCCTAAGTCATCTAATGCGACTCCTAAGTCATGGTCCTCCCTTTCTTTGCAAGATCCTCTTCATCAATCATCTAATGCGAACTCTTATGTCGCGGTCCTCCCTTTCTTTGCAGGACCCCTTTTATCAATCGCCCCAACATCTTCTTCCTTTGAAGATACATGCGAATCCCTCTGAATATAATACAATTCCGCGGTCCTCTCTTTCTTCGCAGGACCCTTGTCAGAAGTATAATACAATTCTTGAATCGCGATGCTTGAATCACAATCCTCCCTTTCTTCGCAGGACCCTTGTCATCATTCATCTAATGCGATGCTTGAATCACAATCCTCCCCTTCTTTGTAGGACCTTCTTCATAAATCACCCCCATGGAATCTTCCTTCTGTGAAGATTCATGTGACTCAAAGTCCTTTGAGACAAACATCTAAATCGACCCATGTGTCGCAATCTACAGACTTTGGACTTAATCCTACTATTTTACATATGACATACCATTGTATAGGTAGGTCCACACCACC
The DNA here is from genome assembly GCA_019776745.2 of Taxus chinensis. Classification (NCBI taxonomy): domain Eukaryota; kingdom Viridiplantae; phylum Streptophyta; class Pinopsida; order Cupressales; family Taxaceae; genus Taxus; species Taxus chinensis. Next base: position 656,387,491 of record CM034155.1, on the reverse strand, counting down.
TTCTTCTACTCCTGAGACATCTAGCTACACATATTCTTCGTCCCCCACACCATCTTCTTCTATCAATAATCATCAAACATCTTCTAAGCCTTCCACACCAAGTGAACCTATTTCTTCCAATAAACCCCTAGGGATCGATCAACAACTCATACCGATTGATCTCTTTCAGAATGAAGAAACAATCAGGGCATTTATAGGGGCATATGAAGATATTCCTTTAGTAGATTACAAAAAGGGATTCTCTTTAGACTTTGATGCATCTGCATATTGTGAGGAAAAGGTTGATTCCTTTAATCAAGAAATGGAGGAAGAGCCTCAGATCATGCAACTTGATCCTCCTCTTATTCTTCCATCTTCACATTCTTCATTATGTGATGAAACTCCTTGGTCTTGCATAGATCCATGGCCTATCTTCTCATCACCCAATAACTCTTCATCTATCATAATTCCTCAATCACAATCTCTTGTGGGGTCAGCGCCAAGTAGCCCTTCATCTTCATCTAGGTGTGGGTCACCTTCTAGTAGCCCTCCCTCTTCTATTTGTGGGACATTTTCGAGTAGCCCACTATCTTCGATTATTGGGGCACATCTAACTAGCTCCTTATCTTCTATGTATGAATCACCCTCGGGTAGTCCATCATCTTCTATTCTTGGGCCACATCCTGGTAGTCCATCATCTTACATCTATGGGTCACGTCCTAGTAGCCCTTCTTCTTCTATTCTTGGGCCACATCCTAGTAGCCCTTCGTCTTCTATTTATGGGTCACGTCCTAGTAGCCCTTCTTCTTCTATTCTTGGGCCACATCCTAGTAGCCTTTCACCTTCTATCCGTGGCTCACCTCCTGGTAGCCCATCCTCTTCAATTCTTGGACCGTATCCTTTTCATCTATCACATATTTCTTCTATCAATGGTTGTGGCAAGCCCACTACCATTCCTATCGTTCCTATCATCAATCGTAAATTTTCACATTCTTCTCCTTCTCGAGGTCAGAAAATTCAAGCGTCAGCCTATAAGAAACCCAAACAGGTTCATTATCAAGCTCAGGTCAAAACTTCCAAGAGCTCAAAATCCCCCAACAACTGGAACAATCTCAAAGTTGTAAATCAAGCGCGATTCAAGAACGCACATCAACATAACCATCAAGTATGGCGTAAAGTGCATAAACCTCTGGATAGGGAACTCAAGCTTCCGCATACAAAATCCATGTTTCAGGATAAATCACAGTCCTTTGTTGAGTGTGAACTCACCACGATTATTGAGATTGGGGAAAACATGACTCTTGATAAACAAACACGCTTAGTCTCCCTTATCAAGGAAGTCGCAAACATCGTTGTTAGATCCTATCACACAGAGTGACTTTGTTAGTAACAACGGTTCAAAATATATATATATATATAACAAAAATCTAAAAAATCAAAAATTAAAAAAAAAAACAACAAAAATCAAAGGTACAAAGATCAAACATTGCAATCAGGTGTTGCATACACATGGATATTTCTTTCTTCCCTTCCTTGCTATTCTTCTGCAAGTCTTCCTACCATTTTCATCCCTTCGGTGATATTTTGGTTAGCTTATTTGCATGCATTTTGTGACATTTATCTCTATGGTATCTTTTTTGACCCTGGTCTTTTATCACCTTGGTAAATTAAAGAACGACTGACCTCATGGAGATCCTATCACATTCAAACATCTAATAAACTTGTTGCGAAGAAATTTTGGACATATTTGTTGACACTAGCCAATGTCGTCATCATAATCACTTCCACCTCCTTCCATCAAGCCATCAGTGGTTCTTAACCCCTTGTCAAACAAGAGAGCTGAAATAAGTTTTCAGAAAGCAAAAGAATCAAACAAAACTCAAAAGCTAAAAGCTACAAATCAAAAGAAAATTAATATATAACTCTCTCTTGGGGTATTTCCAATAATCTCTATCAGGGCTATGGACGCCTGACTGGCAATAGAGCAATGTTGTGATTAGAATCAAATACATCTCCATCAGGGCTATGGACGCTTGGCTGGCAGCGGAGCAATGTACGGCTATCCTTTCACCCTCCATTCACAAAATCACTTATCAAAATAAATCATTCCTACACATTGGCTAGGGTCTCTTCACTTGTTGTCTATTAAATCTTCACTTCAAGGGGTAATAAAATCCACGTGCACACACTGGATCTCTATGAGTAAATAGGATTAGTATGTTACCAAGTGTCTTTTTTGGACCTTGTTCAGACTCTTACTCTAGTCCATATCTCGTCTCACGATTTATGCCTTTGGCTAATCACTTCTTCATCATGAGGCTTCTAAGCTACATTCATATCATTCACATCATTCTTCTACTTCGTTCAGAACATCCATGTGTATAAGATTAATTATTTTCCATGTTTTTGGAAACCTTTGTCCCCTTCCAAAAAAAAAAATCTTCTCCTTCCTTTCTATCATGTGCTTGTAGGCCAACTTACGCTGGGGGCATCCTTGCTTCTTCCCAGCATTTCATTGGTTTATGTTCATCATCATGTTGAACCTATCCATAATGGCCTTGGGTCCCACTTCTACCTGTGAAGAGTTTACCTTTGAATACTCCCACCTTATTGTTGGGACATTTTTACATCTTCACCTTTCAGGTACGCACATGGCCTTATGCCCTTGTACATCCCCATCTATCACTGGGGGCATCCACGCTTTCTCGTCTTCCTATACATAGTTTCATAAAACTTTTAAAATTGTTTCGAGAAAAACACAAAAACAATAGAAATTGTTTCGAGAAAACACAAAAACAATAGAAAATTGTTTCAAGAAAACACAAAAACAATCAACCAAAACATTCAAATATGTTTCGAGAGGAAAAAAACAATTTGTTTCGATCAAAAACAATAGAACATTGTTTTGAGAAAACAAAAAACAATATGTTTCAGAAAACATCTAAAAACAACATATATATATATCATATTGAAAATTCAAAAACAAGGCAAAATTTTTCAAAAAATTCCTAAAACGTAAAACACCCTACAAAATGGTAACTTGCTTCTTACGGCTGAAACTTGTGTCTTGCGCATGGTATTTTCTCCATATCCTGTTGGTTTGTCTCACATATTCCCTAATTAATACGACTTGCGGATCACCGGATTCAAAACCATTCACAACAGCTAGCTGCTTGCTTCGTCTGTACTCTGGGGCACTTTTGGTTGCCTGGTGTTGTTTCGTTGCACACAAACACTTTTCATGGACCCCGTGTCCATTTTCATTTCCCCTTGCATGTATCCTTGCTTGGGGCATCATTTTTAACCCTTGTCGTCAATCATGAACTTGTGGATCTCTTCAGCATTGATAACAAAACATTTGTACAACTGTCTTGACCGTTGTTGGGTTGGATATGTGTGTTTGTACTTGTTTTCCCTGTTATATGAGCTTGTTTCCTTCTCGTATTGCATTGCATTATTATATGTTGCGTGGAGTTGGTACTTTCAGCAATGGACAATTGTTCATAGTATGGCTTTTCATGTCATTCTACCTTTGTCGTATGCTTATATTTTTCATAAGGACCGATGATGTAGTTCCTATGGCAATATGATGACATCAAATTTGTTCCAAACAAATAAGTGGCTAGAGGTTAAGCTCTTCTCTCCTCTCATCCATATTTCTTCTACACCACTTCCCTTTCACCCCTAATTCTCCCTCTCCTTGGGGCATCCTGCCTCGTCCCCATTCTTCTGCCTACTTCTCATCTTTTTCGATCGTCGATCAGCTTCCTTCATCACCCCATCGACACTCGAGGGGGCATCTCTCCCTCCTACTAATTTTTCTTCTATCCCTTCAAAATCTCTTCTATCTACTATCTTTGAAGTGGCATCACTTACGCCACCCCAAAGAGGGGCAAATGTAGACACCTATAATTACGCCCAAGTAATTTAAATACTTAAATTGCGCTAATTATCCCCTTTCTCACAAATCAACGACATATCGTCAAAAGCACTCATTTTCCCTCATATCATCATTAATTAATTACACTAAGCTAATTAATTAAGTTTCCTATCCAACAAATACCCTAATTAACGACCTTCCGTTAATAAATCACCCCTTCTACCTAGACTAATTAATTATTATTAATTAATTAGCTTTCCCTTCCATTTAACCAATAAATCAATATTTAATTGATTTAATCCCCTTTTAATAGCCTAAATCGTACTAATATTCCTCTAATTATCTTCTATAAGCTTACATCTACCTATTAGTTAATCACCTTTGATTAATTAAAACACCCCCAACTCCCATGACTTGCTAAACATGTATTAAACTCTTCTAAAGTAAGGTTACCTTTAATAAAGCAACCTTATCCATTCCTAATCATGTTTTACCTTTATCCCACATTCATGAGAATGTGTTGAATCATTTATCCTTTGGGCTATATAAAGAGCCCTCCACCTACCTTTTTACTTACACCTAAACTTTCTAAGAGAGAAAATGCAAAGCATATAGCAAAGAGACTAAGAGCTTGCACCTTGCCCTTTTGAGAGTTCATCATCTTGAAGAGTTAAGCCTCTTTCTTAAAGTGCTTGGGTCATATGGGAGGTGTCAAAAGGGTCTTGTAGCCCAACTTTGATTAGCCCCCATTCCTAGGTTCTTGGAACATTAAGGACAACTATTTTGATAGCCATGGAGCTTACTTAGGTCCATTCATTTATTTGTTGTTAGAGAATAGAGGAGTTTAGATATTTAGCATTGTTAGTTTCAAAGTTTGTATTTATGAATGCTAGCATCTAACCCTTGTTTAATTCTTATCATGATGGTGTTTATGCTTTGTTTTAGCTAAATTGTAGAACTATTTTAGGTGGTAGTTCTTGCTTCATTTGATTTAGCATTAAGCAAAGTATACATGCACGCAGTATTATATATATTGTATTGATGGATGGGAGATTTCCCCTAGCAATTGTATTTTGTAACTTATGATTTTGGAGGATATATACACACATACTTGATGTTGTCATGGATTTTTGATGTGCATTATACACAATGTGATTATGATGATATGTTCTTCATAGTGTTTATTGAGATTGATGAATTTTATATGCATTTTTTGGGATTATTGATTTGATATATATTTGTTGATGGTTGAAATTTGTTATAATGTGGAAATAATAGCCAAGTAATGGAAATAAATAAGAATTATATGTGAACAATAATGAATAGTATAACATGTGGTAAATATAAATGTATGTATGTGATGTAATGTGGTAGATAAATAAAAGTAGTAATAATGATATGTTGATAAATGAACAATTATGAGGTGCAAAATAATTTTCATTATAGCATGTGATGATATGATGGGGGGAAGAAGAGTGGTTTCCCCTAGTGAGAATGAGGTTCATTTATAAATACCCCCTCAACAACCAAGAATGAACCATAAAACAAGAGTGAGTCATCATAAAATGAGTTTTTCACATGTGATGAGATGCTAGAAAAGATATGACATGAAGCAACAAAACATGAGGTGTGAAAGGAAAGGTTCATGGATGTAGTATTCCCTCAACAGTCAAGTCTGAGCCGTAGCATGAGAGTGGGTCCTAGGTTAATGAAATAGAAAATGGATGTCATCTACTAGAGATTAAGATGCCTGCATGGATGGAACATGTGAAGAAACAATGGTATGAGGGTAAGTGCCAAATTAGATGCCAGAGGGAATGGAGCTAAGAATAGAAGGTGTGATGGGAGGAAGTGTGGTAGAGTAGTCACAAAATAATGCACTTTAGACATTATTTTTCTGTCTCATACAACTATTTAGAAGGTTCTTGAGTGAAGAAAGTACTAATTAACCCGCGTATTTTGACCATACCATTTTATTTTATATCATCATTACCGCCTAACTTCATCCGCATACCCAGTCTATTTCAGTCATTTACCTCTATTTTAGCCTCGGCAGCGGTGCCTAAGCTAGTACTGGGGCACCCACGAGAGCCTTAATCCCACCTGGGGTGCCCTAATCCTTCTTGAACTTTCCCACCACTTTTTGGGCTCTTTATAGTTGTTTGACATCTTTATCTTTCTTGTGGTTGGCCTTTTCAGGGTTAATTACAAAGTTAGAACAAGAGAAACCTATAAATATAAAGTTATGAGACCATAATGAGGGACCTAACATCACTTACTACTATCACTCCATAATAGAGTTATATCCATCTATTGCATTGGAGATCACTTACATCCACATAGCTCCATCATCAAGGCACAAGGCTAGGACATATGCATCACACTTCATAGGGGGAGGGATTCTATTCTATTCCATGCACACATTCTATTACATTTTCTACACATAGTTGTTTCTTGCTACTTCATAAAGTGTGAATGGAACAAGAAAAACCTAGGGAATGTTCACACACACTTACACAGAGAACTACATTGGGTCTAGATGTAGTGCAATGCTCAGTTGGTAAGTCCACCCTTGTGGCATCTGAGGTCAATTCGACCCCTTCATTTGCATTTTTTTAGGGTTTGATGCTTGTTTTGGGGTCTTATAGGTTCTTCTTCCATCTTACAATATAAGTGACATTCAACATAGGAAAGTGAAGTTGATGAGACATGCAACGAGGGTTTTGGACCACCTTCTAACCATGTAAAAATTAGTTTTTGAGCTTTTACACAGACCAAGGCATCCATATTTTATACTAGAGCTCACCTATGGGCACCACAATCCTCTTCTAGGCACCCCAGTCTAACTAGATATTCTAGATCCACTCTTTTCAGGAATTCTAGCACAAGTTTCTCTTGCTCCTATTTTTTTTCCAGTTACCTTTGCGACACCCTCCAAAAGTTACATGTTATCAGTTGAGTTCTCTCCTCACTCTCTTTTGTATAGTAGTTAATATTACTTACATTCTTATTTACTGCATTTATTTACTTTAGTATAGCATTTATTAACTATCCCCACACTTAGCTAGTCCATTTTTATTTAATCATTTTGGTGAACTCGACTTGATTATATATTTCTAGCCTCCTCTTTCTTACCTTACTAGGGTTTATTTTCCTTTATCATGGCTCAATATCATGAATAATTTACTAAAACTCACCTTAAGGCCATCAATGATCACCTTGTTGAACATCCTCAAGATCTAGATTTACTTTTGCATGTTGTTCGTGAGGAAGCTACTAATTGGGTAGAACTTACTATTTCTACTGTCGTACCCACTTCCATTGTCACTCCATTTCCTACTTCTACTCTTCCACCTATTTCTACTATTCCTATTTTTGTTCCTACTCCTACCAATAATTTTACGCCACCCTTAGTTTCTCATGTACGAAAAGTCTCAACTGTTGGAAATAAAAACTTAACTTCTCTTTATCACGATCTTCAAGTTCAAATTCATTAGTTGCAACAAGCTACTTCGCACACATCGTTATCTTTATATTCTACCTTGTTATTATTACTTCATTCACACCTACCATCTCAACTTACCTGCTTCCTCCTAGCTTTGTCACCCCTAAGCTGCCCATTTTCAATGGGCATGGTGACCCACATGAGCATCTTAGAGTGTTTCATGTAGCTTGCTTAGATTTTTTTATGATCATATTCTCTTAGCTAAAATATTTCCTCGTAACCTCCATGACTATGTGATGCGTTGGTTTTATGACTTACCTATTCACTCTATCACTTCTTTCACACATCTAATTGATGCCTTTCTTACACATTTCTCCATCAATATAGGCTCTAAGATTTCTTACGCTCAGTTAGCACAACTTAAGAAAGGATCCAATGAACATTTAGCTAACTACATTTTAAGGTATGAGAACAATATCGCTAAGATGAAAAATGTGCTTGCAGACTCTAAGCTTCAAGAGTTGTTTATTCAGATTCTTTTATTGCCTCTTCAAGAAAGCATTCTCTTTGAGATCTTTTCTTTCCTTTGATAAGCTTTTTCATACTCTTAAGCTTCATGAAACTAAACTCTTATCCATCAACAAGCTTAAGTATCAAGAAAAATTTCACTCCTCCATACATTTTCAAAGTAAGGTACCATTCAAAACCATCTACATATAAACCAATAAACACTAAAATCACCATCAACAACATTAGTCCCTCTAAATAAGTTCAATCACAACCACCTCGACATCCATTTAGTAACTTTCTGATGGCTCCACATCTTATATTGAAGAAAATTCTCGACGGTAACCTCATTACCCTTCCTCCACCGCTTGAGTTAGACCCATCACGACTAAAAGGTAGAAATTACAATGAGAACTTCCACTGTGATTATCATTGATGTGTGGGACATTAAACAAATAGATGTTTCAAACTCTACATAATCATCCAAGATCTAATTGATAATAACAAACTAGAGTTTCCAGAATCTGCTAACTCTGCACCAAACAAAGATAAGGGTAAGATAAAACTCTTTAACAAATACTCTCAACAATGTGAAAAGAAGGCATCCAATTCTTCTGCTAATCATACAGACCACACAATTTCTCCTCCTGAATCCAATGCTTTTGATTTCTTAGTAGCACATATTGACGTTTCACCTCCAATAGCTTTCTTTTCCGATCACGATTTTCTTGCACATTTTACGTCTAATCATTTACACATCTAGGAATCTATTTTCTCGACCTCCATCAACAATACTAAGGTTGACCCATCATGGCCCATTAGTTATTGTTCTATGTTCCTCCTTAAGGCTATCAGTTATCCTACATCAAAAATTGATTATCCCTTCTACAAGCCTTTTGGTGTTGTTAAGTTGCATGTCATAGTTGGTCCTCTTACTATTCTCATCCCTTTCCTCATTGGAAACACAATTAAGGGATGCAACATGCTTCTTGGTATAAATTAGATTCATCACTCTCAATCTATCATTTCTATGAATCACTTGTGACTCAAATTCATTTACAATAAGCAAGTCATTTCTATTAACAGTGTCCCTCCATCTCCTCCATTTTTGTCATCTCTTCATACAGTAGCTTATGTGTCATCTACCTCTTCTAACATGTCTCATTCTATGTTTCTCAAAGAACAATATACTCCTAGTTCACCTAATTGAATACTTTCTACATGACTGCGTCATTCTGCTAGTCCTACACATCAACATAGGCCTATTCCTAGGACAATCACTGCCTCTCGGTGTTGATCGCTGCCTTGTTTTATTCCGCATGGTTTCTCATCACCTTCACGTTCCACATCACATAGATCTCCATCACCGACACATTTTACTACACCTCAATCTTCATCATCTATTCATCCATCACATGCGCATAGACTTCATTCACCAACACAACGTTTGTATACCATACCACCACTATTAGATCATGGTCCTACGCTTTCATCCTCATAAACATCTAGTGGAGGACCTTCATCTTTCACTATCATTGGTTAGTTTATTCATTTCTATATACTTGGGGGGTGTAATACCTAATACATTCCCCCCCCTCACTCATCATATCATTTATACATATATCTCATCTTCATTTGTTCATATAGATATTGTCATCACACATTTCACCACCGTCATTACCCGATGATGCACTCTCAGTGCTTCAGTTCACACTTTGACTGTTGAGGTATTACTATTACACTGAACCCCATACACTACAATCTAGGCATTACATACCGCATCTAGTCACACATTTCATACGTCATACACTATATACCATACATTCTCTACATTCGTCTACAACCTTATGTGCATTTCCACATTCATACATTATACATTCTACTAGTCCTCACCTTACACATTTTTACATCATACACTATTAGGCTATTTATACATGTTGCCTCACATCCTATACATAGGCATATAGCATACATCATACATTACACGTCTTCATACCATACTAGTCTTCATCACATATGAGCCTATCATATATCATTCTTACATACTACATTACTTGTTCATCTACATACATACCATTTTACATATTCTACATCTCTAGTGTTCACATTTTACATGTCGCGTCATCACATGTTTTATTCACCTTACATTTTTACACATTCTACACATCTTGCATTCACATTCTATACATAGCATATTTACACATTCTACTCATCACATGGTCATCACCTATACTATATTGTATTATACGTGTTGCACTCACCACCCTATGACGCACTTTAGTTCCTAGATCCATACTTGACTATTGAGGGTTTACAAATCAAATGGACCTTACACTCATCACAAATTTACAATTCTGACCTATCATCATGTGACATTACTAATTTAGTGACATACACTATATGTTAAATCATCGCCCACCTTCATCATCTTGTAGTGGTATACACCTTAGGTTACATCACCACTCTTTACTATTCCTCTTATAGTGATATATGCTTAGGGATAAATCATCACTTTTTCATTTCATCATGTAGTGATATACGCTTAGGGATAAATCATCACTCATCCATTCATCTTATAGTGATATATGCTTAGGGATAAATCATCACTTGTTCATTCCTCATATAGTGATATATGCTTAAGGATAAATCATCAATAATCTATTCATCATGTCATGATATATGATTTGACTATAGGGCTCACTCACACATCCTTCCTAGGTCACATCGCCTCACTACATATACCCATTCACCACAACGCATTAGACAAAAACACACACACTTCGACCATTTCCTGATGACGTACTCTCATTTACAGTTCATTCTTGACTTGCTGAGGGGGCAAAAAAAATGAACCTTATTGCATACACTTCCATTCACTTGGGGGGCACACAACTCCTATCATTCCATCTTGCATTCCATTCCATCCATCCACAAAAAACTACATTGTCTTGGTGCATTTACTCTTGTTTACTAGTGTTTTACATGATCACTTTACTACACATGTTAGATTGATTTATTATATGTCATTATTTATACCTTACACACATGCAAATTCATATATTTGTTTATTTTTGATCATAGATACATGTATCTTACATGTAACATGGATGCTCACCTTCTACCCTTCCTATACTGGTTGTTGGGGCATCCAAATTCATCTCTTTCAGGTGTTATTGTTTCATTTTGTACTTAGCACTTTACATTACTTGGTTATTCATGCTTTTACATACTGGTTATTTCTCTAACATGCTAATGCGTGTTCCATGTGCAACACTTGTTTTGTAGGATTACATGTTTCCATGACTTCTTCTTTGATTTTTTGTACTTGTCTGCCATTGTTTGCTTATTGTATGTGGGCTTTGACCTATGTTTTGTGTACACACTTGCTTGTTGTTTTTAGCCATGATGGCCTTGTGTGTCTTGCAACATCGTGAGTTATGTCCCATGTTTGTGAACCCATTTTTTATGGTTCACTTGCTTTCTTACATGTTTACACTTTTATGCTTGGTATTTTTTACATTGTCTGCATACTTTACATTTGTCTTCTTACATGCATGTGTTTTTATAATAACACTTGTTTTGGCTAGCCATCCTTGTTTGTGCATCCCTTGGTTTCTACCAAGCACATTCCCTTCCCCTCTGTAGGGCACAAAGTTCATGTGGTTGGTCCTCTTTTGGGGCCACATTCTCCTATCAGTGACGTCACATGCACCCCTAAAGAGGGGGGTCATCATTTTGGGTTTCTACAGTCTACACAATGTGTTTACACCGGTTCAGTTTAGTGAACTTTACACCCTTGGCATTTTGGGTTTACATACAGTGAGTGAGTTTAGACTAGTCTATGAACTCCATACATATCAAATTTTACAGGACATGGTGTCCTTAGCATTCGGAGGAATAGTTAAAGGTTGGAGGACACATCATTTCCTCCCTATATTTCTTCTACCATCAGCATCGGATCACCAAAAAAGTAGGATGATACAAAGATCTCTTCATAGTTTCAGGGAAGTAGTTAGAGCTTGGAGGACACGGAGCATTTCCTCCCTACACTTCTTCAGCCTATGGCATTGGATCACCCAAAAAACCCTTACAATACATGATATCCTTCTACACCCTTTCTCTCAACATGGATCAGGTGAAAATGTTCCATTTACACTTTTCATTTTGCATATTTTACATTTACATACTTTCACATACATACATCTTTTACATAGCTGTTTTTACACTTACATACATATATATTTGATTACTTAATCATTTTCTCCTTGCAAGTCCGGCCGTATGAGAAATAAGCAGTAAAATTGGGGGCAACAACAACACTCAACAACAACACTTTGCGACAACACACGCTTTACTAACCATATAGGTACATTATACACCGTAGCAATTACACATGTGTTCTGCCTTAGGTTCACTCTCATCACTTTTTCATCACGCATTTATAATCTTTATTTTCCATGCTCCTCCATCTTTTTTGTCATTTCACGCTTTTTATAGTCCTTCGGCGTGTTTCTAATACAATCTTCATGGACAATAGGTATGCATCTCTGTCTACTTTATGTTACTGAGCTTTCAGCTCACCAACATAAAGTGGGGGAAAAATGTAGTCACAAGATCATGCACTTTAGACATTATTTATCCCGATCTCATACTACTATTTATAATGTTCTTGAGTGAAGAAAGTACTAATTAATCCCCATCTTTTAGCCATCTTGTTTTATTTTATTTTGTCATTACCACCTATCTTCATCCACATGCCCAGTTTGTTTCGGTCATTTCCCTCTATTTTAGCCTTGACCAGGGCACCCACGGGTTCCCTGGTCCCACTTGGGGCACCCTAATCCTTCTCAAACTTTCCCACCACTTTTTGGGCTCTTTCTAGCCATTTGACATCTTTATCTTTCTTGTGGTTGGCCTTTTCGGGGTTAATTAAAAATTAGAACAAGAGAACCCTATAAATATAAAGTTATGAAACCATAATGAGGGACCTAGCATCATTTACTATACTATCACTCCATCTAGAGTTGCTATTGCAGGATTTGCATCCACATAGCTCCATCATCAAGTCAAAAGGCTAGGACATTTGCATCACACATCATAAGGGGAGGGATTCTATTATATTCCATGTAGACATTCTATTAAATTTTCTATAAATATTTATTGCTCACTACTTCATAAAGTGCGACTGGCACAAGAGCAACCTAGGGCATGTTCACACACACTTGCACATAGAACGACATTGGGTTTGAGATATAGTGTGGCTCTCAGTTAGTAAGTCCACCCTTGTGGCATCTGAGGTCAGTCTCGACCCCTTCATTTGCATTTTTTTAGGGTTTGATGCTTGTTTTGGGGTATTATAGGTTCTTCTTTCATCTTGGAATATTAGTGACATTTAGCACATGACAATGAAGTTGATGTGACACACAACAAGGGTTTTGGACCACCTTTCGACCCTATAAAAATTAGTTTATGATTTTTTGCATAGACCAGGGCACCCAAATTTCATACCAGAGCACTTGTGGGTGCCCCAGTCCTCTTCTAGGAACCACAATCTAGCTAGATAGTCTAGAGCCACTCTTTTCAAGTCTTCTACATAGTCGTTCCTACTCCTATTTTTTTCCAGTTACCTCTGTGACACCCTCTGACAATCACCTATTATTAGTTGAGTTCTTCCCTCACTTTCTTTTACATATTAGGGTTAGGATTTCCTTTTAAATAGTGGTTAAAATTATTTACATTCTTATTTACTACATGTATTTACTTTAGTACAAATATTCATAGCTTATTTAACTATCCCCGCACTACTTAAGCCAGTACATTTTTTGTTAATCAAGAAGTAATACACTTAGGTAGCCAATGAGGCACTGCAAAAATGTGTGAGGAATGAGATTATTTAACCATAGGTGTATTAGATAGAAGATGCATATAGATAATGACCTTGGGAGGTGGGTGGATGACTACTTTAGATGGAGGTGAAGGAGCAAGAGAATAACGGTGGAAGTTGAATTATGAGGGATAGGAGAGAGAGAGAGAAATGACACATTTTTATTCTAATTTTTGTAAGCGATCATGGAGAGCATAAAATTCATTATCATAGTGGCCATTGATGTGATGGAAATTGTAAAAAGGATGGTCATGTTGGCATTGTAAGCAGTGAGGTAGATGCTACTGAGTAGAAGGTAATCGAATGAGCCTCTTATCAAGTAAATTTTAAATAATATCATGTTGTTTTGCATTATGTGAGAAGTGAAATGGCACACGAGTAGGATATGAATAATACTTAGGTGAATGCTAACACATTAGAGGGGAAGGAATATCCTTACGTAGAGGTGGATATGAGGAGCGTGTAAGAGGGTCCATAGATGAAATAGGGGAGTATTTAGTAGGCATAGGAGGAATAGAAAAAGTGGGAGAAGGGTGTTAAAACATTATCCACAATGATGTCCTTTTCTAGATCAAGAACTTTATAGCACAAAAGAGTAAATAATTCACATGTATCATATACTAATTTTTCCTTTAAGGGAGGAATTAAGCCATGAAAAAAAAAAATCACTTTTATAAATCAATAGGCTGAAAAAATAATTGATGCATGTAAGAATTGAAGCATAAAATGTAATCTAAAATTGTTTCATTATTTCCTTGATGCAAAGAAGGAAAACGTTCATATGTAACTTTAGGACCATTGTTAGAAATAAATTATCTAAGAAAAACATCTTCCATATAATAATAAGTGCTAATTGATCCATGAGGAAAATGAGTATACCATTGGAGAGCATGATAAAAATGTATACAATGAAATGCTTTGAGTAACAAGTGGTCATTGGAATAAGTAGACATGGCTAAATGGTAATGCTTGAGATGTAAATAAGGATTGTCATGGCCATTGAAATAGGATAAGTTAGGCATGATGAAGTCCTTTGGGAAAGTGGAATTATGAATCTTTTTAGGAATAGGATTGTCATGCAGAGAATTATTATTAGTGGAACCATAATAGGATTTACTTTTGAGGGTGAGTGTATGGACTTGAAATTGTAAACTGCAACAAACATGCATGAGGGATATAATATCATGAGAAGGAATGGTTATTTAAGTGAGAGTCGTATTTAGGGGTTGGAAATTTCCATTGTGAGGGATCATGGGAACATGAGAAGGAGAAGTGGATTTGGAAGGAGGTGGAGGAAGAGAGGAAGATGGAGGCTATATGAGAATGCTAGATGTAGGCTTAGGAGATACAATAAGATGTGTACTAGTGGTAGGAATATAATCATAATGAGAAAAAAACTTTAGAAGTATAAGAAAGAGGAGTATTAAAGTCACATTCAACAGTCTTAAGAGAAGTAACATCATCACTAAAATGTTCATGATCAGAAGCATAATTGACATCACTATCAATAATATTTTCACAAGCAAGTATTTCATCAAGACTATCATCAACATACAAAATAGTGGTAGGAGTAATAGTATCATATTTATCATTGCAATCATTGGAAACATTTTAAAAAGTAGGAAAAGTAGGACATATAGATTTACATTCATCTTGACTACTAATATAAGCGACAACATGCACATTGACATTTTAACCATTAAAAGTAGAATTATTGGTATCCATATTGTCACAATAACATAACATGATCAATAAAAGAATCTATAGTAATATTATTGGTGTGTTATAAGAAGAGGAGAAGAAAGGTGCAGTAGCATGGGTAACTACGGAAGATTAGGGAGAACATGAAGAAAAGATTTGATTGGGGGATATAAAAATGTTAAGGGTGACAAGGCCAATAGGAAGGGTGTTTTGGAAAAAAAGAAGTTTTTGGAGGATGGAGGAATCACATCGAGGATTGTGGTATAGGTCACGAAATTGAGATTTTGTAGAATTATCATCAAAAATAGGTTACCGACATGTATCGACGATATTATCCTTGGGAGATGAGAACCTAGTTTTAGACATGAGGTTTTGTGGGATCATAGGGAAAGAAGTTCAAAGAAGAGAGGGTTCACCGAATAATTTATAAAAAACTTAATTAAATATAATTGTAGAGTAACTGATATGGTAAAATAAAGTAAAGATACAAATGTTAAGTACTCAAGCAATGCAAAACTATGAGTAAATAGGATACATAAATGAATAGGTGATTCCTGTGTGATATGGCACTGATATGGGAAATGTAAAGTGTTGAAAAGGATTTAAATGATGTCGTAATTACTCCTTGTGAATTATGGAACCTAAGAATGATGTTGGACAATAATGCATGATACTAGACAGAGGCGCATGGGCACTGATGATTGGTCATTGACATTGGTGAATGTGCAAAGGCTCGGGAGATACTTTCTTCTGTATCAATAGGGTTTCGCAACCACTTCCTATCAGTCACCTAATATTCTCTCTTTAATCGCCAAGGGTACTTGTAACCTATAAACAAACCCTAGCTACCTGTATAATCTCACAAACACATCAAACTAGAATGAAATATGCAATTTGTGAAGTTTGAATGACCCCCATCAGTCACCCGATGAGTAAAATTATGACCAGGAACTGCACTACATTCCCGAATCCATGTAGTTATTTTTGTTTTTGTGTGAAAGAGTGTCCTTAGGTTGCCATTGTTCCAATGATGCCAAGATAGTGGGATGTAGCTAAATAAAATACAAATGTGTGATATGGAATTCAACACTTCCCCTTGCTATGCAGTGTGCAGCCCAAAATTGTAGTGCTTTTGATGATAGTGATAGTATGTAGATGTTGAATACCCCTTAGAATTGTCATCTAGAAGAATAGAGTGTATGTTTATATATATATATATATATATTATTTCAACACTAGTTACACAAAAGGTTGACTATGAACATGAGATAAGTGTAGTGCCCTCTTCCCTTTGACACTTTTTGATATTGATTTTGATACTATTGATCGTATTATGGAAACTATTATGTTTTGTTTTGGTATGATGGTTAGATGTTATATCATGGATTATTATTGATCCGGATTCAGTTATTCTGCATGATGGTTACTAGAGAAAATTTTATATGAGGTTGATGATATACTGTTTGACCTGGACATAATAATGGATGTTGATTTTGACTTATGATATTGGATATTTTGGGTAGACCTAGTATGATAGATCATTGATGATGATATAGTTGATTTAATTAATTAAAAATGATAATGTTGTATTCTTGATATTGTCCT
This sequence comes from Taxus chinensis, assembly GCA_019776745.2. NCBI lineage: Eukaryota > Viridiplantae > Streptophyta > Pinopsida > Cupressales > Taxaceae > Taxus > Taxus chinensis. Next base: position 656,370,490 of record CM034155.1, on the reverse strand, counting down.
GATTCATATGATTAGATGATTTTAAAATATTTTTTTATATCATTTTGGATGTTCTGATATGGCCACGAGGCCGAAGGAGGTATTTGTATTTTGTAGGTTAAAAATCACAACAATGTCGGGGGACTGGAGGACTAACCATATTGAAATTTTAGGTGAATTCAACAAGGTTCACCATGAACATTGTGTTATGGGTTGTGTGTTGAGTTATGTTAGGATTTCCCATGGGGGGAATTTCCATTATATGTGACCATGGGATATGTGTTTTAATTATGTGTTCTTTTTAATTATTGTTGTATGTATTTTTTTCTTAGTAATGTGTTCCTTCTTTTAGTTGATTTAAATGTGATAGTTTTAATGTGAGAGGTCATATAGTTAACAATTTATTTAAATTTAATTGGGACATGGAATGTAATTAATAAAGTTGTTGATTTTAAATAATAATGTTGGAGAGTGTGTAAGTTAATATGTAAGAATGTGTAGAAATTTGTAAGAGCGTGTAAGGCAGATTTTGGAATGTTAAACACTTCATCTCTTTAGGAATTCGAAATTGTCCTTGGAGGCCAAATTTAGAGGCTTGTGGGATAAGTTAAACTTATCCCACACCTCTTAAAATGATCCACCAACCATGTCTATAGTTTGGAGGTTAAATTTAGGCATTTTTAATGCTTTTTGAAGTGACAATTTGTAAGTTTTAATTGCACTTCCCTTACATATTTTTAATGTAGTCAGTCCTTTTGAAGTATGGGTCATTTTGGAGTGTGTAAGTGCATTTTGTCATTTTTATTTATTGTGTTTTGGTGAGGATGTTGACTTTCCTCTTGGGGTTGAGGAAGAATGATGTGAAATCCCACATGGATCCACATCATCCTCTTCTCTTTCCCTCTCCTTTAAATTCAAAGCTTCTTTCTCATTTAAGGTTGTTGAAACTATGTCCCATTTCCTCTTGGGGGCGTAATTTTTTGGTGCTGTTTCTTTTGGAGCTTGTCGAGGAAGAGCTTGGAGTCTTTTTGCTTGCTTGAACCCTTTCTGATTTTGGACTACAATTTGACATTGTGGAAAGCTTGTGAGCTTGGAACAAAGTCCAGTATGGAGAGGTAGGATCTTGAGTTGTGTTTTAATTGTTTTTTCCTTCTCTTGCATGCATGTTTAAATGGTGTTTTTGTTTGCATTATTGGCTAGTTGGGTAGAATGGTTAGGGTATGTGTAGGAGAAAGGATATGGGGATTTTATATGGGGGGCATAAGGGATTGCCAATGGCACTATTTTATTGAGGAGGGAGTTTTGCTTTGGGATCCACCTTGGAAAAGAAACTTCTTGCATTTCTTACTCTTGGGGGCGGCATAAGGGATAAACTTGGGGGGGGAGCGGCATAAGGAGGGGTTGGGAGATATAAGGTTTATTGGGGTTGATATGTTTATTGGTGGTATACATTTTGGTGGATGCCCAATTCCAAATTGGGAGGCATAAGGAGTTCCCCCATAGTTCTTGCTCTTGTTGGCTTGCTTGATCAAGTCTATGTGTTGTATGAATTGTTTCAAATGTAGTTGGGAACTGTTGTCTTGTTTTAAACTGTGCATTTTATTGATTGTATGCAATGTGAATGTTGCTTGTATGGGATAGAAGCCTTTATTTCCATGTGTTGATATTCATGCTCTATTTCAATATAGTTGGAAGCTCGGGCGCCAATGAGGAAGGATGGCTTCTCCCTTCTCATTGGATGTCTTGGTTGGGTGGAGAGTGTTGCCTTTCCCCATTCCTTGTTTGTGATAAAAAAAGAAAATGATGGAGAGAACTAGCATGCTGCTGTTTGGAGAAAGAAGAAATTTATAGTTTGATAGTCCCCTTTCTTATGATCAAAGTCAATGTAACCTTTTCCCACCCTTGAGTGGATGAGATGTATAGTAATTGTAATGTGAAGTTATTGCATTGTAGATGGAAGTTGAATTTGAATTGAGCAAATGTAAAGAAGAATTATACTTGTTCTTTGTTTTTGGAAAGGAAATGTAAAGGATATTATAAGCATTGTATTTTGTATTTTGTAATCAAATTGGAAGAGTAATAAGTTGTAAAACTTTTATTCAAATATGAATAAAGGATGGAATAAGTTTTCAAAATTGTAATTGTATATTGGATTTGAAATTTCTCTCAAGAGAATGAGATTTCTATTTTGGAAAGGAATAAGAAACAATGTTGTATACTTTATGTACTGTATTTGAAAACAAATGAAAAAGGAAAGTTGTAATGTTGTATTTGATGAAAAATGAAAGGATGCATTTCTTTCTCAAAATGTATTGCACATTTGATTTGAATTATTGTTGAAATTTAATTGCTATTTGAAGAAGATAAGAAAGAAAGAATTACATGGGAAGGCAAAGACAGTATTGTTCTCTTTTGAAAAATGCATATTTGAATTGAATTCTGAACTACATCTAATGTAGAAATGAATGGTTGTTTGATAAGCAATTGTATTTGACTAAATTATGAATCATATGCACATCCAAAACACAAAGAAATGATAAACAAATTTCAAAGAAATAGTCCACTGTATTAAACTCTTACTGGAAATTTATGTTTTAATAAAAATGTGAGCAGTTCAATCTTACACTCAACAATAAGTTATGAAAATTTGAAATTCACATTTAGGAAGACTTAAGAAACTCAAATTCACTATAACTCTCAAGAATGGATCTCCAAAACTTAATGAATTTCAATTCGGATCTTGCACAGTCATTTTTTCCATCTATTGCCAGAAAAATGCAACCTTGAACAAATTGGATAAATTGACTTCCCTAAAACACTATAAATCCTCCCTAAATTGATCCTCCATGTCTGTTTGACATGTTGAGTGAAGGAGGAGTTCTAATTTTACCAAAATTATAAGTTGGAAATTGCCAGTTTGCCAAATAGAGGCTTGTAAATTGTTTTTACAAAATTGACCCTTGAATATTCATCTAAAATAAAATTTTATGTTCCTTGTGCAAAGAGGGAATCTATATCTTTCCAAAAAGTCCTTGTTTTCCCAAAACCGAGCTTTCTAGCTCAAGTTATGACACTTTGAAGTTTTTGGGCCTTTGCGGGAAAAATTGGGAAACTTTTCCCTAGCGGGCCCGCAACCCAAAAATTTCCCATCAAAATTGCCCTTAGAAAATTTTCAAAATTTTGGGCTCAGGAAAATTTTCACTTTTCCCTCCACCAGCCTACAGCCAATCAGAGGCTGCCATGTGTCCTCCAGGGGCTAAGGCGGAGGCGCGGAAAAATTTTACCCCTTAAAACTTTTTTAAAAAAATTTGGAAAATTTTCACTTTTTCCCTCCATCGGCCTACAACCAATCAGAGGGCACCATGTGTTCCCTTGTGGCTATGGTGGAGGTGTGGGTTATTTTTAACCCTTGGCTTTTAAAATTTTTTTTGGGAAAAAAATTCGTTTTGGCCCCACTGGCCCGCGGCCCAATGATAACATGCCACGTGGCACCTTGGGGGTGGAAGCGGGAGGGCAGACCTTCTTTCACCCTTTTGTTTTGTGTTTGGGATTTGGAAAATTTCTAATTTTCCTTCCACCACCTACAACTCTGCTTCCCCTTTTCTCCTTTGTCTTCCCGCGGGTGTGCAGACCCGCGTGCCCTTTTGTTCTTTTTTTCCTCCTCGGGCGCAGACCATCAATTCCTCTTGTTGCTCCGATGTTGTCTTTGTGGTCGCCACATGTCCCTCGCGAACCCGTGGGGCATGGAAGAAAATGTGAATTTTCACCCGTGTGTTGGGAAATTTTCCTAATGCTGCCCCGTGACCCGCCAACCCGCCCAAGGTGCTCTCCTCCTCCTCTTGACACGTGTCCCCCTTGGGGAAAATTTGACCCCTAGACTCGACCTACTTATATCTTGAGTTCTACAAGGAGTTAGGAGGACTTATTTATATCACTGGAAAGGTGAGAAAATTTCCTATCCATTGGGAATGGTTTAGGGAAATTTTAAAAGCATTGAAAATGAGAAAAATCCATTTGAAGTTCTGAGCCTGTTAGAGAGCAGGTATGGGGTAAGATTACCCCCTGAATCTAACTAGAACATGTAACCCTAAAATTTGAACCTTGTAAACTTGTTATAAGTTAATAAAGGAAAATTGTGTATTAGTAAATAGGTTTGTTCCGGAACCTATTAGTGAAAACGGATGTCTTGCAATTTAGGTGTAGACACTTCAAATAAAAAAAAATTATCCCATAATTTTCTAGCTAACCCTAGGTTGTTTCTTTGGTCTCAAGTGGTTGTTTAAACGGGCACTGCAATAAGAATTAGAAAACTAGAAATGCCGACAACAAATGTCAAAATGTGTAAAAATAACAAAGAGGACAGGAGCACTTGAGCACTAGTTTCCTGGGATAAATGACAACATATATGAAAAGACATACAAACAGGGATCCCTGTGACTTGACCAGAACTGGGTACAAAAATGACAGATGTGAGAGAAACACACAATAGAAACAATCAAAGAAAGTAGATTCACAAAGGATTGTGTCACCAGTGAATACTTTTATTACTTAAGATCCATGCATATAACAACATACTTGATGACATAGAAAAATAGTAATATGTGTGTGTGATTTTGTGTCTATAATTTTATCTTATGATTATTTGGAAGATCCACACAAGCAATAATTATGTGAAAGGAAAATTCACTTGGTAGGGCCGTCAAAATTTGGCTATTTATTTAATACACTCCCATTGCACATTGTTGATTAGAATATCCAACGTGTAATAAACAAAAAAATATGGGTTACCATTGGATATATTTTTAATTTTATCTTATCATTTATTGAGTATTTTTTTTTAATTTACAAATTTAACCCAATTATCAAAGTCTGGTGGGAGAAGGGGCATATTGGAAATTACACAACTTAAAATTAGTGGTATCCTTTATTTTGTGATTTTATTAGTCTTACCTGAGGAATATATATCTACAATGCCTTTCCTGAAGTAATAATTATGTAAGATCTATGGGTCAATGAATAATATGAATACATGGTGTTCCTTCTGAATATTTGATGACATTTTTCTTTTGCAACAACCAGGGAATTTTTTGATTGGTTGTGTGTTGAGAGTTGATGTTGAGATAATGTATCATACATTTGGTGTATGCGACACATATTTAATTAATAATAATTTAAGTTTTTGAATTTTTCACGATCCTTACAATATGTGTCAAAATGTATTCGTCATATACCATGTTATTTTGGTTTTGAAGTATTTTCTATTTTCAATTCTTATGTTATTAAAACACGTAATAATCTAATATTTTTTGGCTATATCAGTTCAATTCTTGTGTTATTAAAACACATAATAATGTAATTATAGTAATCCAAAAAATTTACAAATCCATTAATAATGTAGGATTACTAATAAAAGGATCAAATATGGTTCCTAAAGCATATTGTGTTATCACCTGACATAAGAATTTGATGAAACATTTTTGTTATTAATTGTAGCTAGATAATACCTATATAAAAAACACCACCACATAATTTGAGGTTCAACATTGAAATGTAGACTCCATATAGTTTCAAGTCCCTTATTGAAAAATAGCTCCACATGGTTTCAAGTCCCATGATTGAATGGTAACTGGTGTCATGAATAGCCACAATAATAATGAATCCATTTTTTCATTTATTTTTGGAAGGAAGTGTGACAATGTACATGATCTATAGACCATTTATCTTAATGTTAACATATTTTTTCCATATATCCTTTTTGTATATGTACATGACACATTTCCTATTTGTAATTTCCTCATGTAGGAAACACCTCATTATGGTCATGACATAAATCCTACAAAGAAAAGAAATGTGGAATCAAAGAATCTTGTCACTCTCTTGTGTATATCCTTTTACTCCCACATCTCATGTGACAAACCATATGAATTTTGTTATTTATGTTCACAATGTAATAATCAGGTGGTTTTAAGGCATACAAAACCATGTATTTGACCAAAATAAAATAAAATATTAAGAGTAGTGCTAAGTCACATGTTCACCCTTGACGATAACATTGTTTGCAATGATGAAGTTAAGGAAAACATGACATATGTGAAAACCTTGGATGATATATAAAATATTTATATAATATTGAAAAATGAGATTTAATGAGTCAATAGTTTGTAAATTTAATTTTGATAAATTCCTTACAAAATTTAGGAGAACACCCATACACTTGGTCCTCTCTCATCTTCTTTGACCACTTCTTCATACTCCAAATCCCAATAACACCAAAATATCAAAATAAGAATCATAAAATTATAGACACGACAACACTTAAAATTTAATGAGCGATAATACAACATAAAATATTGAGGAGGTGGTGCTAGCTGCAAATCCACAAGGAAAAATCTTGCAATTAATATATTTCAGTTTCCTTTAAAGTGTGAAGAACGACTAAAGATAATGGTCCATCAAATATGGCGCCCAAAACTACATGACCGTCCATATTTTGTAGGTATTAAATTTAACTGCTACATTTCCCTTAAATTAGTGTGTGGTTCTAACTTCCTTTAAAACAACGAATGATATTGTAAAAAATAACTATTGACATTGGTAGTATTTATTGACAAGGTCTTACTTTCTAGGATATTTTTAAAATTAATTTATCTCAAATATCTATGCAACCACACACCCTTTTCTCCATAAAAGGATTGTTAAAAAATGGGATGCACTTCATAAGTTTCTTGTTGTAAGAAAATAATAGTTTCACATACGATCCTCCCAACATTTTCTCTACCTCGTGACTTCTCCTTCACCAATCCCCTTATTCATCACCCCCCGCCTTCCTCATGCAACACACACACACACACACACACACACACACACACACACACACACACACACACACACACACACACACACACACACACACACACACACACACACACACACACACACACACACACACACACACACACATGTATGTATTTATGTTACCTCACATGAAAAGTATTACAATTTTTTAGTCAAATATAAATAATATGCATTTCAGTAATGTTCCAGTTGTACTCTCTAGAATAAATGGAAAGGCCCCACACTAGTAAACATTCTATCATGTATTTGAGACTAGAATTAAACAATGTTTATTTCACTAAATCTGGACATATTCCAGTGAATCTTAACTCCAGTATTACAAGTTTTGGAAGAAATCTATCTCCCGTTTTTGCGTATATTGGATTCCATTTTTGTCTATATTGGATTTGATTATTACTATTATTGGATTCCATTAGTAGCAATATTGGATTCCAATATTGTCGTTATTGGACTTATTCTAGTTCCAATTTTGATATTATTGGATTCCAATTTCACTATTATTGGATTCCAATATCGCTATTATTGGATTCCAATTTTAATATTATTCCAATATCACTATTATTGGATTCAAATTTTTCCACTATTGGAATCCAATTTCTAAATTCTGATTTTTGGATTTCAATTTCACTATTTTAGGATTACTATTTTGTTATTTTTAGATTCCCCACATAAGCCTAGTGGCCACTAACTTACATAATCCTAACATTTGTTAACTTACATTAAGGCTAGTGGCCTCTAACTTACATAAGAATAGCTTCCACTAGGTGAAATAATCCTACCAACTACAAAGTTACACCATCCTAGAGGTAGCAAGTTACATAAGCCTACCCACCTCTAAGCTACATAAGGCTAGTTGCCACTAAGTTACATAAGCCTAGCCGCCACAAAGTTACATCATCCTAACGGCCACAAGATATATAATCCTAGTGGATGCTAAGTTACATAAGCCTAGGGGTCACTAAGTTACATAATCCTAGCATGCCACTAAGTTACATAAGCCTAGCATCGCTAAGTTACTAAGAAAACACATAAGCTAACGGTCACTAAGTTACATAAGCCTCACAGCTGCTAATACACATAAGCCAGCTAGGCACTAGGATACATCTTTTTAACATTTATTTGATCAATTTGTAAAATGGAAATCATTGTAATAAATTTAGTGGTTGCTAGGAATTTTAAAATAGAATAAAATCCAAGATAATGTGAACTACTTTTATGCCTTTTCATTCTGTAAATCATAAAGAACAAAAATAGAGTTAAGAATTACGTTAAACAATGTTGTTTTGAAACATGGATTTGAAAATTTATTTCCATAGGAAATCAATTCCATCAGGATAATTATATTCAAAATTACATAAGGATTGATCCCTCTCAAGGGTATCTAGTTAAAATATTTTTACTACAATGCATTAATTATTGTTCTTAAATTTATGCAAGGTATGTCTTGATACCATAATGTCCCTGATTCATTATTTTAATTTGATCTCCTTTCCATATTTTTCTTGGTCTCCATGCCCAATGACATTTGTCTATATCAATATTTGATGTGTCCCTTTATTTTCACCACCATTGTTTTTTCTTTAAGTCATTCTTAAACCTTTCTTTTTCTGTATTTTCTTTTCCTGTGGGTTCCCACTAGCGTACCCTTATCTTTTGAGCCTTTGTGTGAACATCTTGTATTAGAATTCATTCTACCTTGCCCATCCATATAGGTACATTATCATCATCTGTTCTTACTAGTATCATATGCCCATGTCATTCACATCCACTACTGGGTTGAATTCATCTCAAGGTCTATCAAAAATAGGCCCAACATATATTTCCTTATTTGAAAGGACATTTTTACTATAGTAGTTATCCATGTCAAGATGTGGTGCACCCAGTATTTGATCATACATTACACTATCTTGAATTTTTTTTGGCCAAAAATAATATCTCCTCGTCATGCGATAATTGACAAAGGGATTCTATAGGGCATGTAGAATATTTTTCCAATATGTAATCTTTGGAACCTAGAATACTTCTACCACCATATGTTGAACTCTTTTCCCAGTGTGTGATGTATGCCTAAATGCCTCTCTGCAGGTCTACCATCTCTTTTAGTTCTTTGAAGGGTCCCTTCAGGAAAGAAAGGTTTCTCATCCACTATTTTCCAGATCTCAATTGTTGGGACCATAAGGCATCCATGAATGATGCTTTGTACTCCATGATGGGAATGTTTTCAATGACATGGAATTTAAACATATTTGGTTTGTTGATACCCATGATATTGTGGTTTCCATCTAGCATGGTTTCCATCTAGCATGGATAAATGCAAAAAACATGTGATTTTTGTTGTCACTTGAAGCATTATCCAGTTGTGATTGAAACATGGGAGAAATGGTCTTTCCATATTTTGTTGAGGTTTACTATGAAGTTTGAGGAAGGTTCAATAGTGAAAGTCCCTTGTTACACTTTTTAAGGATGTAAGCATAACTATAACATGCAGGTAACAATTTCATTGTTACTTTAGTATCATCCTATGTCTCCACTTAACGAGACATGTGTGGTGATATATCATAATTTCTCTCCACCATTTTGTATATCAATGTAATAGTTGTGAAACTACTTGGCAGTTGTTTTTGTTTTCCTATTTTTCCATTTACTGTCCTCCTCTCATCATTCATCCAATATTGTTTATATCCATAATAGGTGCTCTTCGGGATTCCATGACATCTGTACCATGCATAGTGGCATACATCCTTTCCACATAACTTCAATTTATCTATAGATTGCTCAGAAGTTTGACCTACATCATAACTGCTAGCATTTATGGTGAATGCATTAATATCCTCATCCTCATCAAATGTATCCTCTGAGTCATTGGTCATGATGTTTTTTATGCCATCAACCCCCACATGTGAAACTTCTAGAATCACATGCTCAATCATTTGGTTCCTTTTCCATTAGATAAAGTATCCCTTGTTTTCACTTTCTTCCATTGTTTCACAACCATCAATTGTGTATGGTAAGTCTCACTCTTCCATTGAATACAATACTTATTGTGACAGTGAAGAAATTAGACCCCATTTCTTTACAATTGAGTGTAGTTCTGGATGGATAAACTAGTCCCTCTGAAACTATCACATCTTTGGAGAGTAAATCCACATATGTCCTTCTTCGAATACAAAGTTCATTTTCAACTATATCCACACATAAAAAAGAGAAAATTAGTAATGTAGACACTTAAATCTTAAACCTATGGAGAATTTGAAAATGAGAAATATCAATAACAATTCCAAGGTTAAAACAAATGCTTGAAATCACAATGACAAAATAAAAATAAACATCTTAATATGAACATCTCTAAAACCTTCTTCCAAGGGTTAAATTTTTCAGCCAAATGCTTGTCCAACAATTTTTTGGGTGACGGTAATATTTCAATAATGCCTTTCAAAACTACAAAATTTGTGATATTTATACTAACTATTTTATATTTATTATTATTTTTAATATATATTTATATATTTTATTATAATTTACATACAAATCTATATAAAAAAATGATGGTCACATTTTAAATGTACACATCACATGTGATGGTCATTTTAAATATTTGTAAGTATTTTACAGCTAAAATCATGAAAAATGTCTAAATGGTCATCAAATTTATCCCTTGCAAGATCCTTCTATGTAAATCTTGAACATATGTATAATTTGGCTAGCATTCAAGACATTACGTAAGTGATTATTTTCATTTATGCCAAATATCAATTTTATTATCATCATACATATATGACTAATCATGCATATCACCTTTTTCAAATCAATAAATGTTGACCTTGAAAATCCTATCCAAATTATACTCTAAGATAGATGTCATCTATTTTAGAACTTATCATCCTTGATAAATAACACTTAGAAACTTTTACCTCAGTCTCTATATAAGAATTTATGTTATTAGATGACTATTTTCATACTAAATAAAGTTACTAATGATTCCTCAAAAAACTAGTTCTATTCTGATCATAAATTTTCCTTTTGCATTATATATTGTGTACATAAATAGTGCTAATTTTTTCCATATAAACCATTGTATTATAATCTTAGATCCCACAAATGTGTGTATCATTTTATCCATAAAACACATAGTCTATGGCTTTCAAAAGTTTCTATAGCCTAGTGGCCACTTGGACTTACAATTTTCTTGTACACACACTCATGCAGATATTTACTAGAATGGCAGGTCAAATTGCGAGTGATCGCACTTCAGAAGTGTGAGTCTCAGATCTGCACTTCTAAGTGTGATCACTCACAATTTTAAAGTGTGATCACTCGCATTTCAAAGTGCATTCAGTCAGCAGTTGAAGAGAAGGATTGAACCTATATAAGGGATTTATTTTACCCAGAGCCTAGTAGTAATGGATTGTGCCATGTGGCCGTATACAATAAACTTCAATATTATTCCTTTTATATATATATATATATAAATATCATATAATATCACTAACATTAAAAACATTCAAACCTTCAACCTCACTCACTTGCCTCATGTGTATTTGGTTATTACTTCATGTCGGACTAAAACCACAAATTTTATATGAAATAAAGCTCTTGTATATTTTGATGTACTAATTAATGATTCCTCATAAAACCAATTCTATTCCTATCATAAATTTTCCTCCTACATTATATATTGCATACCTAATTAGTGCTCTTATTTGACCATATAACACATTGTATTAGACTCTTAGATCCCGTTATTTATATATCTTTTATCCATAAAACACATAGTGTATGGATTTCAAAATTTGTCTAGCCTAGCAGCCACAATCACTTTAATTATTTCCCCTACTGTTGAGTCTAACTGTAAAAAAATCATACAATAAAAAAAATATTGTATAAATTCTTACATTAATTCTTTACAATACTAATTACACTATTAACGAGGACCATTTTGAAAGGTAAAATGCTAATTAATGTTGCATGGTTCCTCAACATTAATTAGCCATTAAATCCAAACAATGTAAAATGTTCCATTTGAAAGTATGCATTTGAAAGTACATGCACATTGGAAATATGTGTGCACATTTGGAGTATGTAACTTTTGTCAGCCATTAATTAGCCATTTAATCTAAAGAAATGTAATGTCTTACAATGCCTTTTCAAATTCACACCCAAATAAAGTGGCGGTTGGATGTGTCAGTTGCATATCTCTATAAATAGACATTTTTTTAGTATATGTTTTGAACAATTGTCTTTCTATTTTCTTCGTCTAAGCATAAGTGCACACTCTGTTCATCCATTGTAAAATATGAGAAGGGAAAGCGTCAAAAATTATATTCATGGTTTCTGGAGACTTTTTTATTTTCTTTGTGTGCCAAAAATTGGTATGCATTCTCACCATCATCCCTTCCAAAATTATGAAATTCTATAAATGTAGAATTTTCCATAGCCTTTTCAAAAAACCCATTTTTTGTGCTTCCAGTAATCAATGTTAATCCATGATACCATATTCTTTAAGGAATTTTAGCAAACAATTCTCAATACAAAGGGTTTGGCATCATTTTTTCATTCAAGATGCTTTTCCATCAATGATTTGTGAAATATGTGTATACCATGCTTGCATGAAATGCAAAAATAGGTTATGGGAAGTTTTTTCGCAAGAGGACTGAGAATGTTTCCTAAAATACATGTCATGGACAACAATGTTTGCTGGAAAATAGATTTAGTTCAATTAGGATTTTATTTTTGGGTATTTTGTAGACAATTAAAATGAAGTGAACTTTAAGACCACTCTCAGCAAGTTTTTCTTGACATTTCATTAAAATTTGATTATTGAAATAAATATTGTATTTTGAAGTTTTTTATTCAAGATTTTTTTTCACAAATGCGTTATTGTGAAATTTTAGGGGTTATTGTGGTATAGATTGTATATTTTTTATCAAATAAATGATTTAGTAAGATATTTAACAATATGAAGAGTAGTGAAAGAGGATGGAAGGGAGTCGAGTATTTGGGATACTTCTTCAGACACTCTAGGTTCAAAGTGTGTTGTAATGGAGCTCATCTTGATAGATAAATGACATGTATATTAATCTGTAATAACATTATAGGAATATTTAGCATCATTTTTACAAACCCATAACACCTGCCAAGAACTTGTTCTATTGTGTTTTGAAAAATAATCCTGGTGGTATGGATGGTGGATCAATATGCACAATACAAAAGTGAATATTGGAATCGATGTATGGTCATGGTGGTGCATAGAATCGATGAGAAGATGAAGTTGATAAATTGATATTATTTTGTTGGCCTTATTTCTATCCACAAATAGTCCTTCGTTGCACATACTCAGTAAAATTCAATGGCTACCACATCATTGACATTTTCAATGACAATATTTTAGAGGATATTTATGTTACGAATGAGTTTCCAGTCAATGTGTTGGTGTTGGATTACAATGAGGTATTTATGAAAAAATATGGTTCTTCAAGAGTGGGAGAACCAAACATATTTTAGAGAACAAAAGAAACGAATAAATATTTGTGGTAGGAGATTTCGATGAACAAGGAAATTATCTAAGACATTTTTACTATTTTAATGGTTTTTTTATCTCATCACAATTTTGACTAGTTTTAATCGTTTGTCTTCACCACCGTTTATTTTTTCCTAGGATCAAAACCACCTATGCTCTACTCAGGATCAATACCACTTGCTCTGCTCCTCTCCTTCCACCATTCTTTTTCCCAGGATCAATACCACAATTATATGGCAAGACTTGCATTATACTAAAGTTGTGTTATGTACATATAAGAAAATTTTAAGCGTAATAGTTTTGGAGTAAGATACTTGTTAACACATTTTTTATTAGTTTTAGTTGTTTGTCTTAAACAGTTTACCACTTCTTCCTTGTTTTTTTGGGAGGTGGAAGTGTAAGGAAATTGTGAGATTTAATATCTTGGCAATACATATGTACAATGTACCAAATTGAGATTATTCTTGGCAATATTATACAATGTTATGTTATCCATATATATGTTCATACTCATACTAACTCTACAAATAGTATGGTCATTTTATTTAAGGTCGTTATACCATGTTTTATATGGATAAGGTCATTATACCATGTTTATATGGATAAAATGATACAAAGAGGTTTTCTCTTCTTGAAAATTTCTATAGTTATAAAATTGTAATGGTCAAATATGAGTCACAATTCAAGATCTCCTTCACTACCAAGTGAGAGACATATGCATACATAATAAATCCCTTCACAATATCTAATGCAGTAGAAATCATTAAGGTTGAAATGGCCACTGTATTACTAAGAGGAATTTATATAGTTTAAAGTAATCTTAGGTAATGATAATGGATTGAAAATATTTGACTACAAATGTTTTTTTTCCAATGATAAGATCTAATGCTTAAAGGATCATGGCTGTAGTGCCTTAAAAACAACTGGTTGTTAATGAAAAATTTTACCATTCAGATACTAATGAACACTAAGATATATTAATGTATTACTTGAAGTGGATAAAATGATACAGAGAGTAGCATGATCAAAGAGGATTTCTTTTCTTGACAGTTTCTCTAGTTTAAAATTGTAATGGTCAAATAGGAGTTACAATTCAAGATCACCTTCACTACCAAGAAAGAGACGTATGTATACAAAATAAATCCCTTCACAATATGCCAAGAAGAACTCTACATAGATGGAAATCTCCTCTACTATGATTGGTAATTCGAACACTATATTCAAATTTATGCAGATAAGCTCTAAATAATCTATTTATGTTTTTTTAGATAATACATCTAAGCAATATAATCATGTGGGATTAGAAATTTCCGCTACACAAATAGTTCACTTTATTTCTTAATTTGAAAACATAGGTTGACTAAAAAATCATATTAATGAATCTTAGCAACCTCTAAGACATTCCTTTCAATAACTAATAATATATATTATGAGAACTACATAAGGCTTGATCCCTCTCGAGGGTATGTAGTGCAGCACTTGGCTCTGCCAGGGATAGTCCAGCCAATATGATATAATTATTAATAATTAAAGAGAGGTATAAACATCCGGACAAAAAATTAATCAGAGATAAGTATGTCTTGACCCCTTAAGAAAACATGTATTGTAACACTTTTCTCATTGCAATAATAGTTGTCTTGTGAAGGAATCCTAGCTAATGATAAGCTCTAACTATTTCATTGTGGCTGACCTTAGCACTACTAGGATCAGAACTATGTATGTCTTGACCCCTCAATAGTGCATGTATTGCCACATTTTTCTCATTGATTTAATATTTTTCCTGTTAATGATGCCTAGCCACCACTAAGCTCTAAATATTTCATTGTGGTTGACCTTAGCGACCGCTAGGAGGAGAACTATGTTCATCCATTGGAAAATTTGATCATGGTTTGATTTCAAACAATCTGAGCATGATTTGATTTCGTGGAGATGGAAAAAGAATTTTATGATTGACAAACTTCCTTGCATACTCATACAAATCATGAGTCCATCATCTTGATGTTGTAAGAGTACACTAGGAGCTTTGGAAATATTTAATGTTTTTCTTACTAAGTAGAGACCTTATGGCCATTGAGACTTCATTTATCCAAAGATATAGATACGGTGCCACTAAGATATAGATACTAATAAATCACAGTTAATGAATCTTAGCAGCCGCTAAGACCTTCCTTTAAATAACTTGTAATATATATTATGAGAACTACATAAGGCTTGATCCCTCTTGAAAGTATGTAGTGCAACACTTGGCTCCACTAGGGATAGTCCAACCAATATGATACAATTATAAATAATTAAAGAGAGACATAAACATCTATGTAACAAAAAAATCAGATGTACATAAAGCTTTACCCCGTTAGAAAATATGTATTGCATTTTTTCTTGGTTCAAAAATAGTTGTCCAACGAATGATGTCTAGGTGAACACTAAGCTCTAAATATTTTTTAGGGGCTGATCTTAGTGACCACTAAGCTCTATATTTTCATGTGGTTGACCTTAGCGACCACTAGGATCAGAACTACATATGTCTTGACCCCTCAAGAGTGCATGTATTGCCGCACTTTTCTCATTGCATTCATAGTTGTCCTGTGATTGATGCCTAGTGATCACTAAGCTATGTAAATATATCATTATGAGTGACCTTAGTGACCACTAGGATCAGAACTAGGTATGTCTTGACCCCTCAATGTTGCATGTATTGTTGCATGCATTTCTCAATGCATTCATAGTTGTCCTAGAATAATGCCTAGTGATCACTAAGCTGATAATATTTAGTTGTGGCTAACCTTAGTGACTGCTAGGATCAGAACTAAGTATGTCTTGACCCCTCAATATGCATGTATTGTCCACACTTTTCTCATTTCATTAATATTTTTCCTATGTGATTGATGACTATCAACACTTCTTACATTTATTTTCCAATTGATTTTTAATATAACAAAATATTCAGAATAAGAGACATAAGAGTGTTGATGTAAATGCAAGTATGTCCTTTGGCTCATTATCTATTTCTGTTGGTGATATATGCAGTGTTTGTGGACCTAGAATCCTTCAACATGGTGGGAGAATTAGGTGGTGTCGAACATGTATGCTTATTTATATTCCTATGCAGACACCAGAATAATGAGAGATACCATTTTTGATCCAGCTTCCTTAAATCATGAATTTTAGCATTACTCAGCTATTTTTTCCATAGTACAAAATGAAAGTCTTGATGTAGATGTCGTAGATGAAAAGGGTATCCTGGAAGATCAAGAACTAAGGTCCCAAGACATAAGGGAAATAAAAAGAGATTTTGCCTCCATTTAATTTCTGCTAAACTAGAGGTGCTTCCATTTCTGGAACTGATTACTTCCTATCTAATTTTTTCCAAGGCCAAGGAGTGGACCTTATTTTCTAAATCATGGAAAAATAATAGGTTTTTATGTTGGGCATGCATACAAACGTTATTACAAACTTCCACATCTAAAACCTTGTACAATAAAGATACATAGTTGAGTCCTAGATGGCCACAAGGAAAATAAGAGATCTTTTATAGAGTTGGGAGTGGACCCAATAGATAATATGGATGATTCTGATCTAGTGAAATTCTTATTAATAGGTTTAGACCAGGAGTTCTGTATTGGCATGGCCCTCATGAACAATTTATATGGAAAACCTTCTATCTCTAAGGTTGATGTATCCTAGATCCCTTTACTTTCTATGATTATTGATGAAGGAAAGATTCCTTCTTAGGGAAAGTGCTATGTTTCAATTTGGTGAGCCAAAGAAAAATTTCATGGACAATGGGAAATCATTTTACATGGCTTCCTATCTTTTGGATGTAGTCTATGGTATTCTCAACTATTTATAATTCTGTCAAAAATGGCTTCCTTCATGCCCTTTGCAGCTAAATGAACTATATTCATAACTTGTATGCCCATCAGTTCAGATCTCATATTCAAGATATATGCACTTATTTATATCCTACTCTCTACCAAAAAATACATGAAACAATGACACCCATAATATCTACTGACATCCTCACTTCCATAAGGAAAATGGGAGTTGTATTCTTCTATCCAGAATATACCATTATCATGATTGAGGGGATCCTTACACCTCCTTTTCAGTTTCCATATTATGTTCCTGAAAATTTGGTAGAACAAGAGGTGGCATATCAATTTTCATTTAAAACACAATGAAATATTGAAAATAATACCAAACACCTTGGAAATATATCGTATGCAAAGAGAATAAGCTTAAAAACACATCCCCCCTCACTATCTGTAGGTGCCCTGATCTATTGCCCATAGAAATTCATTCCATCTTCCCAGAAACCCTCTAAGGATACATAGGATTTCCAATTTGAATAATAGAGGAAAGATAAATGTATTATGCCACAAGGATGTCATGAAGGTATGGAATTACCCAAAATAGATGATAACCATGTTCAAGATAATTGAAGATGACATGGGAAGTTCCCATCTGAAGGAACTTTTAAAAAGGAGGCTACAAAGAGAAATTCAGTTCTATTTGATCCTTCAAAAAATCCCCACGCTCCCCATTCTCCAGATCTCCAATGTTTCCTGCATCAAATGAAACTCTATATGAGGTTTAAGACATTGGGCACCAGACAAATTTTGGTGGCATATGCCTTAACTTCTTTAGATGAAGAAGAAGAGACAACACAAACTGAAATCTCAATCAGTGCAGCCCCAGTGAAACCATCTCAATCTTCTCCCTCTGACTCCACATGAAGCAGATAAAGATTGGGTTGATAATCCATAATTTCTCACAAAGAACAACTATTGGGAGGCACAAGAAGATCCCTTAGTAAACATTGAATTCAATCCAAGAATGGTAACCTTGAAAAGGCTAACCAAAAAGAAGATGGAAACACAACAAGCCATTTCTGCATGAAAATTAAAACCTCTTCTCTCTTACAAAGAAATGGAAATCCAAAAGCTCCCAAGTGGTGCAATATGAGGAAGATCTAGAGTCCTTGATAAGGGATACAACTGAAGTAGATAGAATTAGTGATAGGCATATGTGCTAGAAATAAAGAGCTTGAAACTCAATTAAAGGTCATAGTTCCTGTAGGTACATTTTCTTATGTAGAAGAGGCATTGCATGGCCTGTACAATGCTATAAAGGAATGCATCAAGGAAAATATGAAGGAACAAATACCTACCTAAAGAAGACCAAAAAATATCATTAAAACATGGGATCCATGTAAAAAACATTAATATATATGGGAAAAGTTATTGAGGAAGGTATTTATAAATACCCTTCAATTATAACCATGGACGATATTGGTATATGCTAGACATATGATAATTATACCAAGGAAAGACTAAGGGAATGGAAAGATCAAGGTAAGAAAACTATCTCTCCAGTTTGATGACATAGTTTCAAGAGGAATTCATATTTTCAGAGAAGCCTCAGTTATGGAAGTATTTAATGAAAACCATGAGTTGGTTTCTAGTGAAGAGTTTGCTATATCACTTAAGAAATTCTTGGTTAATTTTCAAAGTAGAATAACAGAGGAAAATGAAGGAGAAAATTCATAGGTCATTGAGATTTGTCTCCAAAACTAGGGGAAAAAATATAGAAAATAGAGACTCTGAAGGAAATCACAATAAAAGAAAATGTTACTCAGCAGGTTTTGTTTGACAAGGCTAGTGTGCTCTTTAGAAATCCTATTGTGGACATAGGAAAGATAGATAGAGATTACAAATATTTGTAAAGAATAATTTCTTGTGGCACAAAGCAACATGATACAACACAGCCCCACACAAGAGACAATCAAAAAAGCTCAGGAAGTAACTTTACATGCAACCTACATGTCAACACCAATCCATAATTAAGAAAGATCCACAATGAATCATGAGTCGTAGTATTTGAGCATAGTGGGAAAGTAATGAAATATGTATATCATGTAAATAGATTAATATTTATGATTTATTGAATGTTCATGTATATATTCCAAATGTTATACTTATCTAAACATGCACATGGTAGTTGTACATCCAAATATGTTGTGTGGCATAACCTAACCTTCACTATCTTATTTATTTTTTTTAATTCCTAGTGATCATAATATCAAATAACTATGTCATGGCATAACCTAGTGGACTCTAAGATAAAAATATTATTCTTTGACTTGTTAAATGCTAGTGACCCATAAGCTCAAAATATTATATTTTGGAAGTATTAGCTTAACTTAGTGGCCACTAAGCTCAAAACATCTTACTATAATTTGTTAAAACCTAGTGACTTGTAAGATTACAATGTAATTTGATAGGTTATGTCGAGGCATAACCTAGCAGATGCAAAGCTCAAAATATCCTTCTCTAATTTGTTAAATCCTATTGACCCTTAAGATCGAAATATTATATTGTTTAAGTACCTAGCGGCCGCTAAGCTCAAACTATGTTAATTTAATTGTTAAATCCTACTGACTCGTTAAAATCCTTATTATGTTATGGCATATCCTAGTTGCGACTAAGATCATAATATCTTAAATTAATTTCTTAAATCCTGATGATCACTATGCTCCAATTATTATGTCGTGGCATAAAATAGTCTACTAAGCTCACAACATCTTACTTTATTTTGTTAAAACCTAGCAATGGACTAAGCTCCAAATATTATGTTGTGGCATAAAATAATGGTGGCTAAGCTCAAAATATCATTCTATAACTTGTAATTTGTTAAATCCTAACCTGACTACAAGCTCCAAATATTATGTCATGGCCTAAACTAGCAGCCAATAAGCTCAAAATATCTTCCTTTAATTTTTCATATCCTGTCGATGCATATTATGTCATAGCCTATCATAATCTCTGCTAATCTCATAATATCTTAATTGAAAAATTTAAATCCTAGCAACTGCAAGATCCAAATAATATGTTGTGGCATAACCTAGCAGGCAGCTAAGCTCATAATATCTTAATTTAATTTATTATATCCTAACCACCACTATGCTCCAAATACTATGTGGTGGCATAACCTAGTGGCCGTTAAGCTCAAAATATTGTACTTTAAATTCTTAAATCCAAACAATAAATTTTACTAATATATACACATCTTGATTTTCATAAAAAAGGATTCATCTGCTTTATTTACTAGAGGCTTTACCTAGCGACCAATAAGGTCTAAAATCAACCTTTTATGTGTTATACATTCTCCAAATTAAATTTCATTGCTTAACATAGTGGTCACTAAGCTCAAAATATCTTACTTTAATTTGTTAAAATCTAGCGACATCTAAGATTACAATATAATTTGTTAGGTTATGTTGAGGCATAAGCTAGTGGACACTAAGCTCAAATGTCTTTCTTTAATTTGTTAAATGTTAGTGACCCTTTAGCTCAAATTATTACATTGTTTAATTACCTAGTGGTCACTAAACTCAAACTATGTTAATTGAATTTTTAAATCCTAGTGACTAGCTAAGATCCAAATATTATGTTTTGGCATATCCTAGTGGTGGGTAAGCTTATTATGGCATGGCCTAACCTAGCCGCTGCTAAGCTCAAAATATATTCCATTAATTTGTTAAATCCTATTGATACATATTATGTCATGGCCTAATATAACATCCACTAATCTCATAATATCTTAGTTGATATTGTTAAATCCTAGCGACTGCAAGCTCCAAATAATATGTTGTGGCATAACCTAGCAGCCACTAAGATCAAAATATATTCCTTTAATTTGTTAAATCTTTCATACATATTATGTCATGGCCTAACATAGTGTCCACTAATCTCATAATATCTTTATTGAAATTGTTATATCCTAGCGATGGCAAGCTCCAAATAATATGTTGTGGATAACCTATATCGCTAATCTCATAATATCTTAATTTAATTTGTTACATCCTAACCACCCATAGCCTCAAATACTATGTGGTGGCATAACCTAGCAATCCACTAAGCTCAAAATATCTTACTTTAAATTCTTAAATCCAAACAATAAATTTTATTAATTTATACATATCTTGTTTTCATAAAATAAGATTCGTTTACTACCTTTACCCAATGACCAAAAGTTCTAAACATCAAAATTTTATGTGTTATACAAATTATGTATAGATTTCTCTATATCTTATGAGATTTAGGAATATTATTTTTACTTTTATGACAATTTAAGAAACTTGGACTAGCAATCGAGAAGCTATTCAACCAGTTTTTAGATATGACGTGATCTACTCATTGCAACCTAGTGGCCGCTAAGCTATTCCTAATGGTAAATATATCATGTTTATAATGGAATGGTGTTATAAATCTAAATTGTTAATCTTTCCATATAAAACAAGAGATAAATAAACTACCAATGGCTAGGCCCAAAAAAAGTTTTTTTCCTATATTAAAAACAACTGAGCTACGGACTGCTATGCTAAACAAATGTTTTCTACAAAGAAGAATTATAGCCTAGCACCCACTAGGCTAGAAAATTTTTTTCATGGTTGAGTGTATTCCTATATGAGAAATCATATTGAAAAGCTATAAATGATAACAAATAAATATGGAGTTTACATAATAGATACATAAATATACGTGTAGAATCATGTATTAATGTGTATAACAACACTCTATCTCTCTCCAATAATATGTAGCATATTAAAAAATATTTTAAATGAAATCTATTATTTCTTTACTTTCACATTCAATTCAAAATAAATTTGGGTTCAGTAAATTGGTTTTGTAAATAAAGAATTATAACGTGGCGACCACAAAGCTATTTGAATTTTTTTCTTAGCTTAATGGGTGCAAAATGAAATATATATTTAAATATATAGTGATTAAAAATTTATATTTAATAATATTTAAGCATATATATAATATGTTTACCTTCCATTGTACAAAAATAAAATTGCTGAAGACATTACATTTGACTATTTATACATTTGAAAATGTATATAATTGAAAATATTTATCATACAATTGAATACTTAATATGGTTCTATATTTTTAAAGTAATATGTTAACCTCATATATTTTCCTAAAATGTCTAAGAGACAACAATGTAAAAAATGTAAAGTGAAATAATTTTCCATGCTTATTTGTATCATCTTAATAAACAACATTAAAATATTTTGGTTCTCACAACCCATTAAAATTTAAAAAAATATGACTATGGTTCACAGGCCATCATTATTGGGAAAAAACAATTGCATGAAAACAAGAATGAAAAATTCAAAAAGAAAATACCCAGAGAGACATTGAAGGGTAGAAATGGGAAAGCATTCAACATAGAGAAATACTAGATAAAAAATTTATTAATTTTCTTTCGTTAGGGCACAACAAAAATTGTGTTTTCATGAAGAACCTGGTTTGACAAGGCATTCAAAAAAAACTAAAAGGAAACTCTTTTAGGGAAAACAAGGCTGGACTGTGTGATCAGGATTAATAGGGAAAAAAATGAACTGTCCATCCAAAACATAGGAACTAGTCAATTATAGAGTTAATAGAGCCCACAGTCAAAAAAGGTACACTTTATCTATAATAGATGATTTTGATAAATACCTGATTTAGTAATATACTGAATTCTTTCTGCAATGATGTCTATGAAACCTTTTTCTGCTACCTCAAACAAACTATCTGAGAGATTCTATTTGTAAGCTCTTTTTCTTGCCTCATTTGTGTGGGATTTCAGTAATGTGCCTTTTTGTGTGAATATTTAAAATATTCATAAAAGTGTGTACGTCCTTTGCTTTCCTCCTTTGTGCAATCCTTTGTGTACATGTCTTTGTGTGCTCTTCAAACAAGATTATATTCCCTTGTAAAAAAACACTTAGGATTCGTAGACTCGGCCCTAGTAATCTATGACCTGCGACATATTGTTCTTCAATTTCAAGAGTTACTTTTCTGCAAGGCCAAAAAATGAGAAACCCAAATCAATATTTCTCCGAGATATTTATTAATTTAGTTTGACACATTCCATGATAGAAATTTTGAAAATAGAAAAAGTGTTAGGATTTCAAAATTTACAAAAATTGACTTTCCCCCTCATAAAGAAAAAGTGCGGGATATTGAAATTTCAAATATTCATAAAAGTGGGGAATTTGTAATTCAAATTTAAATTTTTACCTCATTATGAAATAAAAAAATAACATAAATTCAAAACAACGTAATTTGTTATTGTCTATAACATATAATAATATAAACATAATAACAAATATAGTATAAGAAAACAAAGAAATAAATCCTAAACATAGTTTTAAAGTTTAATAGAATAATATACATACATTTATTTCTATTTTATTATCAAAATTGATATCGACATTGTTAAATATAATGCACATTAATTTAATATAATTCTCCAATTAAAATGTGCCACATGGAAAGTTTGAACCAATAGTTGGGAAACATTATAATTGACACATATTTCACGTCGGCTTATATATAGGAAAACACTTAGCAATCATTGAACCCCATTGCCATGATTTGTTATTCCAATGTAGGATTTAAAATAATAAAGTGTTAGGTCTTAGAGGCCGCTAATATATTCGTTTCAATAGGTGTTAATGAACAACTATGCATGTTTTATGTTGGCCATTTATTTTTCAAGGAGAATCCTAGTGGTCATTAGCCTCTATATTTTCTAGGATTCCTTTCCAGCAATGTATGAAACATTACAGGTTGTCCGACTGAATTATTGAGCCTAGCATCCACTATGCCATTCATTTCAATAACTAATGAAGCTTAGTTGTTGATAAGCATTTTTTCCTTACGAACTGATGTGAATTATATGTTACAAACAATATATCTTATGATAACTACATGAGGATTGATCCCTCTCTAAGGGTATGTAGTGCAACACATGGCTCCACCAGAGATAGTCCATCCAATATGATACAATTATAATAATGAAACCTACTAGCACTCCATAAATTAAATAGACAATGTTTATAATGACAAGAGGTAATGGTAGGATCCTAGCGGCCACTAAGCTAGACCATGATTTATTATTTTATCACTAATTTCAAAATAAGAAATTTTGAGCCTAGTGTCCCCTATGGCATTCCTTTCAATAAGTAATGAACCTTAGTGGTCGCCAAACATTTTCTCCCATATGAATGATGTGAATTATATGTTATAAACAATATATCTTATGAGAACTATATAAGGCTTGATCCCTCTCGAGGGTATGTAGTGCAACACATGGCTCCGTCAGGGATAGTCCAACCAATATGATACAATTATAATCAATAAAAATTACTAGCAACCAAAAGCTGTATAGATAATTTTTACAATGACAAGAGGTAATGGTAGGAGCCTAGCGGCCACTAAGCTAGACAATGATTTATTATTTCATCACTATTTTCAAAATAAGAAATTGTTGAGCCTAGCATCCCCTATGTCTGTTCCTTTCAATAAGTAATGAAGCTTAGTGGTCGCTAATCATTTTCTCCCATACGAATGAATGTGAATTATATGTTACAAATAATATATCTTATGAGAACTACATAAGGCATGATCCCTCTTAAGGGTATGTAGTGCAGCACATGCTTGGCTTGTGCTAGGGATAGTCCAACCAATATGATACAATTATAATCAATGAAACCTACTAGCTCTCCATAGATATACAAATAATGTTTACAATGACAAGAGGTAATGGTAGGAGCCTAGACAAGAGGTTGCCACTAAGATAGACCATGATTTATTATTTCATCACTATTTTCAAAATAAGAAACTGTTGAGCCTAGTGTCCCCTATGTTGTTCCTTTCAATAAGTAATGAATCTTAGCGGTCGCTAAGAATTTTCTCCCATACAAACCATTGTGAATTATATGTTACAAAAATATATCTTATGAGAACTACATAAGGATTGATCCCTCTCGAAGGTATGTAGTGAATAACATGGCTTTGTCAGGGATAGTCCAACTAATATGATACAATTACAATCAATGAAACCTACTAGAACTCCATATTTGTACATATAGTGTTTGTAAATGACAAGAGATAATTGTAGGAGCCTAACAAAACTAAGCTAGACGATGATTTATTATTTCATCACTATTTTTAAACTCTTAGTTTTTTTTTGCTTTAATACAACATAACGAACATTAAATGTTTGCAACCTAAGAAGAATGATGCTCTAAATGCGTTAACATAAGTTTGAACAATTTGGAATAAATTTCTTCATCTAGTATTGCAAATCTAACTTATAATCAAAGTAAGAGGCAATAGGCCCTTAGTGTATAGGTACTCAATAAACATTATTAATAATAAAATATTTTAATAAATAAGTATAACCTATCATGACCTTCTAGACAACAATGTTTCCATACAAAATGGCTAGAGTTGCTAGGGCCATACTTATGTTTAGGAAATGTGTAATCCTTCTCGGTTGTATTTGATAGCTTATTTGGAATTTCCTAAGGACCTTGTTAAAATTGATCTCTATTCTAGTAGAGAATACTAGTCTATTGTCTTCACAAAGATGGTCCTCCTACCTCATTCAATATTGATCCAATAGTTAATATTCAGAGCACGAGGTATATGAATAAATATATTCAAAAAAATATAAACTATGGTTTCTACCTGCTAGTTTATACATGTTAAATCTAACTTATAATCAAAGTAAGAGATAATAGACCCATGGTGTAGAGGCACTCAATAAACATTGTTAATAATCAAATATTTTAACAAATAAGTATAACCCATCATGACCTTCTAGACTACAATGTTTCCATGAAAACATATAGAGTTGTTAGGGCCATACTTATGTTTAGGAAATGTGTAATCCTTCCCGGTTGTATTTGATAGCTTGTTGTGGAATTGCCTAAGGACTAATATGCTTTAAATATATTACTTATACTTGTTACAAAAATTTAATCCTCTCTACTACAGTACATCCAATATACACTTATTTCACATCATCTTGTTAAAAAAAAATTATTAGTGTCCACTAACTCCTGTAATGTGAATTGTTGCTCAAACACTCTCTTAAAAATAAAAAAAAAACATTTGATCTTAGTTTTCTCTACACTATTCCATTCAATATATTTAAATGACTAAAAATGAATGTTTTAATATGTCCATTTATATGTTGACCAGAAGCTTATGTGCCATTAAGATCTATATTTTTTAATATTCTTGTCATGCCATCTATGTAATGTTATAGATTGTTCGACTCAATGATAATACTATCAAAAGGTGAAAATGAATGCTTATCCTTTTAATGTGTCACAAATGCATATAACATTTTTGGATAATTTTTGTTATTATTGATTTGATCCACAAAATATGAATTAATGTCTTTATTTTGAAGAGAGTGTTTGAGAAAAAAATCACATTAACAGAGTTAGCAGTCATGAAGCATTTTCTGTTATACAATACGATGTAAAATAAGTGTATATCAGATGTATAGTAGTTGATGGGATTAATTTTTTGTAATTATTGTAACCATTTGAATGATACACATCATTTCCAGTTGAATCCTAGCGGTCGCTAACCATTAAGTTAATTGGTGGGGCAAATTAACTTACAACAGTTAGTATGTTGTTCATTAATCTATAGTCATTTAATTATCAAACCAAGGGACGTAGACTTTCAATAATTCTAGTGTTGTATGCACAGTTACAAATATTTAAGAGATAAGAAGATAAATTGTTGTCACTACAATTCTGGAAATAAAAATTCTTGGAAACAAACTAAATTCAGACTAGAAGTAAATACTAAATCTAAGGAAAAACATGTAAACTCAGAATGCAGATATATAATTGAGTTGTTGTTAATCTAATCATGTAGTAGATCAATATAAACAAATGATGGATGGGGTTAGCAAACCACAAGTGGGCCTTGCATTGGGTGTTAATCCCTCCTAAGGCTTGTAACTATGACTAATGAACAAAACTCAGACTTTTATTGCTTTGGCATGAAGTTTACAATTGGGACTAGAGAAAACCTGTATCCATATATTATCTACTCATTTTCATATATCTATTCTTTGTTCTTTTCTCGATTTCTTTCCCAACATTAACCTTTTCCTTTTATACATCTCATTACAGTAGAAGCATGGAGAAACAAAGTTCCACTAGGAGTTTGAATTAGATCAAGTAAAATATGTAAACAAAATAATCCAAAGACTAGATGCATGCAACAAAATTATTTAGCAAGTGTTTACATGTCAATCACATAACTTAAGTAACCAATCAGTTTGATCCATCAGTTCCTAAATCATGAATCTAATTAGTTATTTCCTTGCTAAGTTGCAACACATAATCAGATGTTGGAGTTGAGTCATCTCCTAGTTCTCATGTTTGAATTGTAATTTATTCTTCCATCGACATGTGTAAGCTCAAGTGTGATGTCCATGTTCCACGAAGCTTCTCAATATCATGTCTTATTCATGTGTGTGACCTCCTTTGGCTGTGGATGCTTTTCTACAGACAAGTCCTTTGGTTGCATGTGAGTTGTTGTGCCTATGATGCCTTAGCTGTAGATGATTCCTTTTGGTTGCATGTGAGTTGTTGCATATACAAGTTACTTACAAAAAGAGGCATCACATGCATCATCAATCAAACATATTATTGTAATCAAGAGAATAAATGCGTACTCACAATACCACAAAATAAAGCTAATTAGTGATAACTATATTAATAAGTATTCATTCCATAATGTTTAGGTTATAATGAAATGTCTCAGTAGTATAACAGGGGAATACAAGTGCAAGGATACAAATGGCTCAACAAAATACAGAGGATGAGTTATTTAGAAAGAGAATTAAACAACTCATCACACCCCCAGGCTTAACTTCTTGAATGTCCTCATTCAATATTCTTTAGGTTCCTCAGTTGGCTTAGGGTCTGCCTGAATGGTGTTGCATAAGTGTCTGAAATCAATTGGAACATGTTTATCCCTACTAGCTCAGTGGAGAAGTGTGCATCATTCAATATGTACCTGTCCCAAACCCTATCTTGAATTGTTTCATCCACTGGTATATCACCAGACCAATGTGGTATAGGAAATTGGAAGATTGGTGGTTGATAACCAATTGGGAACCAAGTGTTTGCATATTTAATAGAGAAGTCAATGTAAACATTTACCCTTCTTAGAGTTGGTATTATATTAGGATAGGAGTTGCATCTCCTTCCTTTGCATTTCAGGGGTCATTTTATTCCAACACATCTGACATTCTTTTACTATTTCCCTTCCACTATGGGTAATCATGTTCCTTACTTTCTCATGTGCATATTTTCTCATTTTCCATGCCCACTTTCTAATCTCCTTGTATTCTATATACTTTTTATACTCTTCTATGACTAATTTGGGTTGGAAGCCTCTACCCTGACCATCAATGGCTGAAATTTCTGTAGGTTCCTGTAGTCTTCCATCTATTTCTCTCTGTCTAATTCATTCATGAAGTAAGAAATAAGTGCTTTGACTGGGACATCTCCAATGTAGAGGATTGGAATCCAATCCCTATCATATTCAATGGCATAATTATGCATGTATAACTCACATAACATGAACTAAATTTCTTGAGGACTGTTCAAATATAATGTAAAGAAATTCCTAGATCCACTGATGTCAAATTTCATGTCAGAGTTAATACAGGTAAGTTGGAGCTACAACATATTTCTCCTTTAAGAAAATAGCATAGACATTTGAAGGAGGCCTATGTCTAATTATCTCATAGGCCACTTTAAGTGTCTCATCCTTCTTATTCTTTAACCTTTCAATCTCCCTATCCTTTGCCTTAAGTTCCTTGTCTTTTTCCTCCATTTCTTGTTGGTGCTATGGAAGATAAGTTCTTCCTTCTCTCTCTCCATTTTCCTTTTAACCTATTAACATAGGTTTCAAACTGATGGACCCAGTAATCCAACAATGTTGTTTGTGTTCCTATGTTCCTATAAACTGGTTTGGAAGGCTCTTTGAAAACTTCTCTAATGACAATCTGTGGCTGCAATGGGGCCATATAAGAATGTTGCATGCTAACATGTGGCAAAAATGGTGGAGTGGGCTCCTAGTACTGTCTCAACTATTTCATCAGTAACTTTAGGAACATTCTCCTGTATTGTATCAATCTGTTTAGATGTTTGTTCTGCTTCAACTCCATGGAACAATGTTTTCAATAATTTCTTCAACAACATGGGGCATATCATCCCTAATTTCTCCTTTATTATTTAGTGTTTCAAGCACTATGTGGTCAATTTCTTCTATTATCTTCTCCTTATCACCCTTGGATGTATGAACCTTAGTTTCCTCAATTACCTTGTTCTGTACTCCTCCTTCTTCATGTTCTTCATGGGTTACCCCAGCATGAACTACCTCTACATGTTCTTTAATTTGTTCAGTAGGGATTTCTTGAACCATTTTCTCACCACTTTATTCTCCCTTCTTTTCTTTCATACCCTCCATGGGCTCCCTAGGACCCTGTTGCTCATGAATTTCAACATCAACACCTCCCTTTTCTATGTCCATTGATGTGGCCTCAATATTCTCTTATGTTGCAACTTCTTTATCACTATCAATTGTATGATATGAAGGTTTTGGGATTTGATTTTCGTGGAGATTCTTGTTTTTAGTCTATGGGAACCTAGGTGGTGTAGGAGTGGATTTGGAAGATGTAGGAGTGGATTTGGAAGATTTAGGAGTGGGCCTGGAATATTTTCTCTTACTCTTTGAGGTGGATGATTTAGGAGTTGAAAATCCAAGTAGGGTTTCAGCAATGAGAATCCTCTCAGGGGATACAGGAATGGGGTTCTCTTCAGCAGGTGGTGTATTTTCAGAAACAAGGGGTTTCTATGGGCTGAGAAGTGGAAGTTGTGGGTTCAGGATGAGAAGTGGAAGTTGTGGGTTCAACTGTATGAGTGGAAGAACTACTATATTCTTCTTCTTTTCTTCTATGCCTTAATAATTCATCAATATGTTTTTCCCTTGAAAAATTCTCCCATTTCAATTCAGGATGTTCTCTCTCCAATGTGTGTTTGATAACTAGGGTAACAAGGTAGTGGTGTGAAAGTGTTGACCTCCCTCTCTGTGATTCTTTACTCATATTTTTCAAGCTCTCATTTAAGAAATTAGGTACATTAACATGCCTATCATTCTTCAGATGATTGAGTAACTTGAAGTGGACTATATTTAGTCTAGAATATCTACCCTCACAAGTAAAATACTTGATAATATAATTGGAAATTTCAGCCTAGAGTGGTTTGAGAGAGGTTCTATATGTACCTTGGTGATCAGTTATGAAAGCATCATCCTCATCAACAAAGTCTCATCGAGTTACCTTTGGATTGGATTTCTCAAGGAAAGGTTCACCTTCTATAGGAAGTCCAGTAACTAATAGCCAAGATATCATCATTCACCTTCACTGTTAAGTCCTTGACCTTAGCTTCTCCATCTTTCAATGTAGCATAAAATTCTTCGACCATAGATTCATTAAAACCCTGGAATTTTCTAATGTAGTTCCATCCATCCACTGTTATGAAAATATTGTAAAATTTGTGGCTGGTTGAGAATTTGGGAATGCTCTAGTTGGCTCATGGTGGATTAAGTCTCCCCCCATTCTCAATTATGCAACTTACTTCAGCTATGGTACTGCAATTAGAAACATTTTGGAAGAATGATGCAAAAATTGCACTGTGGGAGATTATTTGAGTGCCTTGTTTTTGAATTCTGAGACCGACTCACACACAACGTAGAAGGGAAATGAATTTAATTGATTTTATTACAGCAAGCATGTGAGGTAAAGTGGTGTGATGGAGTGGGATGACGTGGAGTGAAACTCATAGGTTAAAGGTGGTGATGTATAATTGTAATTAAAGACATTATGGCATGGCATAAATACTAATTAAAAATAATTATACTAATGATACTTTAATAAAGTGGTATGAGTGCACTTATCTCGAGGAATATTTAGGATGATGATTACACATGCATTATGGTAATTGCGCCCTTGTTGCATGTTGATATATTATGATGTTGTGGATACTAGTTACTGCAAGCATATGTGGCATTTGTACTATAGGCTCCTTACTTAAATCAAGATAATTCTTGGAGAGGGAATGTTGACATTATTCTGGTACCAGCTATCTCAATCACCACTCACATGTGCAGATTGTTCCTTATTTTTCTTCATGCAATCATGAGTTTCACCAAACATGAAAACTAAAATAGAGCTTTGTTGCATGTTGCTACAAGTGGAACATCCAGTCTTTGCATTATCTCCCTGTGTCAGAGATTATGCACTTTTGCAACATATACATCAAATCCTAAAAAAAAAATTCTAAGAAAATAAAATATTTAGATGAGTGTTACTGATCACCAAGAGGGATGATCACAACACTTTTATTCACCCTTGGAGTATTCAGCAAGCCGAATATACCAAGGCCACTGAAATATCTCAATCCTTTGAAATCTCAGAAGATGAACTAGCAGGCTCAACTTCTGATCTTAACTCTGATGTCCTTATCTCCATCCTATTTTGACTTCCTCTAAACTGTTGCATGAAGGTGATTTTTTCAGTTGTCTTCTTGTACAACCTTAACCTATGACCATTGACCAATAGCTTGAACCTTACAGATCTATGGTGGTGAGTTTTACAGCTCCATTGGGAAAGATTTTCTCAATCTCATATGGACCTAGCCACCTTGTCCTGAGTTTTCCCATGTGGTCTTTGTACTTTGAGTCAAACAAAAGGCCCAATCACCCTCTTCAAATTTCCTTGTCTTGATGAACCT
Organism: Taxus chinensis; assembly: GCA_019776745.2. Classification (NCBI taxonomy): domain Eukaryota; kingdom Viridiplantae; phylum Streptophyta; class Pinopsida; order Cupressales; family Taxaceae; genus Taxus; species Taxus chinensis. Next base: position 656,338,460 of record CM034155.1, on the reverse strand, counting down.
ATCATGCCATTTGATTATTTACTTCTGCACTACCTCTGTATTATGCATAGCATGTCTCCTCATTTCATCCAACTCATTGAGTTGGAGAATCCTCTCGCCTTTGAGCTTTAGACAAATCTATGCCTAGTTCCAGTATAGTCCTTAGTGTCTTATGCTCAAATTCAATAGGGAGAACAATAATCTTACCGTACAAAATCTCGAATGGTGTGAAGCCAATTGTTGTCTTCCATGTTGTGTTGAATGCCCATACTACCTCTGGAATCCTATCTGATCCAATCTCTCCTATGGAGTGCAATAGTATTTGTCAAGATAGCTTCTATTTCTCTATTTGTTACCTCAACTTGGCCATTAGATTGGGGATGATACAGTGTAGACTTCCTATGTCTGATTTCATACTCCTTAGCTAGATTAGAAATAACTTCAAGTAGTAAAGTGTGTACCTTGATGTGTAACAATCTCTCTTAGTACTCCATACCTTGTAAAGATGTGGTCATATAAGAATTTGGAAACTTTCTCACTCTTCTGATTTGGAAATGCTTTCACTTTTGTCCATTTAGTGAGGTAATTTGTGCACACCAAGATGTATTCCTTCTTCTAGGATTTAGGATCTATATGACTAATGAATTCTAAGCCCCACTTATCAAATGGATGCAAGACCAATTGAGGCTGTAATGGAATCTCATTTGATTTGGTAGGCTTACCCATTCTTTGACATCTATCACACCTCCTTGTATATAGTGTTGCATCCTTATGCAGTTTTGGCCAATAATAACCTATTGTTAACACCTTCTGTGTTGTTCTTTTTGTAGTAAAGTGTTCCTCCACATGGTTCACTATGGAAGGCTTTGAGAACATCATATATTTCCTCATCATCAATGCATCTTCTCATGACATTATCCTTCCCTGTGTGAAATAGAAATCTATCTATCCAAGAAAAATGCACACTCTTCTCAACTATGTATTTCTTTTCAGAATAGAGGTAGTGTGGAGGTGTCTTACCTAATACCAAATAATTGGCTATATCAGCATACCAAGGTGTTTTGGTAGTAATGGAAAATAGGTGCTCATCTGGGAAAGATTCATCAACCACTTGTTCTTCATCATTAATGTCCATTCTTGAAAGGAAAATATGCTACAACATTGTCCTTGTCCAGGCTTATCCACAATAGTGACATTAAACTCTTGTAAGAGTAACAACCATCTAATTATTCTGCTACTCACAACTTGGTTTATTGATCAAATATTTAATTTTTGCATGATCAATATGAATGAATACTAGATAACCTGTGATGTAGTGCCTGAATTTATTGATGGCATAAACAACTGCTAAGAACTCCTTCTCTATTACTGTGTAGTTGAGTTCAGCATGCTACAAGTTCTTGCTAACATAATAAATTGTGTAGGTTGAGAACTCCATCCTTCTGTCCTAAAATGGCTCCAATGGCATGGTCTGAAGAATCAGTATGAATGTGGAATGGAAGATTCCAATCAGGTCCTCTCAATACAGGGGTTGTGGTTAGCAATTTGCTTCAAGGTTTGAAATGCATAGTCTCACATTTTTCAGTCCAGTCAAATGCAGTGTCCTTTCCCAATAATGGAAATAATGGAGTTGTCACCTTGCTGAAATATTGTATGAATCTTCTATAATAACCAGCATGGCCAAGAAAATTCCTGACATCCTTTTTCTTCTTTGGTGTTGGAAGATTGATTATAACAGATACCTTTGCTGGATCAACTTGTATTCCTTGAGAAGAAAGGTAATGTCCCAACACTATTCCTTTAGACATCATCATGTAGCATTTTTCATTACTCAAGGAAAAGTTGTGCTCCTTGCATCTCTTCAAGAATTTGTCTAGATTCTTCATGGCTTCTTCAAAGGTGTTGTCATGTACTATGAAATCATCCATGTATACCTCCATGCAATCATTTTTAGATATAATAAAATTCTTAAAACTACCCTTTGGAATGTAGCAGGTGCATTGCATAAGCCAAAAGGAAGAACTGAATAAGCATAAGTTCCCCATGGACATGTGAAGGTAGTTTTTTCCTGATCCTTTGGTGCAATTTGAATCTGGTTATAGCCACTATATCCATCAAGAAAAGATAAATATTTCTTACCAGCTGGAGTGTCAAGTACTTGATCAATGAAGGGAAGAGGAAAATGATATTTCTTTGTTGTTGCATTTGGCTCTCTATAATCCACACATATCCTCCATTTTCCATTCTTCTTTGGCACAATGACAAGGGGTGACACCCATTGACTATCTTTAATTAGATATATGAATCCAGAATCCAATAATTTTTTTTCTCCTTTTACAATCTCCCTCACTATTGGGTTCATTCTTCTTTGTGGCTACCTGATTGGCTTATAATTTTCCTTGATATAAATCTTATGTGTGCAAGAGCTTAGGATGAATTCCACACATGTCTCCATATTCCCATGCAAATGTTGTTCTATGATTTTAATAAGAGTTATCAGCAAATTCTCTTGTTGCGTATTGAGCATCTTGTTCACGTTCAGTGGCTTTCCTGAGGTTATCTCCACTTGCTTGGAGAGATCAGACATTGAGCACACATTGCTGCTCACAGTATTCAGTATGCAGTCATGGGGAAGGAGTTGATGAAGAATGAAATTCTTACCTAGAATATCCATAGTGATTTGTTTTGGTAGAACTTGATCAAAGGGACAACTTAAACACCTTAGTCTATTATCCACTTCTTCGTTTCTTCCATAGTTGTTTTGAAAGACATTGGAAAGAATGAACATCTTCTTCTTGTCCTTCAATTTTACATGAATTTTCCAGCATCATGATTTATTGTAGAGAAATTTTGGTCCTCTTCTGGTTCCTCAACCCAAATGGTTTGATCTTCTTCATTCAACGGTTGTGTAGGAGGATAAAGCATGATATTTTTAGTGCCACTTCCATTAGAAATAATCATATTACCAAACTTGCATCCTATGAATGCATCAGTAGTGGCCAAACCATGGTCTTCCTAGGATGATAGGATATCCTCCTAAGCTTATTTTGGTTGAAGAACAATAAAGTCAGCAGGGTACTCCCAAGAGTCTACCACTACCACTATGTCCTCCAAGACTCCTTCAGGTCTCACTATTGATCTATCTACAAGTTGTAAGACTATAGTTGTTGGCCTTAGCCCTTCCAACTTCAAATCATCCATGATTTTCTTGGTCATGATTTTTATGGCTTCCCCCAAGTCAATCAGAGTGTTCTTTATTGTTGTGTCATTAATTGAAACATTTACCAATGGACTTCCTGGATCTATATATTTAGGAAAGATTGAATTTCCAAACATAATATCAGATAGTTGTCTAATAACTTGTACAGTAGATGGATCCTTTCTCTTTCTTCCTAGTTTCTTTATGCATAGGTCCTTAACCAACTTGTTATAAATTGGCACATCCTTAATGGCTTGAATCAATGGAATTTTTTACACAAATATCCTTCAGCTGGTTGAAAAAATAAGAATCAAATTTTGATTTGAGGTCAATCTTATTTTCTTGTAGTATTTTAGGAAATGGTGGCTCATTAGCTGTGTTTTATCCTTGTTGGAATTATGATCAGGTTGTTATGGATCAGCTTCCTGTGTCTTCTGGATTTGTTGTGGATCAATCTTCAGTGTGTTTTTAATTTGTTGCAGATCATTTTCTAAGCATTTGTGGTTCATCCACAATCTCTGTAATAGTGGGTCTACTTGGTGGAGGAAGTGTTCTTCCTGAGTGTAGATGGATATTGTCAACATCAACTAAATAGGTAGGGTATTGAGTTGGTTCAGTGGTGTAGGATGGCTGAGTAGCTTTATTGTTGGGGTTAGGCATTGGTTGAGCTGGTAGTCGAGTGGCCTTTGGTTGAGAGTTTTCTTGGGGATTTGGCATCAAAGCTTGTTACTGAGGGTAAGGAGGTTGATTTTAGGATTGTTGGTAATTAGGAGGTGGGTTATTCTGACTACTTCCCTCCTCTCCAAGGTTATTGTCATGATTGAGGGGGTTATTTCCATTTTTGTTGGCCTTGAAACTGAGGTTTCCACTATTGTTGATATTGGTTAGGATATGGATCCCAACCTTGAGGATTATCCCAAGGTGGGGGTTACATATATGGATTATTAGACCAATTTTGAAATGATGGCATAGGGTCTTGTGACATACCTCCTTGAATTGAAGGACATGGATTCCTTTGAGAAACATAGAACACTTTCCATCCTTTATTTCTATCATCCTGAATTTAGGTGAAGCCTCCTTTTCTTCTACAATGATGGCTAATCCTCTGCATTTGGAAGTCAAATTTATTTCTTCTAGATGCATGGAAGAACTATGTGAGTGTTTCCTCTACATATTCCCTTTTTTCTTAGCATGCAAAGCATCTAATTGAGTGGCCATGTCATTGAAAATATCTTGCTTCATGTTCTTGAACATATTGACAATCTCTGACTTGGATATGTCCCCAATTGTTTTGGTAGTTGATCCACCTCTTGATCTTACATTTCTTATCCTCTTCATAGTAGCTCTTGAGTAATTCCTACATAATTCATAGATTTCTTCAAAGGTAGATTTTGAAATGTCTCCTGCTCTAATTAGATCCAGAGCATCCATGTCCTCCTCATGAGTCCCTTCAAAAAGAGTAATTTGAGAGATTCAGGAGGTAGTCTTGTGTGCCTTGTCTTCTGAACACAGAACATGAATATTTCTAGGTAGTCTTCTAATGGTTCATCCTCCTTCTGTTCCATTTTGTATATTTCATCACCTCCTCTACTACTCTATCCTACAGTAGTATTGATACTTATTGAGGAACTTCTCCTTCATCTATGCCCAAGTGGTTATGACATTTCTTCCTAAACCCATGAACCATCTCAAGGCTACATCCTTGAGTGTAACAGGAAATAGCTTTAATTTATGTGCATCTATGGTATAATCATATCTCCTGCATAAAACATGTCAAACTTAAATATAAAAGTGTCTGGGTCTTCAGTTATGGATCCATGAAAGTTAGGAAAGGATGAGGGAGAAATATTATTCATAGCAACAACTTCATCATTATCGGTAATGGGAAACTCAAAGGTAGTTTCCCCATTTTGAACATTTTGGTCTACTTCTTCTACCATATTTGGCTTCTCAAGAGCAGACTTCAGAACTTTCACTTGGAGGATGTTCTTCTATTATCAAACCTTGTACAGAAGGAAGATATACTTTCTTCAGAATCTGATATGGAAACCTGTGCTACTTGTGGATTGGGTAAAAATATACCATGGGCATCTCTCAGATGGTGCATGCATCAACTACTCAACTCACTCAACATATATTAGTGGGGGGGTATGGAGGTGAATTTCCTAAAACCTAAACTTCTTCTAAGAAATGAAAAACCTCTCAAAAACCTTATAACTTGGTAGTATCCCCAGAAATGACGCCAAAAATGGTGGTGTAAATTAACTTGCAGCAATTAGTATGTTGTTCATTAATCTACATTCATTTAATTATCAAACCAAGGGACATAAACTTTCAATAATGTCAGTGTTGTATGCACGGTTACAAATATTTAAGAGATAAGAAGATAAATTGTTGTCACTACAATTATGGAAATAAAAATTCTTGGAAACAAACTAAATTTAATTGGAAGTAAATACTAAGTCTAAGGAAAAACATGTAAACTCAAAATGTAGATACATAATTGAGTTGTTCTAATATAATCATGCAATAAATCAAATAAATAAACAATGGAGGGGGTTAGACAAACTGCAAGTGGGCCCTGCTTTGGGTGTTAATCCCTCCTAAGGCTTGTAACTACAGCTAATGAAAAGAACTCAGAATTTTATTACTTTGGCATGAAGTTTACAATTGGGACTACAAAAAACCTGTATCTATATATTCTCTACTCTTTTTCATATCTATATTCTATGTTCTTTTCTATATCCCTTTCCCAGCATTAACCTTTTCCTTTTATACATCTCATTACAACATAGAAGTGTGAAGAAAAAGAGTTCCACTAGGAGTTTGAATTAGATCAAGTAAAATATCTCAACCAAATAATCCAGAGACTAGATGCATGCAACAAAATTATTCAGTAAGTGTTTACATGTCAATCACATAACTTAAGTAACCAATCAGTTCAATCCATCAATTCCTAAATGATGAATCTAATTAGATAGTTCATTGCTAAGTTGTAACACATAATCAAATGTTAGATTTGATTCATCTCCTAGTTCTCATGTTTGAATTATAATTTCTTCTTCCATCAACAAGTGCAAGCTCAAGTGTGATGTCCATATTCCACAAGATTCTCAGGATCACAATTTATTCATGTGTATTGTAACATCCCAAAATTTCTTGTAAGTTAAATTAACTACAGTTAAGTCTAAACAAGATTAGACGAGATCATCCTTAGTTGTAAAATTCATTTGATTCGTCGTATCATGACCCATAGCTTCTGCTGCGGGGCATGACATTGTAGAACAAATAACCCCACAGGGCCACACCCACCTTGATGATCCTTCCTAAAACATGATTAGGCTTTAATCATAGGTTAAATGGTTCATAAATGATAGTGAATCTTTCAGTTATTTGTATTCTAGTTATTTTATTTTAATCGGTTTGGTCATCTTTTGTTTTGTTCAACTTTTTCAATAACCATGATAAATACCACCTCTGTTTTATATGACAATGTTATATCAAACCAGCATTATGAGAATATTCAAATTATTATTTATAAACTTATATTATGATGATTAATTTTACCATTAAAGTTAGGTATCAATTAAAATAAAAATTTAAAAAGAATAATAATAATAATAATAATAATATTTAATATTTAAAATCTAAGAGTTTTGAAAAGGATACGCCTTCATCTGACACCAAGTATGTGGCATACATTGACGCATGAAGTGACATTTGGAAGCCCAAAAATTCTCCATTATAGTATAGTTTCTTCATTATATTTTCTTTTGTCTCCTTTGTCTGTTTTCATTCTTCTCTTCTAGAATACCTGTGTGAGTTTTGGAGGAAAGAAGGATTCAACTTATTGGAGTGGGAAGAGTAGAAGGTTGTCGATTTTGGGTTTACTCCAGGAATGAATATCTTCTCCTTTCTCTGCAGCATTATTTATAAATAATGAGGAAATACACATTCTGTATTAAATGAATTTGTGGATAGCTTCTGATTGAATTGCTTGGAAATGAAATCTACAAAGGAAATTGATGGATTCTGTATTCTCTTAAGTTTCCTTTGTGTGGTTTTAGCTAAACCTAGAAAAAAATATAGATGGGTGTTTCTAATCAATTTTTATTTTATTTTATTTTTGATTTCTGGAAACCCCAAATCGATTTCTATCTCTGGGTTTTATTACAGTTAAACAATAATTTATTTGTATGATCAAAGTGATTTCTGGGTAGTGTGAAAAATGTTTTTACTAGGTATTTCATCATTTTACCTGATATATTTGCTTCGGGATTCTAATAATTTCTAAACAGAAAAGAAATTAATGTTGAAACGAACTGATTTGGATATGTACAAGTTGATTTTCCTGTACGTATAATTCTATTACTTGATTGAAAAATAAAATAATGTTAAAAGTCTATGTAAGATGACTTAGTTTTACTTAAAGGATTTCATTACTGGAAGTGTTAGAAACTTATTGTTTTTATTCTATGCAAATAGACCTCAAAATTATCATCCTGTGGTATATGAGTTAATTTGTTTTGTTGATCTGTCGGTTACCTGAAAGAACATGTTAAAATGGTTTAATAGAGGTGTTTTACACTGTTTAGTTAGATTGTTCCTATATATATAAATGTATTTTTATTGTTTGAAATAAAGCTATTTTGAATTTTATAGAGTTTCTCATTACCTAGAGGGAATATGTCTAATTGGTATTTGGAAATGATGATTTCAGGTCCAGTTTTATTAAGATGTTTGTTGATTGGAAGGTAAGAAAAAAAAAATAGTTAAATCTATACCATGTGAAGCATGATTTTCTTGTGGTTTAATCAAAATTCAGATGTTGAATGATTATGGTTGATTATGTCTTGATCCTTGTGATTAGAGTGAAACATGATTGCTGAAATAAATATTGGTTGTTCTATTTGTGTACATTCATAGTTGTATCTTAATGAAAAACATGTAATAATACATTCTCCGTTGTATTACTATACGTTTGTTGATAATATAACATGTATATCGTTTCATATTTTATCAAATAATTGCATCAGAAAATGGAGGCAATATTCATACCAGTTCATTTTGAACTGACAACATACCACTACTCTAGTCTTGCAGGACAATTAGCCATCATGTTCAGATATGCGGAAACTCATGTCTTGTGAAGTTTTATCGTAGCATGGATCTAAATGAGATACTTGGATTTCAATTTGTAGAAGGATGATGTCCCAGAATTTTGACTAAATTTATTGGGATCTTGGACCCATTGTTAATATTCAAACCTCACTATGTGAGAGTTACCATAATAGTTATATATTTCACCTTAACAACATATGTAATTTATGATTTTAATAAAGAGATGATTACCTTCTATGTAATAATATCTCAATATGAGTAAATGATAAATACTAGAAGTAAGAAATTTTACTTATCATAAATTGTAAATTTATTTATTTGATATGTGTCAATGTATGAAATCGATAGTTGGGCAATTATTGTAACAATCAATTGTCTTTAATTTCTAAATTAAATAAGCTATTCAATGGCATGGTTAATCGAAGGAATAATTAAATATACATTTTTAAATATATATTTAATTCGGTCTTTCTGTAAACTTGGTATTAATATGATAAGATTGTAAATAATGTTGTATAGAGAATGGAAGGGTATCGTTGTAAAAGGTAATTTAAGGTTAAAAAACCAAGCATCAAGAAAAGAGAAACTAGATGGGAAGATAAATAGATGAAAAGATCCACTAGGCATATTAAGGGATAAGTACATGCGAAAGGCTGAAATAGATCCATTTCAGCGTAACGAATGTAGCTTATCTCATGATGATCCTAGTTGGCCTTTGGCATTTATCTCAATATAAACTCTTGCAAGATAGGTTAAATTAGAAATAAAGTAAATACAAACTATAAGATTTAGATAACTATGAAAGGGATAGTTGTGAGGTGGCAGAAGACTTAAACTCATAAGACTAGTGTGTTGTCTTGAGTTTATCTATAACCTGCATGGTGGAAAACTTTGGCCAAAGTAATGCATTGATGGTTGTGCATTTTCTGATCACCTAGTCCTGCAATTATATTAAAATTGCTAGTAACTTGATCATGGGAAGTTGAACATTGAACATGAGGTAGGCAATGGTTGAATATCGGAATACGAATTCGGAAAACTATCTTTGTGGTAGACCCAAGGACTTTCACATGGTTCCCATGACCTAAAAAAGGTTGAGCCAAAATGCTAGTAAGCATTGTCACTTGAAGCAGTGGGGAAGGGAGATCGTGGAGATCTGGATACACCCTTCTCAGCCACACATGGTTTATGTGGATGTTATCAGATAGATCAAAAGAACAAATTTGATTTAAATAATTTGATTAAACTGTTAGAGTAGGTATTTACCTTAGCTCATGTTCACCTAGGTACTTTATTTAACTTTATTGTATTTATCCTCACCCACTTGTGTGTGTGAATATTTCTTTTATCTTATTCAGATATTAAGAGATATTATCTAGTTGTTAGGTATAGTTCTTTCCTTGATCTATGGTATTGACTAGATCCTTGATGTCTAGTTCTCTCCTAAATCTATGGTCTTGACTAGTTCTTCGATGACTAGTTATTTCCTTGATTTATGGCTTGATCTATGACCTTGACTAGTTCTTAGATTGTTATTCCTTGCCTATTTAAGCAAGGCCCATTCTTAATGTATTGCATTGAGTTCCATAATAATATATGATATTGCTGCTCATTTGTTTGCAAAGGTTTATGTAAAGTTATTATGGAAAATTGCTTTCATCTTATTGATCGTGGTGTTTGATTAGCATCTATGTTCTTGGGTTGATATGATTTGGTTTTTTTTCCTTTCATAAACAAATATTTATGATTCTAGTTGTGTAATCTATCTTTATGTATGTTTTAAAAAAAATATCCTCATTTTTCACTTCTAGTAATTTTGAGTGTTACATGTATGACCTCCTTTAGCTATGGATGCTTTGTTGTAGACAAGTCTTTTAGCTGCATGCATGTTGCTGTGGATGATGCCTTAGATGTAGATGATTCCTTTTAGCTACATGTGAGTTACTGCATATACAAGTTTCTTACAACAAGAGGCATCACATGTATCATCAATCAAACATGTTATTGTAATCAAGAGAATAAATTCCTACTCACAATACCACAAAATAAAGCTAATTATTGATAACCATATTAATAAGTATTCATGCCATAATGTTCAGTTTATAATGAAATTTTTTAGCAGTTTAACAGGGGAATACAAGTGTAAGGCTACAAATGGCTCAACAAAATACACATGATGAGTTGTTTATAAAGAGAAGAAGAAACTCATCATTAATTAATCTTCAATGATACAAAGTAAGGAACTCTAGAGGTTGGTGAATGCTACGGTAATACTTATATTCCTTATAAGAAAATATGAAAAAAAAAACATTTTATACTTCATAAATAAACTTATTATTAATGTATTCTACTTAAATTATAGGTGAAATGTCTTCCATTGTTAACGATCTGTTCTCTATAATTCCATTCATTGAAGGAGGTAATTGTTTGAAGAAAAGAGACAAGGAATGGTTTGTTGAAATCCATTCCTCTGAAAACTACCACATCGACCTGTGGTTGTTTTTTGTTATAGACGAAACTCAAGAGGAAGTTTGTATATTTCTATCCTCAAAAGTTATTGATTTGGGGAAACTACGTGTTCAGGTCAAATGCATTGAATTTAACACAATAAGTGTCTTATTTTGTATATGGATTTGGAAGTTTCTTTATTCAGGAAACGAGAAATGTAAGCCTCAATAGACAACGCAACATATTATTGTTCATAATATGGTTGGAATTTGGGGATGCTTGTAGATTCTGACAATAATGGTTGTTCAAATATAGAAAAAATTCATAATGGCATTTTGACAATATTCAGAAAATTGTATAAAAATAAAAAAAACATCTTCTGTTTTTCATTTCTTGAATAGAAAAGGCTTGTTGTCACCTCAAAAAATATGCCAAGATGAATTACTATGCCGAGGCAAACATATTTTTCTAAATTTTATATCAACCCATCTAAATAAAAGTTTCCTAGGTTGAAAAAGAATACTAAATCAACTACATTGTTGAAGAAAGCAACCATTATATTCGAGAAAATAGAACCTTCAACTACTCAGTAGTTTCATTTGTTTTTATTCAATGGTGAAGTATTTTTAATTGATTTTTTAAGGTTCCATGTAGCAACTCTAGAATATCAGTATCATCATATAAACAATGAAAAAATTGACCTTTTTGTCCAGTCCATTTTGATAAATGTTATTCCTACACACAGGGATGAAAGTATTCTTCCCTTCTTACAGTCTACTAATAACCTTGTAGAACTCCATGATCTAAATGAATTCAAAAGGGATGATGTGAACTTTTATATACTTGATGGCCAATATACAATATGTGCATAAAAAATATTGGGCACAAAGACTTACAATTATTTACATTCGAGGCCACTGTTTTGAAGGCTCACATTCTATCTACAAAATCATCTAACGAAGTAAACAAAACTTTGATAAAAACCAAGTTTATTGATTTTCTTTACAAAGCTAGATTAGTTTAGAAATCGTTAGGATGTCCTCAATGTCATAGATCGACACAAACAAAGACATAAGAGTGGAAGGTGATGTGGATTTTAATTTTATTGCATTGGTTATTAACATTTTCTTTTGTCGTATAAAAAGATTTAAAAAATTCCTTTGAATGCAAAGCTTTGAGAATCAATGTCTTACATTTTTTCTAGTACAAAAACTAAAGAGTCTATACAAAAAATGGACTTTTTTATTGTTTCCTGATGATATATGGACTAAATGGACAATAAAATTTCAATTATTTAGATCAAGTGGCATTTCTTGTTCACCTATTAAGGATAATCAGGTTAAATTTCATCCAAATTCACTTTCAAGATTCACAACCAATTCATTTAGGGATGCTAGACAAATTACCAACAAAGAACTATCAGTACTAGCTCACAAAGTGCAATCAGGGGATGTTTGGTTGATTGGCTCTATTGAGGTAGGCTTAATAGCAGAGACATTTGATTCTTACTATTGAATAATAAAAAGAGACAAAAAGATGAGAGAAAAAAGTTCTACATTGTTTGAAAAATAAACATTAGGATAATATTGTATCGACAACTTGCAGTGAATCTAATGTAATTTAAAATTTTAATTTTCATGAATCACACTACTGGAAATTATATGTATTGTTGGGTGAAGAGAGAAAGGGAAAAAGAGAATCTGAATCCAATATAGGGGGAAAAAGGTAAAGCGTAAAAAATACCATGAGGCGGAAGATTTTTTTCCTATTGTGGATCGAACAATATTAGACAACTATGTGATATAAATGGATGAAAATATACCAACAAGGCTGGAAGACACAAAATAATTTACTTTTCAATGTGCATATCATTTCCATCTTCATTCAAATTTATCAACTATTCCTTTGACTAATCCTTTTAATGATGAATGTATGATCGCTGATTTTTGTAATTTTTCTAGCGATATTTCTTCTCATGTGATAATGGAGCTGCTAACATTTGTCAAAAAAATCATGTTGGATTGTATTATTATTGTTCTCATACCAATTGATTACTCAAAAAAACTAATAGACAGTAAAAAAATACATGGAAAAGGTTAAAAACACTGGAGATTCAATTCTGGATGGATGATATAGACTCCATGATAACAATGGGAAATTTGAAAAAATTTATCTTATGTACATAATAACTAGTGTACACAAATGTGTCAATAATGATGATGATAGAGAAGAAGTTACAAGGGATTTGATGGAGAAACTGCCACAAAATTTGTAACTGCAAGAGAAATTGAAATACAAGGAAACATCGATCCTTTCCTTGCGAACGATCTTATGAGTTTTGGGATGAGATGTTCACTCGATGTTGTCCCCAAAATTCTCTAATAATGGTGCTTTACAGCTGAAGTGTCACACTGTGTGCATTAGTTGATTCCAATCGATCTGTTGTTTTTATTGTTGATACACATAGTCAACAAATGTTTTTGAAACATTACTACTATAATTTGAAGAAAGGTTCATCACCGAAGACAACTTGAACAAGTTATTTTGTTTAATGTCTATGAAGCAATATAAGCTACTTATCATTTATTGTTTATGCAAACAATCAAAAAACTATAGGAGATGATATTTGACCCTTTCAACTTGACGTTACACAACTAGCTCAACATGGTGAATGACCTTGAATCATTTTATAAATAGGTCTAATGAGCTCTATTTTCCATTTCCAAGGTATTCATTTATATAACAATATTATGGTTTTTTATAGTTTTGATGACAGATGTGGAGGAAACAGATACACAATCAGATTGTGGTATGTTAGTCATGTGACTTTATAAACAAAACTACTAATAAGCCCCATAACTTTATAAGACATTAAATGATTATGCAGACAACCAACAATCAGAAAATGTAACTATGGAGGGTGTGGAGGTATCCAACATGAATAAATAGTTAGAACGTGGTATGCTAGCCACGTGTATTTTAAAACAAAACCATTTCTAAGGTCCACAAATTTATATAAAATGATAACTAACACACATTAGTTTAGACGCTTGGCATATGGTAGAAGACAAATTTTAAGGAACTTCATTTGTGAAATACGCTAATAATTTAAAATGAAGTATAGATCTTAGAAGACTCTGTGCATCCATGTTTGATACAGTAATGGTTAGACTAAAAAATCATACTTTCATCAATGTCTCATTGATTCACAACTACATACTTTCTATAATAGCTCAATGATTCACTGTCGCATATTGATTACTTACATTGAATTACCATTTTTTTGGCGTCAACATCATCATAAACAGAACTACATAAGGCTTGATCCCACTCATGGGTATGTAAATAAGCACTTGGCTAGCCTCATTAAAGGTCATCCAGTGAAGTGTAGTTCAGCCAATGATGGCATAGCCTAGTGGTTGTAAATACTCATAAATAGTTGAGGATTGTTTTCCACCAAAGGGTGGTTCAATGAATATAAGTGTATCCTAGCACCCGCTAAACTTCAATCATAAGACAAAGAATAAGTTAAATTTTATTTACCATATTACCACAGAAACTATTTTTTTTTAATTAAGATTTCATTTGCCATAACATGAAATTGATTACAAATTTATTAATGTTTATTTCAATTAATGATTATTTCAAATACATTATGCTTTCATTTTCCATAGCAAGAGATATATTATGAATTGATGAATGTTTATTTGAAATAGATCTTGCATCAACATATCTAGCAGAGGGTAAAGGTGGTGTAATTGAAGTTGCAATCTCAATCTATAACTTATAGTCATAAGCTAAAATGTTGTTTATTTAAATTGGTTATAATTGATAGGCGGTTAATGAAAATATTTTTTTTTTACTTCTGTGCAGGTAGTGACAAGATTTATTTACTTATTTTAGATATGGAGGGATTTCTATATGAGGAAAACAAAACATACAATAGGAATATGTCATTTAGGGTTGGCTTGGATGTTATCAACCTACAAGGTGGCATATCAGAATTTATAAAATTATTATCACCATACTGTTAAATGGGATTTTGGTCAAACAATCTCACTTCCACTAATATTAAATATATATCAAAGGGATTCAATAAAAAAAAATCGACTATATTGAATCCAATACTCACTTTTGGAAAGGAACATAGCGATATAGTCGACGGAATTACAATAAGAGATCTAGAAAAGGTTTGGAGTAGAATCGATTCTTCCTACAGTTCTAAAAACACTTTATGTATTACATAAGGTGCAAAGGGAAACCCTCTTGATAATTTTATGGTTTGGATGAAAATTAGATGATGAGATTGTACAAAAGATAAATGGTCGATGGGTGATTTCTATAAAAAATATAAAAAATAATGTCTCGGGGATTGATTGTGGTAGAGGTCATCAAATATTTGGAGCAAGAAAATGTTAAATAACTATTTATCATTTCAAAATGTTATTATGATGGTACTTCTTAACATTATAAAGAATATATATGTTCATATGTTATTATGAAGGTACTAATTAACTTTATTGTATTTTGAGATTGTACAAGTATAAGTTGGGAGTATTTATATTTTCACTAATTATAAGTTGAGAGTATGAATGTATAACTTGTGTATGTGAATTATTAGAAAAAATTATTGTAACAAAAAATTGAGCATTCTTTTATTAATCGAATATGTATTCCTAAATTAATTTTGAGCATGCTTGAATACTATATTTTGCTTTAAAAATTAACAATTTATACCACAATCAAATGAAATGAAATAAATACAATAAGGTTTATAAATATTTGTCACCCAGAAACATTACATTTGATTCAAAAACAATTTGTATAAAAAAATTCCTAGAAGAATAAGAAATGAGGAACACCCTTTGATTTTTTACCTAATTCACCACCCACGCCTATTTGATTTTTGATATAACATTAACAAAAGGGACATGTTTTTTATTATTGGATTAGTTCACTGCCCTCAACCATTTGAATTTATTTTTTTATTCAACAGTTAATTAAATTCTCCTACTCTAAATAGTCACCCTCAGCTAGTTTATTCATAATATCTTCAATAATTCTCTGGTTACATTGAGGTTCAATCACATCATACTAAATGAACCTGGAAGTGTCTCACATCTCTTAAATTTCACTATACCATCATAAAACAGAAACAAGTTTGAATTCATGTAACAAAAACATTTAATAGATATGCATTATAGATTGATTTTCAAATTCAAATGGTAGGTATTATAGAAACAAATTCACCACCCTCAACCATTTGAATTTTATGATAGGAATTATAGATTTATTTCCACGCTAACAAGTTTGAATGAAATACATTTTATAAGCCTAGCGCGGGACTCACAAAAATCTCAGTGCATGACTCACATAAAGCTTAGCGCATGACTCACCTAAATTCCAGTGTAGGACTCGCAAAGGAGTGCATGCATGACTCACATTATGGAGTGAAGGACTCACAATGGAGCGTAGGATTGACACAACACAACAAGGAACTTATCAAGTTAGCATATGAGTTACATAATTCAAGGAGCGCCTAATTTATATCAGCATCTAGTCAGCATGTGACTTGCACAATTAATGGAACACATAATTAACATCTATTCAATTGGAAACTCAGATTATTTGGATGGAAAATGTATTTTTAGATAAAAATATTATCACCTTCAAAAAAGAGTAAACTGGTAGCCACCACTATGTGAAGAACTCAAGTACAAGTGAGTTGTTTCAACTCTAGTTATCTCCAAAGTATCACCTTGTCATCATAACAAGGACTCTAATCACACTTAAAAGGAAAAATCTAATCAATAAGCTATGTGTAATTTTTACTTCAACCATGTGACTCCCAGTTATGTTTTTGTTCTCATACATATCTATTAGTTAACCATTTATATAACTTTTTCATTATTGTTAAAATAACAAGTCCTCTTAAATAGGATTACATGACTTCACCTGTTATAAAGGTACATGTATTAGGGTTAGAAAAAATCTTAGCATTTGGAGAAAAAAAGTATTGTATCAAACTGTTATTGATCAATAAAAGGGCATGATTCTGAGTTTAGTTTTACTTGTGTAATTGGAACATTGTAGTTGGATTGAAGGGAAAGAGCAAGGGCCACTCTTCCCCAAAGTTAAGGGAAGTATTAGAATTTCGTTTAATTTTTTTATTATTTAGCAGTTGGTTACTTTCAGGTATTATAGTATTTACAACATTTAATAATTCCATTCTATTTCAATATCCTTTAATTATTTTATTTCATAGATTTAGTAGTCTCTATTTATTTCATCAAGATTTGATTAGATAGAACGTGTTCCTACGAATATTAGTTTCTTTAATATTTTAATTCAATTAGATGTATTCTCAGTACAGTTTCAACTGTGTTTTTGCAAATATCCTCAGACGTTGCCCTAATATTGACAATTAATGAATGATTTAAGTATGAGTATCAAATACACTCGTCACTTTTTGGCACCATCACTAGGGATTTATAAAGGTGTTATTAAATATCAAGGTACTAACTTGCATTCTTTCTAATAACCTGGTAAGTTTCCATTTGGAATTCATTTTCCCATAATCCTTTCGAATATAAAATGTATTATAGTGACAACAAGTGTATTTTCTATACTCACGGAGTATGTGGAACACAATAATCAACTAATCATTTATAGTTGGGAAATTTTTATTAAGCATGATATGATTTTATATTTATACCTAGAAACTATATATGTAGGTTTGTAATACTAAACATAAAGAACCACCCACAAAATTTACTTGTGGAACCACTTGATCAACAAGGAAGGATGATAGATGGAGTGAAAAATCCTAATGGGGAAAATAATTTTAACCCACCATTGGGATGGAAATTCACTTACCCCATACAATTGGATCACAATGAAAAATAACCTATGAAGAATCCCCCTCAATTTTTGATTGAATTCAAAGTGTTATACCAAACCTATGATTATACCTCAAATAATTAAAAGCTTAAATTATTTCCCTTGACTTTGAAATATATAACCATGATATGGTTCATGGGACTAACTCACAACTCCATCCATGTGTGGGAAGAGATGGAAACAATCTTTTTTGACAAGTACTAAGATTATTGTAGGGTTAGAGACCATAGGGAAGAATTTATCAGGATATAATAGGAGGATGAGAGTGTAGAAGAATATATAGATCAATTCCTTTTCATTCATAGAAGGTGTGGTAGAGGTCTTGCCATCACCCTTTTGAAGATAATATTTCTTAAAGGATTGGATGACAACACTTAATAGGCTTTCAAATTAATGGGAAAAGGAGATATGAAGTAAAGATTGTCAATGGAGACATATCTAAACTAAGAGATGAAATTGAAAAGTTAGGAGCAAATCTCTTAGTTCAACTCAACACAATGTTGGATAGGGAGAAGCCCAAGAAAATAGATCCATTGTTCATATATTGTCCAAGATGTATGGATAAACATGGGCTGAAGAATTTGTTTGTTATGTAAAATTTTTTTTGACATCTATATGATTTGAAACATGCAACTGAAAAATGTTGATTTTTACCATTTCTAAAAATTAATCTAAAAAAAATACACAAAGTGAGATTGAGGTTAACTATGTAGCTCAGAAGCAAGGATAAATTTTTTATTCAAATCAAAACCAACATTATGCCTTAAAAAATAAATGGTTTCCAAATCAATGGAATAAACCATGGTCATATCCTCACCCTTGGACTCAATAAACTCCACAAGAATAGAATCCTAACTGGAATTCACAACCAATGTATTATCAGAAACCATGGAATCCAAACCCAAACATCTCACCATCATTCCAACAATTCAAACTACAATTTCAGAAAAAATGGAATTCTTCTCAAGGATCTGGTTAGTAGTTTTATAACCCAAGAAAACCCTAGGGACAACAAAAATATTTGTTAATTGGACCCACAACTTCTATTCCAGCTGAATAACCTACCCAAAATCAAATCCCATATAAAAATTTGGATTACCAAAAGAATGTTAGGTAGGGAAACCCATACTATTGAAGTCGAAACAATTCCCATAATTAACTCCTTAAATTGTAGAAACATAATGCTACACTTAGGGAACATTTCTTCAAAAACTTTGTCCTAAATCATAAAGGATGTATAAGAAGAAAAATAAGAACAAGATGATACACAACCCACACCTACTTTTGAAAAGACATATGAACCACTTTCAAAAATTTCATTCCCATCTAGAATTTTGATTAAGGAAAATAATTCAAACAAGGAGGGACCTGTACATACCCAAAATTATATGTACTGTACTGCCGAAAAGAGGTTACAGAAACCCCAATGATGATTCAGATCTCTTCGTACAAGGTGTTCAGAATCTAGAAAGCACGTCGAGTATACATTTACATCCTAAAATTCCTTATCCAGCCTTTGCATGCTTTTGTTATAACCCCGTTCCTCTCTTTTCCTTGCATTTTGGTCTTTAGTTACAGGACCACCACCCTGACTAGGTAGTGATCTCGTGACCACCACCCAAGATAGGGAAACGGTCCTGTAACCACCGCCCTATGCTGGGTGGCAGTCCTATGCATATTTTCCAGAACTTTACTACACTTTCGTCAACGTAAAAAATCAAGTGGCACTCATAATTCTCAACCACTCTTGCTTGCATTTAAGTTTTAGCCACCTGGTAAATAGTAATTCCTCTTTTTTTATAATAGAAGAGTTCAATTCAATCTTACCCTCTGGTAAATCAAAGTGCTATAAATACCAAGCTTGTTTACAAGTAAATGGCCCCTCTCCCTCTTATGATTTATTATTCAGTTTGTTTTGAAATTTCTTCAATAAGTCTCAACAGGTTTAGATTTTGTAAAGCTCTCTCCTCTTAGTTCAAGGCTCCATAGTTCTGGTTTAGAGATCACTGGATCTCTCTAGTTTCATCTTGTTCCATTGTTGTTCTCCAAACAACTTGACTTAGCATAAAACAGTTCTAGTTGTAGATTAAGTTCATTTGAATCTTGATTCTACTTAGAGTTATAGGTTGTTGTTTCATCACAGGAAGTATAGGTCCTAGAGATTTTGGTGTGCTTGTATTGTATCCCTGTAACAATCCTGCTAGGAATCACATATTCAAGCTTTGTTCTCTTGCACTATCCCTCTCCTACTTGCATTTTGTTTATCTTATGTCCAAGCTGCCACTATTTAAACATCTTCTCATGTTTCCACTGTCACATTCCCACTTTTTTGGATTCACGAGAACACGTAGGAACGAAGAGATCACACTGAGGGGACAAGTCACAATACAACTGGATTTTCCATTGTTATGTAAACTCCAGGTTTGAATTGTCGAAGTTGTAGTTATAATATATCAAATAGAATAGAAAATCATTTTATTTTAGTTAAGCTTGTTTCAACATACCAGGGAAGCTGTGGGGAATGATAGATTCTGAGAAGCTGTGATTTATTCCTCACTTCTGAGGTAATATTGAAGGTCTTTCAATTAAATTAGTTAATTTATATTCAGATCAATTCACAAATGCACAGGCAAATAAACATCTGGCTACCTTGATTGTTTTAATCCCATTATTAGATTAATTGTTCGTTATCTGAATTTATTAGAATAGTCGCTCTTTAATTTTCGTTCAAATTCACATCTTTAAAAATACAAAAAATAATATATAAGCATAGTGTAGATTTATTTTCATAATTAGTTTACTTCATTCAGTTAAGTTTGGTTATCTCTTGCATGACAATTATGAGACCCATAGAGCCCAGGGATTACATATTCGAACCGGTAATACCTCAGCCAAATCTCTTCACAACATTAACAGATATAGATCAAGGTCTTAGAATTCATGTCTTCCAAACAACAACAAACCCACAAGTAATTAGTGAGTAATTGAGAGAATTAAATATTGAAGATGAAAAAGCATACGAATTCTGGTCAAATCAACCCAACTATAGATTGCCTTGATAGGATATCCACATGACCATACAAGAACCTGAAAGAGAGAAAATATTTGGTTGTGATTCATTAGTTCCACAACCAAACACAGGAGACCTTCTCATTGACATAGACACAGGCTTATGTATACAAGTTGCTAGAACACCTGTAAGGTATTCCATGAGAAGATCACACAACTCCTGGTATTAAACATAGAAGCTAAAAAATCTTATGACTATTGGATAGTTAGAAGAAGAGATTGATTCTTCACATGACCATAAAAGGTCCACAAGAACCATGAACTCATGGTTGTGATCCCCAGGTCCCACAACCCAACGGGCCTACTAATCAGTTAAACATTGACACCAAGTTTACGTACGCTGGTATTTAGATCCTCACCACTCCCGTTGGATATCATAACACAATTTTTTGTATTGAACATAGAAGCCAATCAAGCTAATATTTTCTGGGTTAGACCAGAAAACTACCCATAGTTTCCTACAAATCCACTACACCTCTCACTACCACTTTCATGACCTTGTCTAGAAATATACACGAAGCACCTACAGGTCACTTTCCATGCATACAATAGCCAATAGATAGGATCTCGGTAGAGCTTGACATTGATTGGAGCCTCCGAGCAGCTATTATATCTTAAATGATCCATTACACCAATTCAGGTTAGGAGAGCTTTCTTTTCCTTAGACTCACAGATCCCATTATTACGTGTTGAGGATATAAGATTTCCCAACTAGTTTTTCCACATCCGCATATATTTCATTTCCACTAGCTATCTCGGCATGACCTCGGGAGGTTGGGTACGAAGAAAGGCTACTTGTCGATTCTCATGCTTGCCTGTCACTTTTCTATCATACAAAATTGGTGAACCTGACGTGAATGCAACAACTTCTCCCTTTTCATTTCCATTTCTTTCATCCATCTTCACTCCTTCCCATTATTCTGTGGGTATTTATATACCCCCCGAATATGTCAGGATATGACGCATATGGCAGACCTCTCTCAGGTCTCGAAGCATATTATGGTCAAACAAATAGACAACTATCACCCTCACTTTCTACATGGGCTGACAACTACTCAAGCAACTACTTGTCATCACAAACTCCTCCTCAAAGAACTAGCTCTAGTTCTTCATTCCGAATTGAGGAGCTGGACCAGCTCACACAAACACAACAACCAGAGCCCTCAAGCTCTAACAATATGATGTTTACTGGAGAATCCATTTCATCTCCTCGGGTTTTGTTTAGACCAAAAATTAGTAGGCAGTCAGATCCACTCCCATTTTTGGATGAGGAGTACTTAGCACACTACACTAGAAGTGAACAATGCTTCCAAAACATGTACCCACCTATAGGAAGTTTGCAAACACAACCCGACACCCTACTCCAAGAAAACACCCCCATTCCTCCACCTATGGAAAATACTCTTGGTGAAGTTTGGCAGAGTAATGATCAATTCATAGCAGGGTACCATACCCCTCTACAACCTCAAGGTGTACAACAACAACCATCAAGGAAAAACACTATGTCATCACCAATCAAGGTCATCTCAGCTTTAGTTGAGAAGGTTAGAGGACTAGAACTTGCTCAAGAAAATCAAACTTCACATTCCAAGCAAGCAGGAACTTCCAACCCTCTGCATCATCCCAGCCAGGTTGACCTCCTCACAGGAACAGGCATGTTAGGCATGCCTCCTCAACATTCATATAACTACCCATAACAAACACCAACTAGAACTGTGTTTTCAAACACTTCTCTAGTTGAAAGTATGATACCTCCCGTTTAGTACCAAACAACCCATATCAGAGAAATGCTCCTCCCTACTTAAACATTTATTCAAAATCACCACAGGGAGACATGTTCTCTTCTCCCAGGATGTTCACTCAACCACATGGGTTTCCTTATGTCCCTACAAATACATATGTTATGCCATATCAACAACCCATTCCACCTCTACCCCCTCAGCAGGCACCATCAATGGTTGAAACCTATGCGGTAGGGACTTACTCAAAATATTTAAAAGAACCTCTAGATTTCACCGTACGAAGCATCATGCTTCCAAGACCTCTTCCCGATTTTCCTAAATTCAAGGGGGAGGGAGATCCAAATGCACATATCAAGGCCTATGCCACAGCCATTCGAGAATTGCTCCCTTGGGATGCAGTTGTTGCTAAGATATTCCCTAAGACCTTAGAGGGTATTTCCCTTGATTGGTATTATAGAATACTTGAAGCCTCGATACACTCATTCAAACAACTTGTGTCAGAATTTATCAAAGCTTTTGACATGAACAAATTGTTAAGAACAAGGATCAGGGAATTCTTACACATTAAACAAGAGCACAATGAATATGCTGCTCATTTTATTCAAAGATGGTGTATAGTCCTCTACTCATCAGCAAGTGCTCCAAACATGGATCAGATGGAACTATGTGACTTATTCCTTCATTCTCTCAATAGAGAGATAAAGGAAGAAGTCCAGAAGTTCCCACTAAGGACTTATGATGAAGTACTTGAGAGTGCCCTCTGAATCGATCAAGCGGCAATAGACAGCGGTCATAAGACATATGGAATGAACTGGGAAATTAATCACTCCCAATCAAAACACTACGACTTATCCTAATGTCAGGAATACCAATCAAGGACCCAAGATTCTTAACAAAAACCGTGGGGTTACAACAGATGGAGTCACAGACCAGGTTAAAAGGGAAAATGTCGTAAACACTTCACCACCCGTTAACAATCAGTGAAATAATAACTTTACTCCAACAATCAATGCAGTGGATTTTAATCATCCATCACGAAAACAACAACAAAACAACAAACAATAACAGAAAATCTAGACACAAGGTCCAATCCAAAACCCAACTGGATATCAGAACCAAAGCCAAAGGCAACAACCTCAAAATTTTAACTCTAACAACCAACAACCTAATCAGAATTTTGGACCACAACAGGTTTCAAACCAACAACCTCGAAACTATAATCCCAACTTGTATTGTGGTTTCCACAAGATTCAAGGCCATGATACTAGGACTTTCCATGACTACAATAAATTCATGCAACGTTTTCCAGAAGATCAAAGACAACTCTTTGTAGATATGTTTTTAACAAATTATGCATTACCCACGCCAAACACCTATACGGGATCAGTTTCCCCTCAAAATGCACCCCTCAAGATTTTTAACGATCCTCTCCTGAATCACTCTAACAATAACAGGTTAGATCCAAATGAGACAAATAAGGGTGTTATGGTAGGAAATAATGATCATGAAGCCTCAACTTCATCAAATCCACCGGTCGCACCCCAATTAGGAACTCGACCACAAACCAAGATAGTTGGTTTGGTAGAGTTAGACACTGAGCTACACGTAGAAACCATAACAAGAATGTGAGATTATTCTTCTCAACCAGTTCCAACCTACCCATCAGTACCAGACAATGTTCAACAAACACTAGAAAAACCTATAGGCGCTTACGATCTAATTAATGACCTAACAAAGACCTTCTCTCACATTTCCTTCTTGGATTTGTTGAAAAACTCTCCCACTCACAGGGCTTGCTCTCTTAGAAGTGTTGGGTCTTGGTCATCTGATTAACATCACTCCTCCTCCTGAAACACAAGTAAACCATGTAGAATTTGATTTCTACCCTCCGAGGGCAGCCAGATAGGGATACTGAGTTTATATTTGATATAAGAAAAATGCCAATAGACGTTGAAATTACATGTAGAGGTGACCCAGCCTTGCATTTATAGGTATGGGTTTATAATAATTATGTTAAGCATGTAATGATTGATGATGGGGCAGTAGTTAACATAGTCCCCTTCGCTTTTCTTCAAAAGCTAGGATATGGAGAAACAAATTGTTCCTCAACACGAAATACGCTAAGGGGTTATGATAGCCTCAAGGCCACTTCAATTGGGACTATAGTGTTACCAGTCACCTTAGGACCCAAGACAGTCCTCACCAAATTTTATATTATAGATCAGGAAACCAACTATAATATGATTCTTGGTTGACCATGGATACATCGCATGAAGGCAATCCCTTCCACGTTATTCCAGGAAATAAGATTTTTACACCTGGGAAAAATCTTTGTGGCGCAGGGTGACCCAAAACCCTTCGACATACACTTAGTAAGATTTGAAAAAGAGACCAGGCATCCACTCTGAGTTTGAGCTCCCAACGAATCAACTTAACAAACCAGTCAATTCAAAGCCAAAAGTAAAGTTGGTACCTACAATAGAATTAGAAGTCACGAATCTAGTCAAAGGCATTCTAGTACTCAAAAATGAGACCAACATCATAGAGACAATATCATTAGGAACTACTGCAAAAATTTTCGAAGTTACTAGAGAAATATTTACCTATTCTCCTACCATTTGATTCCATGGGTATAGGATGTACCCTAGGAATTGGCTCCCTTCCAGTGGACAAAGTTTGTATGGTAGAAGTAACCGAGGCAAAAGAAGAAGACACAAAGAATGTTCCAACATCCATTTTTCTGAGAAAATATTGGACTCTCCACTTCGATGGAGCTAGATGTCATTTCGGCACTAGGGCAGGTGTGATCTTTACTTCTCCCAAGGGAAAGATCCTACCTTTTTCCTTTAAGTTAAACTTCAAATGTACAAACAACGGGCTGAATACGAATCCCTCCTCCTTGGCCTCATCATAGCCAAAAGGATGGGCGTTGATAACATTAGAGTGCTAGGAGACTCGCAATTAGTTGTAAACCAAGTATCTGAGGTATATGAGACTAGAGCTGAACACTTACAACTCTATAAAATGCGGTATTAAATCTAACCAAGGGATTCGACTTCATATCAATCGAAGCAATCCCACGAGAACATAACCTTCTCACTAGATTCAATAGCAACCTCGGCTTCCCGTTTCACTCCAAGCAGTGAGTTGGAAAATACAAATTTCATGGTATCACTTCATACTGAACCATTGGTGTGTAAAATACCAATAACCCCAATCTTGACACATATAGAAGCTAGAATGAGTTTACCATCCTAGATCACTTTGACAGTGATAGGGTCACTCTTGGATATCTAAATGCCTATGCAGAACTGCATCTCACTCATCACATAGTAGATTTCTCCCTAATCCCATATTCCTCTTCCTATTTTGGAAATCCCATGATAGAATCTCCCCCATAAAAGAATCTCAAAATCTACGAGGTAGAGAATGAAGAAAGTTTGGAACTACCTCCGGCCCCACCTGAATTTGAAGAAGGCAACGCTTCCTTAATCGAAGGAACGATTGACATAAATATTGGAATGGAGGAAGAACCAAATATTTTGAAGTTGGGATCCTCATTAACTCCAGAGGAGATAGAAATACATACCCAGATCCTCAAGGAACATCAAAAGGATTTCACATTTAATTACAAAGAAATGACAGGAATTGCACCACATATCATGGTACACAATCTTGTCACCAAACCAGATGCAAAGCCAATTAAGCAAAAGTCGAGACCAATGAAACCAAAAGTGGCTCTCATGGTGAAAGAAGAAGTAATGAAACTTCTCCAAGTGGGATTCATCAAACCAGTCGACTATTCACAATGGGTATCTAATATCATCCTTGTTCTCAAAAATAATGGGAAGATACACATTTGCATAGACTTTATAGGACATTAACAAAGCTTTCCCCAAAGATGACTTCCCATTACCATCCATCAACGTCATTTTTGATGCAACAACTAGATTTGAGCTTTTGTCTCTCATGGATGGGTTCTCAGGATATAATCAAATCAAAATATCTAAAGAGGATCAAGCCAAGACTACATTTATAACTCCTTGGGGAACTTATTGTTACATTGTCATGCCATTTGGTCTTAAGAACATTGGCACTACATACCAATGGGAAATGACATACATATTCCATGACCTTATTCATAAGATTGTGGAATCCTATGTAGATGACTTGCTAGCCAAGGCCAAGAAGCGTTGTGATCACCCAGAAGTGCTCCGTATCATTCTCTCATGATTGATCAAATATGGCATCACATTGAATCTAGAGAAATGTGTATTCAGTGTAACAGGAGGCAAGCTTCTAGGTTACATTATATCGTCATGAGGGATTGATGTCGACCCAGCCAAAATCTAGGTTGTTCTTGAAATGATTCCACCATCAGACGAGTCTGGTATCAGATCATTTCTTGGGAAACTCGGTGCAATTCAAAGGTTCATCCCTGACTTAAGTTTTGTTGTTCATCCAATCAATAATTTATTAAAGAAGGATTATAGCATTGATTGGATGGAAGAATGCAACGAGGCCTTCGAAAGTAGTTAAACACTTCTTGTTGTCTCCTCCCACGCTAATGCCTCCTAGACCAGATCATCCTTTGATCTTGTATTCACGGGCTACTGATGTCTCACTAGCCTACATGTTGGCTCAGGAAGATAATGATAAATGGGAATGTGTAGTCTATTTCATTAGTCAAACGTTGCTTGATTATGAAACATGTTACACATAGGTAGAAAGAGAATGCATTTCCATAGTATTTACAACAAAACATGTTTAAGACATTACATGTTGAATCAAGAAACAAGGGTTATTGTAAAGACAGATCACTTACGGACATTCCTCACGCAAGGGTCTTTATCTAAAAAGGTTGGATGTTTCATAACCTTAATGGGTGAGTTTGAACTAACATTTGTAAACCAAAAATCCGTTAAGGGACAAATCATTACAGACTGGTTGGTTGACAATCCATTGGATGGGGGTGATCTGGTAGATCTAGACTTTCCCAATGAGTGCGTATATTTTGTTCAAACCAGGCCCCCCCATCTCTATATGTCCTTGGTACACTGACATCGTCAATTTCATCATGGACCACACATACCCAGAAGGTGCCACATCACAATAAAGAAGGCGGTTACGCATTATTGCTACTAAATACATTATTTTAGAATAGGTGCTCTATCATAGAGCCTTCGACGGAATGCTTTTAAGATGTGTTGACACAGAAGAATCCAAAAATATTCTTTACGAATCCTACAGTGGGATATGTGGAGGCCACTTCAGTGGCCACGCCACTACTCACAAAATACATCGGATGGGCTATTTCTGGCCCACTCTGGAACATGATGCAGTAGAGTTTTATGTGCAAGTGTCATAAATGCCAAGAGTTCTCCCACGAGATTCACATGCCAAGCACAGGCTCTGCAACCAATTGCAACCCCATGGCCCTTTTCCATGTGGGGCCTAGATTTGATAGGGAAATTCTCTCCCTCATCAATAGATGGCCATAACTTTATAATCATGGCCACAGAATATTTTACTAAATGGGTAGAGGCCATGCCTCTCACCACCATACCAGGTTCTGTAATCACTAAGTTCATTTTGAATCAAATCATTTATAGGTATGGTGTCCCACAAGTCATTATCTCAGATAATGGAACATCCTTCAAGAATGATGAGGTCCGTGAGTTATGTAGAAAATTCAAGATAAACCATCACATGACCTCTCTTTATTACCCCCAAGCCAATGGACAGGCTGAAGCAACAAACAAAACATTAAAATCCATTCTCCTTAAAACAGTTAAGGAGAACAAACAAGGATTGGCATTTAAAATTATACCTGGCCTTGTGGGCCTATCAAACATCAATAAGAACACCAACAGGGACAACCCCTTTCTCATTGGTATTCGGGGTAGAAGCAGTTCTCCCGCTTGAGGTCGAAATACCCAGTCTCTGCATCTCATTACAAGGGATCTTGGGAGAAGAATCCTATAGAGAGGCATGCCTCTCTCAACTAGAAAGCCTTGATGAGGCCAGGTTAAACTCCAAACAACGGCACAGAGCCTATGCTAACTGAATGTGCCGGAAATATAACAAAAAGGTCTACGAATGAGAAATATATGAGGGAGATCTAGTTCTGAGACTAGATAGCCGGATTGATAAGAAAACTGGTGAAGGAAGGAAATTTCTGGCCCAAGTGGTTGGGCCCATACCGAGTCATGAAAGACTATGGAAATGGTGTGTATCTCTTGTGTACACTAGAAGGTGAGGAATTCAATGAAACTGTCAATTCCTTGCATCTTAAACGGTTTTATGCATAAGTCATCAACATCACCATTTGTATATTATATCTACCTGCATTGCATTAGTCACTCAATTGTTTCATTTTGTTCACTCATTTCGTAAATTTTTTGGTCAAGGAACTTATTCTTAAGAAATTTATTACAAGCTTCTGAAAATATTGGCAAAAGCATTCAAATCATATCTCTTCAATTTTCATAATATCATCAAATGGTTTCGAAATCATCTCATCAATTCGATAGACAAAATCTTGACAAAAACCATACCAAGGCCTACATACTTGGTCATACTCATTTCTTCTACTAGGTTAAGTTGTTCTTACCTACGGTCTGTTCTAGAAGCTTCTTGGTGTCACATCTATCCCTCTTACGTCTCTTTGAAACAAGGATACTCCAAAATCACAGATCAGAAATGTCAAAGCCAAATTAAATAAAAAACACTAAACAAAATAGAATATTTTATTTTACACACTTCTTTTCCCTACCAACCTTCGTGATGAGCCCGCATCTCTTACTAGTGGTGCGAGGTTGAGAAAGGAAAGGAGTGCCCTTACTCGCCTATGTCTCGCCTTCAGTGATAAGCCCATACTTCTTACTAGTAGCATGGGGTAGGGCATAGGGGGTCCATTCACACAAATTAATGAATCTTAGTATTTTAAAAATTCAAAGCAAAGTGTATTAAGTGAAATTAAGCATCCAAATTCCAAAGAGATCAAATCCTCAAAACCATATTTTGTCAACCAAATTGCCATTCATGGATCTAAGTCTAGATAAACTAGAAAGTAAGTTGCATTCTAAGCTATGTAGTAGTTTTTGAGTAAGAATAAGTACGTAGGTCTAAATTTGGTTTCTATCAATACCTTGTCTTTCTCTCATCATTTCCATTCAGTCAAACTCATACAATTTGTGCCCTTCCCAACTCTCGGTGTTGAGCCCTCACATCTTACTAGTTGCGTGGAGTTAGGAGTGGGGAAAGTTCATCTCATTATCACTACATATTCATCACGTTTTTCCAAAACAAGAAGAAGCAACGAACATTGCCCAAAGAAGCCAAAAGTTTAGTACTACAGTATGTTTGCATCATCACATATCAACATTACAAAAGCAAACAAAAAGAGAAACATTATGTTCAACACTTGTTATCACTTGTCATCCATTGCATACATTATGAAAAGCATATAAAAACAAAGATTCTAAAAACATCTAGTGTACACATGAGAAACGAATCACAAAACTCTAGATACAAAGAAGATCTAGATCCAAAAAGATATATATATATATATATATATAGAATCATGTTTTACATACAATGCCATCATGCACTAGGCATGGTCAAAACACTCAATGAGCCCAAAAAATACAAAAAAAACTCATATAAACATCTGACAAAATCACTACAAAAAGACCAAATAGCCTCTCAATCCCTGTGGGATCCCTCAGAGGGTGCACGACTGCGTCTAGGGCTCCTACTACGACGACACTCTGAATACACTGAATGATGGGAGTGCTCATGATCATGACCACTGGTTGTGGTCTCACTATGAGAATGGATCCACCTTCATCAGGCACTCAACAATCTCGTATCCAGCTATCTGAGTATGAAGGGAGGTCACTAACTCTGCCACCTTCCAGACAGGGGAAAACACATCAGTATGTCGGCCAGCTGCTAAAGGATCTCCTGAATGTCCTCAGACAAGCTGAGCCCATGGTCTTCCCTGAAGGGAGAAACAGGGTGTCCACACATCCAATGAATCAAATCCCACCATCCCTGTGCATTCCCTGTGCAAATAAAAAAGGGAAATAACAAGTTAGAAAATCACCAAAAACAAGTTGAAAACAACAAAACAACAAAAAAAGAAATATCAACTAAACATCTCTAACTAAACAAGGTCGAGAAAAGAGTAGGTAACTCACTCAGATCTCCAGGAATCTAGGTAGGGTCTCTAGGATCTGCACCTACTACTGATGTTGCTGCCAACTACGGAGCCTCCCCAAAATCTGGAAAGAAATGACGTCCTGCCACAGGACTCATCATCTCCCTCAATGTCCTGAGAAGGCAAACTCCTTTGAGACCAAGGTCTCCTTCTCTGCACACTCACCTCTGCCCTCTCTACCCTCAAGATATCCTGAGTGTCATGCCACTCAGAATCACTATCATCCTCCTCGGTCGTCCCACTGGCCTCACCTCCAACTCCCTCTCCCATCATCTCCTCCTCAATCTCCCCTCTTATGAACTCCTCAGAGTCTGAGTCCACATCAACAGGCTCATCCTCCTCTCCACTGAAAGCAGGAGCTTCTTCCAATCTGAAGTAAGGGTGCTCGAGGAGCACCAGCTACCCCTCAAGAAAAAACCACCCACCTAACCATAATAGGAAATCTAGGAGTAATTGTGGTCCAACCTCAATCTCCTCTAGGACCTCCCCCGAGCCTCACGAACAATCATGTATACTGGCCCCACTGGAGGAAGCATATCAACATAGGGGAGGCCAAACTGTTGAGGGACTCGATCAAATGGGTGGACCTCCACCCTCTCTATCCTGTCTACTAACTGACCTATAGTAGAATAGGAAATCAATGTATGTACCTCCTGCTCCCCACACTCCCACCATGACCTGATAAGGAGTGGCCTCAATATCTGCAGTAGTCAGTGAAGCCACTAGCTGATGTGGCATCCTAAGAAGTGATCATCCTCACCCACCTCGTTGATCTAATAACCCCTGGATCCTCTGCTAGTATACCCCTCCCATAGGGAACGATACACTCATACACCCAAATCATAACTATAGTAGGGTGACTCAAAGACTGCCCCTTGTAACCTAACCACCATGTATAAGTCATGGTATGTGGTCCCAAGAATGTCTACTCCCTAAGTATAAATACGGCCATGGGCCTTAATCTACGCAATCATGGGAGTCCGATCATTATAATAGAGTGTCTCCTCCCTTATCCTCAATTAGTCGTGAGGCTAAGATACCCATGATGGCCTTACGAATGGTGGGGATAGGAGTAGTAGCAATGGATTGGACCTTCACCCCCTTTTTCAAGCCAAAGGAGGATAACATCATCTCCCATATAAGTAGTCCACTAAATCATCTGAGACCTAGATCTTACTATTTTAAGAGATAGCCACCTCCCAAGAATCGGAACCCCTAGTATACGATAAACATCCTCTACGGTGATAGTCCACTCACCCCTAACACCTGGAAACTGGAAAGTATTTTGATATGTATTCCAGTAAGAGAATAAGTCACACAATATGTGATTATCAGGAGTAACATGAGGAACCTGAGAAATCCTCAAAATACCAGGACCTCTGTAGAATGTCTCACGTCTATCTAGGTCAACAAAGTCTAGCACTTCTCATGATCCAATCACACTCCCTCTCTCTGCTCCACCGAATATACTCCTCCTTCTACTGCATCCACCCAAAACATAGATAAAAAGAGAAATTTAGTGACATAATCTGATAGATAAGCTCATCAAAAACATAGTAAAATACCAAAAAAACCAAAAACAATTAACTTTAATGGCTATCTTTTTCTCTTTATTCAGAGCTATTCCCTGTGTAGAGCGGTGGTTACATGACTACCGCCTACATAGGGCGGCAGTCTTGAGACCGCCGCCATCATAGGGTAGCGGTCTCGTGACCACCGCTCTATGTAGGGCGGCGGACCTATGCCGAATCAGCGTATGCCCCTAAAACCCTAAAAATGCTTTAAAAATAACAAAAATACACCATTTTGAGAAAAATAAAAGCCTACCCTATGGGCACCCCCCCCTAGAGACTCATTTAACTCTAAGATTTTTGAAAATAACCCCCCAAGACAAAGATTTCAACATTTTTATATTTTAGGTTTTAAAACAATAAATTGAGAAAAACTAAACTAAGACTTCGCGGGTCGATCTCCTACTCTCGGAGGCATGATCATGATCTCGCAACGAATGTTTTAAGTGCACTTTTGTCGAAAATGGTTACCGTGGGCCCCAGAGCTCAAAATTTACCAAATCGATACGCACAAATGAATAGGAAAATGAACTCATTATTTATATATATATATATATATATATATATATATATATATATATATATATAACATTTTAACCTTGTTTTGAATGTTCTTTCACAAAGTTATAGCACTGACGGAGGTAAGCTCTTATCCCCGCACAAATGATAAGTCTGCATTTCATTTTAATATAGTATTTATTTTTTGATTTCTTTTATCTATCTACACTTGAATCCTCTTTTTTTTTTTGCAAATAATGAGAATCTGGATGGCGACATTACGACACACAAGCGTGTTAGGTATATCTTCTAAGCTCCCCATTTCGGGACCGTCATACTTGGACCCACCGTTTTATGCTCCTTCATGGCTAAAATGCTTTTCCAAAGGGGCAATATGTACATACCCAAAATTGTATGTATTGTCCTATCGGAAATAGGTTATAGAAACCCCAATGATGATTTAGATCTCTTCGCAAGGTATTCAAAATATAGAAAGCATGTTGAGTATACATTTGCATCCTAAAAATGCCTTATCCAGCCTTCGCATGCTTTGTTCTAACCCCTTTCCTCTTTTTCCTTGCATTTTGGTCTTTAGTTACAGGACCACCGCCCTGACTAGGCGGCGGTCCCGTGACTGCCGCCCTGCCTAGGCGGTGGTCCCATGACCGCCACCCAGGATAAGATGGTGATTTTGTGACTGCCACCTAGGATAGGGTGGCAGTCCCATGACCACTGCCCAGGACAGGGTGATGGGTCCTAGAACCACCACCCTGCCCTGGGTGGTCCTCATGTGTGCATTTTACATAACTTTGTGATGATTTTTTCAACATAAAAAAATCAAGTTGTGCACTCGTAATTCTCAACCACTCTTTCTTGCATTAAATTTTTAGCCTCCTGGTAAATAGTAATTCCTTTTTTTTAATAATAGAATAATTTAATTCAATCTTACCCTCTGGTAAAATCAAAGTGTTTATAAATACCAAGATTGTTTACAAGCAAATGGCCCCTCTCCCTCTTCGATTTATTATTCATTGTGTTTCGAAAGTTCTTCAATAAGTATCAACAAGTTTAGATTTTTTTAAAGCTCTCAGCTGTTTTGTTTCTAGATTACATCCACCAAACTAAAGGTTGTGCATTAGTAAATAATCATAGCACGAGGAGTTCTCGGTGAAGAATTATCATAGTGCCGGATTGGTGATGACATTTTGGTTCCATTGCCGGGACCATTCCTCGTTGGTGGATTTTCTGGAGAGATATTCCCACTTAGTCAAAAATCAATTAGAGGGTAACCTTGTTTTTACTGTGCATAGTAGTTACCATGGTAAAGTCATTTTTGCCATGAATAGTAGTTACCATGGTAAAGTCATTTTTGCTAGGAATAGTATTTACCGCAGTAAAGTCACTTTTTACCGTGAATAGTATTTACCGCAGTAACTTCACTTTTTACCGTGAATAGTGTTTACCACAGTAAAGTCAGTTTTTACCGCAGTAAGTCAAGTTTTACCATAGTTTACCGTGGTCATTTCTATTTTACTGTAGAAAGGTGTAAAGTCACTTTCTAGTATAGTGATTCCAATTATTTGTACACATAAGTCTTGTTGATTGTACTTGTGAGTTGGTATTTCACGGTGGTTACTTTTGAAAATGGGAAAGATTCCTATTTTTTCAGCTCAATCTAATGAAGATGCTTCTTCTTTCATTCAAGAGTTTAAGCGATCTTGTATTTGTAATGGCCTTATAAGAAGGGAACAATGGACTGAATTTTTTCCTACCTTTTTGGATGGTTCAGCACTTAGGTGGTTTGAAACACTAGGTGATAATGTGAAAAATTCATGGGATTTATTAACTGAAAGTTTTCTTGAAGAATTTGGTGAACAACAGAAATATGCAGATCTCATGATCGAGATCACAAAGCTATCCCAAGGAGAGAAGGAGAAGATAAGGGATTATCATGCTCGTGTTCTAGAGCTAAGGAGGAAGCTCGATGCCCAGATCCGGAAGGAAGGACTAGCGGATGGGTTGATGAATGGCGTGGATAATCTCCTCTGTAAGCACTTCATTCTTGGGATGAAGCCAGAGATCAGACAACGAGTGAAGTATGACCACCCAGCTACCATTGAACAAGCAAAGGAGATTGCAAGAAGGCAAGAAGAAAGCATGGAAGAGGAGCCCAAAGAAATTGTTGCTAAAGTAGAGCCTACACCAGCACCTTTGGTCCAGAATCCACAACCACTCCCGGTGAGCACAAATATTTCTCCTAGTACATCTACTGAGTATGAAGATCTGCTCAAAAAGATGGGTCAGTTAACTATTAATCTTCTTCAAGGAAAGGAATTTAGTTCTCAGGGAGGAGATAGAGGTCCAAAAAGAAATATTTCTGAAGTTGTTTGTTATGGTTGTTATAAAAAGGGTCATTATAAGTATAATTGTCCAGATAGAGCTTCTACATCTGGTAAAGGAGATAATGATAAAGGAAAAGCACCTGTGAATTCTTTTGATGTAGTAGATAAGAGCAGAAATAATGAAGTAGATGTGTTTGTAACAAAAAGAAAGAAAGAAAAAGATAATCAAGATGGAAATGATCCTAAGAAGATGAAAGAAGAAACTAGTAAGAAACATAGGAGAAGAAAGTTGGGTGTGCAGGATTTTCTGATTTCACAGGGGCAAGGACCATACTCCATCTTGGAAGATCTGTCCAAAAGGCCTGCAAATATTACATATGGTCAACTCTTGGCTATGTCTTCTGAGAAGAGGCGGGAGTTGCGAGGTGGACTCAATGCTCGAAGAAGGAAGGAGGTTGAGGTCCCTGTTTTGGAGGCAGAGGCAGATCCCTATGCTCCACAAGCTGAGGTATTATGTAATGGTATTTCAATTCATGATGTCTTAGTTGATGGAGGTGCTGCAGTTAATGTAATGACCGAGTCTGTAATGAATATGTTGGGTTTAAAAATTGATCGCCCTTCAACACTTATGTTAAGGTCATTAAATAAAGGAAAAACTAAACCAGAAGGTGTAGTTTCAAATGTGGCAATATCTGTTATGGGTGTGGTATGTGTGGTAGACTTTCAGGTGATGAAAAATGGTACTGTTGCGTACCCAATGCTGCTGGGAAGACCATGGCTAAGGAGAGTTCATGCAAGAAACTACTGGAATGAAGGTTTCATGACACTTGGACGTGGTAGAGAGAGGGTGAAGATAAATGTGATCCCTCGACATCATAAGGCAGAACCTGTGGATTCAAGTGATGAAACTGATGATTGGACATCCTCTGATTACTCTAGTACCAGTGAAGTGGACACTGAAGATGAAGAAAGCGAGGTGGATGTTTCAGTCATGGATATCCTTCCAGTCACACCAACTCATGACCCCATAAAATTATCTGAAGAAGAAGTTGATGATCGTCTCCAACAAATAAAGATTGGTGATGCTGTGATGGAGAGTGAGAAGGAATCCTACCTCCAGCTCTTTCGAAGGTACATACACCTATTCACTTTTGATTACAAGGAACTCCGTCAAGTAAGTTGGGTAGAACATTGTATTGAGCTGGTAGATGGTGCTAAGCCCATAAAGCAAATGCCATATAGAATGAATCCTAATTTTTCCAAGACTGTAAAAGAAGAAATAGATAAGTTGCTTGATGCAGGATTCATATTTGCTGTGGAGAATTCAGAATGGGTTTCTCCCATTGTGATCTCAATAAAAAAGAATGGGAAGCTACGCATTTGTGTTGATTACAGGAAGCTCAATAAGGCAACAAAGAAGGATCATTACCCTCTTCCATTTTCAGATCAGATCTTGGACGAAGTAGCTGGCCAGGAGTGCTATAGTTTTGTTGATGGATATAGCGGCTACAACCAAGTTCGTATAGCAGAGAAAGATCAGCTGAAGACCACGTTCACCACTCCTTGGGGAACGTTTGCTTATAGAGTTATGCCTTTTGGGTTGTGTAATGCTCCAGCAACATTCCAGCGTTTGATGAATAGGGTGTTCGAACCCTACATTGGGACCTTCATCAGAGTATTTCTGGATGATTTTTGCATCTATGGGAGCAAGTTGGACCACCTGCACCAAATGGAGACAACATTTCGAAGGTTAGATGAAGCACAAGCCTCACTAAACCCTACAAAGTGTGTCTTTGGATGTTCTAAAGGCGTTTTGTTAGGGCATGTTGTATCCAGAGATGGTATTGGTACTGATCCTGATAAAGTTTCAAAAATCAAAGATTTACCATTTCCTCTTAATAGAAGTAAGTTGAGATCATTTTTAGGCCATGTGGGTTACTATAGAAGGTTCATCAAGAATTTCTCAAAGATTGCACAGCCACTAACCCAGTTCTTAAAGAAGGATGTTACTTATGAACCAGGAAATAAGGCGCATGAAGCTTTTGGACAATTGAAGGAAGCCCTGGTGTCTTCACCTGTTTTAAAGAATCCAGATTGGAGCAAGCCATTCATTGTGTACACTGATGCCTCAGA
Source organism: Taxus chinensis (assembly GCA_019776745.2). Taxonomy (NCBI): domain Eukaryota; kingdom Viridiplantae; phylum Streptophyta; class Pinopsida; order Cupressales; family Taxaceae; genus Taxus; species Taxus chinensis. Next base: position 656,301,234 of record CM034155.1, on the reverse strand, counting down.
TGCAGCACTAGGAAGTACTTTGAGCCAAAAGGATGAAAATGGGAATGAACATCCAATTTACTTTGGGAGCAGACAAATGAGCAGTGCTGAGGTAAATTATACTGTAACTGAAAAAGAGGCTCTGGCTATCATTTTTGCTGTAAAGAAGTTTAGAAATTACTTGCTAGGGCAAAAATTTCTAGTTGTAACAGATCATCAGGCTCTAAAATATATTGTAAATAAGCCTAACCCATCAGGGAGGATAGCAAGATGGATAATTTTGCTACAAGAGTTTGAATTTGATATTATAGATAGGCCAGGAAAGAAGCATGTCAATGCAGATGCACTCTCTCGAGCCTATGATGGTTTAGGATCATCTTGTGATGATGATGATTTCCCCGATGCAGCATTGTTATCCCTTGACACAATCCCTAGTGAATACATAGATATTTGGAATTATCTGAATGAATTCAAGTTTCCTGATGGTGCCAATGCAAAGACTAAGAGAAAGATTACTCAAGCCAGTCGTCCATATTCTATTCTGCATGGAGTATTATTTCGAATAGGACCTGATGGACAGTACAAGAGGGCAGTTGGACGTGATCAAGGGAAGGAACTGCTAGAAGAATTCCACAATGGTACATGTGGAGGGCACTTCTCTGGACAACTTACAGCAAGAAGGATCTTGGATGCAGGTTATCACTGGCCCACTCTTTTTAAAGATTGTTATAATTATTGTAAGACATGTGATATTTGTCAAACACATGGTAACCGTAAGACTTCATCAGCTCCATTATGTCCTATTCTTCCCCTTGGTCCCTTTGAAAAGTGGGGAATAGACATTGTAGGTCCACTTCCAACTACATCACGCCAAAATAAGTATATTGTAGTTGCCACAGATTATTTAACCAAGTGGGTTGAAGCTAGGCCATTGAAAACAACTTCCATGGATGAAGTGGCAAGGTTCATGTATGAACGCATTGTCACCAGATTTGGTTGCCCATTAGAAATTGTAACAGATCAAGGAAGCCACTTCATTAATGAGGTGGTAGAAGCCCTAGTCAATAAGTTTTCTATTAAGCACAGGAAGGCAACAACATACAAGCCAAGCACAAATGGACAGGTGGAACGAACAAATTTTGTGTTGTGTCAAATTCTAGCAAAAGATGCAGCCTTGCAGGTACATAAATGGGATAAAAGGATTCATGCAGCATTGTGGGCATATAGGGCAACATCAAAGTCAGCAACAGGATACTCCCCATTTCAGTTGGCCTATGGCATTGATCCAGTTCTTCCTATTGAGTTTGATATTCCCACTGTGAGAGTTATGAAAAATGAAAGGATGGATGAAAGTGATTCAGTAAAAGAAAGGTTGGTACATCTTCATTTGTTGGAGGAAATGAGAGAAATAGCAAAGGATACAAGCCATAAGAAGAAAATGAAGCAGAAGGAATACTTTGATCAAAAGATCCGGTGGTCTCCATTTCATGTGAATGACTTGGTTCTAGTATATGATTCCAGATACAAAAAAAGAAGACAGAGAAAATTTCTTCCAAAATGGATGGGGCCCTACAAAATAGCAGTTGTGCATGAAAATGGTACGTACCGACTGGAGGAATTGGATGGCACTCCCATTACGAAATGGGTCAACCACGACAAGTTGAAGATTTTCCAAGCACCAGAATAGTCTACTCCGAGGACGGAGTAGAAGCTAGGAAGGGGGAAGATGTCGACACTAAAATTTTCCTCCGTAATTTCTATTTCATTAATGTATGTATTAGGAATAGGATGTTGTTAAGTATAATTAGTAGTAGCGTCTGATAGAAGATAACGGCGCCGTCAGTACGGTGCCGCCAATAATGTGGAGTACGGTAACAGTCAAAGTACAATAGGAATGTTGTAAAAAGTAAATATTTGTCGTAAGTGGTCCGGTAATGTTAAAATGTCAAAGTTTGGGTAATTAGAGAAGTAGGGTCTACATGATTAGGAATTAGAAATATTATATTGGTAATAAAGACAAGGAGTGAGGTCATAAATATTTTGTGTATATTATTTGTAAAAAGTCTAAAAATGTGGAACCCATGTAAAATGATAAGGTTTATCTTATCTTAACAGATAAGCTTACATGTACAGATAAGAGTTAAGGTATGGAATATGATTCGTCAGAGTGGATTTCTTATCCTATCTTAGAGATAAGATGGATAATCGATGGTATTCTTGCGTTATGTTGTTGTTTTGTTTCCAGATTACATCCACCAAACTAAAGGTTTGTGCAATTAGTAAATAATCATAACACGAGGAGTTCCTGGTGAAGAATTATCATAGTGCCGGAGTGGTGATGACATTTCCTCACAAGCTATGGTAATAATACAAGAACACTCAGAGTAGATCCAACATTGGAGGCAAAGGAAAGAAATTAGATGAAAACATGAAACTAATAATCTACCCTTTCACAAGGAAGAAATTCATTCATAAGCATTGGAGTCAGAGGAAGAAATTAGATGAAAACATGAAACTAATAATCTACCCTTTCACAAGGAACATTGATCTTAGCAAATGTGTTTTCCATAACATCTCTGAAATCCATAGATTGTTGCCTCATCAATGCTCCTTGAACTCATTACTAAGAGAGTATCTAGTGGTAATCTCTCTCAACCTAGATATAAAACATTTGCCTATATTTTTGGGAAAGACATTGGCAATTAATAGTTGGTTGACGAATCAAGAGGAGAATACCCTATTTAAGCCATTATGCTTTCATCCTCAATATTTTTCTTGGGAATAATGTGATATAAATGGTATCCATCCTAAAATTTGCACACATTGCATTTACATAACTGACTCTAGACTAGTTAGAAAACCCCAGAGGAGGATAAACCCAACCTTGAGAGACATTGTACAGACTAAAATTGAGAAACTAATCCATGTAGGATTTATCTATCCAATCTCAAACAATTAATGGGTCTCCCTATTGGTCATAGCATCCAATAAAAAAGGAAAATGGAGGGTTTGTGTGGACTATAGAGAATTCAAAAAAGCTACTCATGGAGACTATTTCCCTTTACCCTTCATTGGCCAAGTTTTTGATAACCTATCCGGGAAGAGGTAATTTTCATTTCTAGATGGCTTTAGTGGATATAACCAAATAATGGTAGCACCAAAAGAAAAAGATAAGACCACAATGACTTGCACATGTGAGAAATTTTTTTATAGAGTTTTTCCTTTTGGTCTATTTAATGCTGCTGACACTTTTCAAAGATCCATGCTAAAAAAATTTTCTAATCTTACTTATGACTCGGTGGAAATTTATATGGATGAATTCACAAAGTATGGAACTACATTCTAAAAGGTAATAAATAATTTGGATAAAGTTTCTCTCTAGGTGTGAGAAACAACAGCTACCTCTCAACCATGAGAAGTGCCTTTTTATGATGGAACAAGGGATATTTTTAAGACACCATGTTTCAGCAGAGGGAATCAAAACAGATCTAGATAAATTCAAGATCACTATACAACTCCCATCACCCAAGAATCAGACTAAAGTATGAAGTTTCTTAGGACATGCAGGCTATTATTGGATATTTATCTATGAATTTAGTAAAATAACTTCTCGATATTTTTCCCTTATAACTAAGGATTCTAAATTCTAGTGGACAGAGGCTTGTCAAAACACTTTTGACATTATAAAGGACAAAATAACTAATAATCCAGTCATGAGAGGTCCAAATTGGAAGTTGCCCTTTCATATTCAAACTGATGTTTTTTATGAGGCAGTAGGGACTATTTTATGACAATAAGAAGAAGGAGATGAACTACTCATAATCTATTACATTAGTAAAATTATATCCCCAACTAAAAGAAACTATACTACCATAGAGAAAGAATTTATTTTAGTTGTTTATGTAATCAACAAATTTTACCATTACATCACAAGGTATGAAGTAATCATTCATAAAAACCATTCTGTCATTAGATATTTAATGAATAAACCCTTGGTTCATGGGATATTTGATAGATGGATTTATTTATTGCAAGAATTCAATATTAATTAAAATAAAAATATGCTTGGCTACAATGGAAGTTTCCATATTTTTCTCACACATAAACAACAAAAATAGTTAATTAAGAAAAGTGTGATATATAAGTGGGTAGATGGAATGATATTTAAATGTGGAAATGATTATGTATTACACATGTGTGTATCTAAAGATGAAATATTTGATATAATCATATCATAACACGGAAGTCACCTGATAGAGTTAACTTAAAACCAAGTGTTGCACTACATATCAAACTTCATGTAGTTCTGTGTGTGTGTAGAATCGTGCCCTAGGAGAACCAAGGTCAATTGTTTTAGCTATTGTGCAAGATGCACCAAATAACGAGCAATAGCTAAATGTAACAATGTAAATAGATGTGTGTATGTCAAAATGAACTTCCCCTCCTATGAATTGTATATAGAAATATGTAGTCATGTGTCCCTTGAATGATAGCTTGATTTAAAAAATATAGATGGATGCTTTGATGCTCTTAAAATGCCTTTTGATGCAATCTTAGATGGTGATAGTACATGATTAAATATTGGTCCTTTATTATGGTCATATAACTTTGTAATTATATGATTCCCTTGTTTACATTTCATAATTGACAACTAAAACACTCAGCCTCGGAAGTTACCTGATAGAGTTAATAAGAAAATAAGAGGCCCAAAAGTGGCGATCAAGATACAAAGAGGTCAAGGCACCCATAGGGGATGAGGGCGCCTGGGCATTGACATCCTAGCTGGGCATTGGTGTCTAGAGAAAGATCAGACTGGCATCTTGGCTGGGCGTTGGTGTCCAGAGTTAATAAATATAAAGAAAAAAAGTTGTGGGGTGTGTAAGGCCAAAGAGGAAACTGGAAAGACAGAAAAGAGGTCATAGATATATGTCAATTACTAGTTTTCTTTCTTAGGATTCATATGAATAGTGGTATGTGATTAGTACCTAGAAATGTACCCAAGTGCGTGATTTAGTGTCTACAGTTTCCCCCACTTTATGTTGTTGAGTGAATACCACTAATGCTACCAAGCTCAATCTTATAGATCCCAGAGCATTTCTTTCAAGAACCATCCATTCTTCATCAGTCATCGAATCTAGCTATGCATGCTCATCCATCGGTAAGTATAGATCCTTCTGATACAAATAATCCTCCACCTACATCTTTCATAGTTAATAATTAAGACCGTAAAATTTCTCCACTCTATATTTGATATCTTCTGCCATTTTTATGCTTCCACTCAATAAGAAAACCCTCTGTGAGTAAATCTTGTCAACACACAAAATCCTCAAGAAAATATCTGATACCAGATGTTGGGGTTAACCACATAATAGTGTTACAAAAATTTAACTTCAGATAAAGAATATAAGCAATGAATGCAGAAATAAACCAGAAAATAAAATAAACAAGAGAAAAATAACACCACATTTAAGGTGGTTCACCTAGTGTGGGCTACGTCCACCAAAAAATGGCCAATATTATTATTCAATGCTTTACAGAGGAAATATAATGAATATCTTCCATCTTCCAACACCTCATAGGATGTTTAATGTTTTTACCTCACTCAGATACACATTATTATGCACCAACGAGACTCTCACAAAAATAATTACTTCTTACTTTCTTACACACCCTCATAGAAAACTTATATGCATTTATATCTATTCTAGGAAACTAACTATGCTTTTACAATCAAGAAATCAACTTTAAAGAAAAATATTTATTATAAATCTCAGCCAAAAACAAAAACGTCACCACACAGGTTGACTGATGCTGGTTCCTCACTGCAACCCTGACCGATGTCAGTTGTTGCCTGACCAATGTTGATCAGTCTTGACTAATGACGATCACTGTCAAATCTAGCAACATGTAAAAGCAATCCTTTTTTGAATCAATTAAGCTCCACACTCAACAATCTCCCACTTGGAGATAAATTGTTTCATTGTACTCTACAACACCATCCTTGGTTTTTTTTCCTTGGCCTATTTGTTCCTCTTCAAGTCTCAAACTCGAAGACCAACATAAGTGGAGTGAAGATCCAACTTCTCCTTCACCAACAACTTTGTCAGCATATCTGTAGGGTTCTCATCTATATTGATCTTGTTCAACTTCTATTGCCCCTCCTCCAATACCTATCATATGAAGTCATATCTTAATTGAATGTGTTTTGTTCTCAAATGAAATGATGATTTATTTCCTAGATGGATCATGCTCTGAATATCACTATATAATCTTCAATCCTCTTTGTCCTTACCAAAATCTTCCATGAACCTGCTCATCCATATCATCTGCTTACTAGCTTCTGTAGCTACAACATACTCTACCTCTGTAGCGGACAAAGCCACAACCTTATGCAATCTCAAAATCTAGTTAACTGTCATTCCACATACTATGATAACATATCCAATGGTGCTCCTATTGTCATCCAAGTCTCCATCCATATCAAAATCAACATAGCCACATAAAGAAGTAATTGACCCTCCATAACATAACTCCATGCCAGATGTCCCTCTCAAATACGTGAGAATCCATTGGGACTATTTCCAATGTTCTTGACATGGATTAGCCATAAACCTGCTCACAACTCTCACTTCTAGTGCAATGTCTGGTCTGGTACAAACCATGGCATACACAATAATTCCTACTTCTGAAGCATAGGGAACATGTGCCATGTACTCAACCTCTTCGTGTGATTTAGGACACTGATATTTTCTCAATTTGAAGTGTCTAGTCATAGGTGTACTAACATGTTTTGAATTGTGCATGTTAAACCTTTCCAACACCTTATTGATATAAGCCTCCTGAGACAAATACAAATTCTTGTTTTTCCTGTCTTAATGAATTTGCATGCCATGGATTTTCTTTGCATCTCCTAAATCCTTCATTTTAAATGTGTTAGCTAGATTTTCTTTAAGATCACCAATGACCTGCATATTAGATCATTCAATCAGTATATCATCCACATACAATAAAAAAATAACATAGCTCCCATTTTCAAGTCTCTTGAAATAAACACAATGGTTAGATTCACATCTCATATAACCATGCTTATGCATAAAACTTTCAAATCTTAAATACCATTTCCTTAGAACTTGTTTGAGCCCATATAGGCTCTTTTTCAATCTACACACAAGTTTCTCCTTTCCCATAAATTCGTAACCAAACGAATGCTACATATAAATCTATTCCTCCAAATCACCATGAAGGAAAGTTGTCTTAACATCAAGATGTTCTAAATGTAAATTCTCTATTGTAACCAAACTTAGAACAGTATAAATAGAAGTCATCTTAACTACAGGAGGAAAAATCTCATCAAATTCAATACCTGCTTTCTGTGAAAATACCTTTACCACAAGCCTCACCTTGTACCTTTTTAGTACATCCTCTTCTTCCTTGATCTTGTAAACCCATTTATTCTGCAGTGTTCTCTTACCCATTGACAACTTGACCAAATCCCATGTCTGATTCTATTCCAAGGAGTCCATCTCCTCATCTATGCCATGCTCCCACTGCTTTTGGGTATCCACCTACATTATTTCTTCAAATCTTTTTGGTTCACCACTATCATTCAATAATAAATAAGAGAAAGAAGGTGAAAATATCTCTGGAGGTCTACTTACCCTTTGTGACCTTCTCACTGAGATCTGGGGTGTCAGGGGCTCAATCTATGCCTGTTGCACATTCCTGTCAATCTCTGACAATGACCGACACTGGACACCTTCTTCTGACCGTGGTTCTATAACCAATCGTAGTTCCTCTCTCTTATTATCAGTCATGGTTTGGTGACTGACACCGGTTATAGGATTACCAACACTAGTTCCTGTAGGTGTCTTTCCTGTACCCCAAACTTTCTGATCAATACCAATTTCCCTGACCAGTACCGGATTCTATAAAAACAACACCGGTGTTTGTGAATGTCTATTTCAAGTCTGAAATTTTATTTTCTTTTAAAATATCATCAAGCTGTTCATGTTTAGGCACCAAAATCTGATCCCTGTATATTCTCTTTTCACTCCAATAAACGTCATGACTCCTAACAATCTTAGAATCTTCTAAATCCCAAAATTTTTATCTGAAATCGCCAGATCCATAACCAATGAAAGTACATATCTTATATTTAACATCCAACTTCTTCCTATTTTCCCTATCAACATACACAAAATCTTTTGAGCTAAAATCTCTAAGAAAAGAAAGATCTACCTCTTTTCTAGACCAAGCTTCTTCTAGCCCATGATTGGTCAAATACACTGTTGTATCCACTACTTCTGCCCAAAACTTTAAAGGAAAACATGCATGTATCCTCATGCTTCTAGCATGTTCCATGATTTTCTAGTTCATTCTTTTAGTAACACCATTTTCCTTGTGATTTTATAAGAAACATATTTTCTCCATGTATTCCATTCAGTGAACAATAATCATTAAAATCCTTGCTACAGTACTCACCACCATTTTCATATCTAAGGCACTTTAACTTTAATTTTGTTTCATTTTCCACAAGGGATTTCCACCTTTTAAAAGTCTCAAAAACATCAGATTTATTCTTAATAAAATAAATCCATACCTTTCTTGTGTCATCATCAATGAAATTCACATAATATTGGGATCCTCCAATAGAAGCTACCTGGATTGGTCCCCACACATTTCAGTGTACAAGCTCCAATTTCTGCTCATTCTTTGTTGACCCAACCTTGAGAAATATCACTCTCTTCTACTTTCCAAATATGCAATGCTCATAGAATTCAAGATGTAACTATTTTAAATCTGATAGCTTACCCTTAGCCATTAATATTTTCATTCCTTTTTCACTCATATGACCTAGCTGATTAAGCAACATGCTTGCATCTGAATTTATAGTAGATAGCATAGAAAAGGAATCAATAACACATGTAGAAAAATATAAATTTCACACCTTCTTTCCTCTTTCCACAACAAGGGCTCCCTTGGTAACCTTCCATGAATCAGCTGTGAATGTAACCACGCATCTAGATTCACCTAGTTTCCCTGCAGATATTGGATTTCTCTTGAGGCTTGACACATGCCTCATATCTTTCAACACCCATGGATTTCCATTCTACAAATTTACGTGAACATCACCTTTACCAGTACTATTGCATGACTCATCATCTCCTAAATAAACATGTACAAATTCACCCTGAACATAATTTATGAAATAACCCTTATTAGGGGTAGCATGGAAAGAAGCTCTAGAATCTAAAACCCAAGATTCTAACTTATTATACAACGAGAGAATAAGGGAATCTTGATTTACCTTTTCACTTGTAATTTTTTCCTCTTTATCTTTTTCTTTACCTTTTTCTGGTAGATTCTCTTTGTTTTTCTTGGACTTACACTCCTTAACATGTCCTCTCTTTCCACAATTCTAGAAAAATAAATCTTTGAACTTGGATCTAGATCTTCCATTCCTTGACTTTGTTTTGCCATTCTTCTTGCTCTTTGATGATCTCTCCTTTGATATTCCCCTTCTTTCTACATTTAAAGTGTCTCCAGATGATGCTTCTCCTAAACGTTTGCTACTTATTTCCTCATTAAGGATTACACTAATCACATCATCAAACTTAAAACCATTAGAAGTAGATGTTGTATTACTAACATCCATTACCAAGTTATCCCAACTATCTGGAAAGAACATAAGAATCAAAGTAATTTCACTTCATCATCAAAAAAAAAATTCTACCAATTTTAATTTATTTTATAATAGACCAGAAGTCATTCAAATGATTAGATACAAATCCATCTTCTTGCATCTTAGAATTAAACAATTTCTTCAACAAATAAACCTTATTCAAAGCACTAGGAGTTTCATACAAATTTTCTAAATATTTCATCAACTCTATCATGGTTTTTACATCTGTAAAATTTGAAGCCACCAATGTTGTTAAGCTCAATCTTATATATCCCTGAGTCTTTCTATCAAGAACCTTCCATTCTTCATTATTCATCGAATCCGGTTGTGCATGCTCATCCAATAGTAAGTAGAGATTCTTTTGATACAAATAATCATCCACCTACATCTTCCATAGTTTATAATTATGAATGTCAAATTTATCCAATATATATTTTCTATCTTCTGCCATTGTTGTTCTCCCACTCAATCATAAAACCCTCTATGAGTAAATCCTATCAACACATAAAACCCTCAAGAAAATATATGATACCAGTCATTGGGGTTAACCACATAACAATGTTGCACAGATCTAACTTCATATAAATCATCTATGGAATGAATGTGGAAATAAACAAGAGAAAGATAACACCATATTTAACATGGTTCACCCAGCGTGGGCTACGTCCACTAACAAACAACCAATTTTATTATTCAGTGTTTTATAGAGGAAATATAATGAAGATATTACATCTTCCAACACCTCACATGATGTTTAATGTTTTTCCCTCACTCAACTACACTTTCTTGCTCACCAAGGAAACTCTCATACAAATTATTACTTCTTACTTTCTTACATGCCCTCATACAATGCTTACATGCATTTATATCTATTCTAGGAAACTAACTATGCTTTTACAATCAAGAAATCAACTTTAAAGAAAAGGATTTATTCTAAATCGTGGCTTAAAACAAAAATGTCACCGCATAGGTCGGCCGACGCCGGTTCCTCACTGCAACCCTTGATGGATGTCAGTTGTTTCCTAACCAATATCAGTTAGTCTTGACTAATTCTGGTCATTGTAAAATCCAACAACGTGTAAAATCAATCCTTTTGTGAATAAATCAAGCTCTACACTAAACAGAGGAATCTTTCGTAGCTGCACTAAAAATTTACAAAACTATTGTATATGCTTGGACTAGGGTGCCTAGACTAGGTTAGGGGTTCCTGGGTCATATATATATCATTGTATGATTACAGAGTTTTCCTGTAACCTACAAAACAAATGATTTCTTGCAAAACCCCAAAACATATCAAATCCCAAAAATAAACAAATGTAAATGGGGAGTTGGACTAACCCTGGAGGTCACCAGATAGAGTGAACTTCTGACTGAGTGCTATGCTACATCTCAAACGCCGTGTAGTTCTATGTGCATGTGTGTAGAATCTTGTCCTAGGAAGCTCTTATGAAATATGCACCAAATAATGAGAAATAGCTAGATGTAGCAATGTAAATAGATGTGTGGATGTCAAAATGAACTTCCCCTCATATGAATAAAATGTTGTCTCTTGTCCCTTGAATGATAGCTAAATGGATGATTTGAAGCTCTTAGAATGCCTTTAGATACAACCTTTGGTGGTGATAATAGATTACTATAGGTTGGTCCTTTATTATGGTCCCATATTTTTTTATTTATATGATTCCCTTATTTTAATTTCGTAATTGACAACTAAAAGCTAGACCTATAAGAAAACAAGATTCTCAAAACATAAAAGAGGCCCAAATGGGGCAAGCCAGATACAAAGAGGTCGGGATGCCCATAGGGGATGAGGGTGCCTGAGTGTTGGCATCCTGGCTAGACACTGGTGTCCAAAGTTAATAAAGATAAAGAAATGAAGATTTGACTAGGCTGTGGGGTGTGTAAGACCAAAGAGGAAACCAGAAAGATAGAAAATAGGCCATAGATAGATGTCAACTACTAGTTTTCTTACTTATGAATCATATGAATAGTGGTATGTGATTAGGACCTCGAAATGTACCCGATGCATGATTTAGTGTCTATAGATAATGGTCTTTACTTTTTGACTCAAAATAAAACTACATTAAGGGAAAGTTATGAGCAACATGGATAACCCATATAAAATTGAGGAAGTCTACAATAATGGTATTATAAAGCTTGTTCCAATTGATGGTGAAAGAAGAGTGATGATGGTTAATGTTCATACAATACGTTTATACAAGAAACCAACATCCAAATAAGAATTCAAGATGACATTGAAAACCAATCAAGCTTTGAGTTACTTGCATGAGGTCTCCTTATCTAAGTTAACTCAAAGATAAATTGATTATTGAGAAAAATGAATTAATAGGAGATGGTTGAAAATAAAAAATGGTGGCCATATTGTGGATAGGTTTCTTCATAATGAATACCGAATACTTGAAAAGAATATTTGACATAGAAACAAGAGGGTGCTTGTGTATTTTATTAATTTCAAAATCAAACATTATAAACAAATGAGAGAGCTGCAATATTTATAGATATTGGACAACTTCTATCTCATCCACAATGTATGGAAACAAATCACCTAATCTAATAAAATATGCAGGAATAACATATTGCCCCTAACTTCCCCTATTTCCCCTGATGGAAATCATTTGGGAACAAACTATGTAAGATAGAACATGATCCCATAAACATATGGATGAAAACACTATCACTTAGTTAACTAACAACTAAGGATAACTAATACCTATTGACATAAGTTTAAAGTATTTAAATTAAAGACTTTAACTTATTACATTTATTCAAATATCAACTAATGATGAATTAAGATAAGTTTTATTCCTAACATTCCCCCCTTAATTCGGCATGGTCTCAAGTGAATAGGAGAGAAATTCTGTAAAACCCTCAATTTTACCTCGAGCAAGTGACTTTGTGAAGGCATTTACACACTGCATGTCTGTTGGGAAATATTGGAGATGGATGTTGTTGTTCTGAACATGTTCATGAATGAAATGTACCTACACCTCAATGTGTTTGGTGTGCTCATGAAAAATTGGATTCTAAATTTTTTTTACTACTCATTCGTTATAAACGTGTAGGATAGTTGGATCTTTCTGTGGTATTCCCAATCCTTCAAGTATACATCGAAGCCATATCACTTCACAGACAGCTCCACTTGCTACATAATATTCTAATTCTATGGAGGATCTTGAAACACAAGTATGCTTCTTAATCCCCCATGATATCGGTCCAGATCCCAAAAAGAATACAAATCCTGAAGTGGATTTCCTATCATCTATGTTTCCTGCATGATCTGAATCTGAATATCCTGTCAAGAAGAAGTTATTATTCTTCTTGTATTCTAATCCATAGTCCATAGTTCCTCTGATGTACCTCAGTATCCATTTTGTTTCTTTCTAATGAGAAACCCTCGGTTCTTACATGAACCGTAAATATAACTGACTGCATAGTTGATATCCGACCTAATGTAGGTCAAGTAGATGAGACTTTCGATCAACTGTCGATAGAGAGTTCCATTTACTTGTGGTGATGGATTTGTTCAAGATAGTTGAAGTCTTGTCTCCATAGGTGTGGAAAATGGATTACAATCCATCATATTTAATTTCTCGAGCATTGTCTTGGAATATTTCAATTGTGACAAAAAGATATGATTTTCTCATTGTCAAACTTCAAGTCCAAGACAATAATGCAGAAGCCCAATGTCGGTCATGTCACATGATCATGTTAGATATTTCTTTGTTGACTCAATCATCATCACTGATCATTGACATATAATACAATGATCATTATCTCACCCGCTTGCTTTTTGAGATAGATATTAGGATCGTATGGATTTCCTATTGAATCCATGTTGAATGAGATGCTTGTTGATATTTATGTACCATGCCCTGGGAGACTGCTTTATACCATATAGTGATTTTATGATTTTACATACCTTTTCCTATTTACCTGGTATAAAAAAACCTTATGGTTGAGTCATGTAGACTTCATCCTGTAAATCACCATTAAGAAATGTACTTTTCACATCCATTTTTTGTATTTTCCAACGAAATTGTATAGCTAGAGAAAATATTAACCTAATTTTTTTTATCTTAGCTGTGGGAGAAAAAGTTTCCTCATAATCAATGCCTTCTTTTTGAACATATCCCTTAGCAACTAGTCTAGCCTTGTGTTTATCAATTTTGTCGGTTGATTTTTACTTCATTTTGAAAATCCATCTGCATCCAATCAGATTTTTCCCTAGTGGAATATCTATAAGTTTCCATGTATTATTTTTCATAAGTGACTTATATTATGCATCCATAACATCTTTCCAAGGTTTAGACTGTAGGGCTTCTGAAATTGTGTATGGCTCATTAGTTTCAACAAATTTACCCATTAAGGCCAAATTGACCTCATTTCGAGCCATACTGTGAGTCCTTATTCTAGTGGTAGATGTTTCGGGGGCACTATTCAATTTTTCATCACTCATCATACTTGTATACCATTAAGGCATACTTATAGTGGTTCTTATGGGAGGTTGAATTTCATTATCTTCCCCATCATCATTGCCATCATAAAAGTGATTACCATCCTCTATTTTCACTATAGGGATGATTTTTTTATCATGTGAGTGTATGAAAGGAGCATCTTCTTCTTTCTTCTCAAATAAATCAACATCCAGGCTAGTGTATACCCTTCTTGTTCTTGGATCCATAATTTTATAGCCAAGTGCTTCATCACTGTATCCCAAGAAGATAAGTTATTATGATTTCATATCAAGATTAGTTATTTTTTTCTTAGGAATGTGCATACTTTCTTTACATACAAAAAATCTAAGGTGTGAAATAGATGGCTTATGACTTGACCATGCTTCCTGAGGTGTTACTCCATCAAGACATGCAGTGGGAACTCTATTTAGTAAATAGACTTCCGTTTTAGCTACTTCGGCCCCAAATGTTTTTAATAAACCTGCATTATCAATCATACATTGCACCATATCCATGATAGTATGATTTCACCTTTCAATAACATCATTTTGTTGTGGTGAATGAGGAGGATCCATTTGACGATGAATGTCATGTGTTTCCAAAAAATCATTAAAATCATTGTTGGTGTATCCTCCCCCTCGATCTGAGTGGAGTGTTTTTATTTTCCTACCGAACTCTGTTTCAACAAGGGATTTGAAATTCTTGAAAGTTTCAAAAGCTTGGTATTTTGTAGAAAGACAATATATCCATATTTTTCTTGAAAAATCATCAACAAAGAGCATGAAATATTGAAACCTAGAGTGGTTAGGTCTCATTGGTCCGCACAAATTGATATACACCAAGTCAATTTTTTCCTTATCCCGAAATGTACTATGTTTGAATGGTGCTCTATGTTGGTTTCCTGCCAAATAATGATGACATTTATCTGTACCCTTTTCTATAAGTGGCAAACCTCTAACCATATTGTATTGACAAAGTGTGTCAAGATAGCCAAAACTGACATGTCCAACTCTTCGATGCCATAGTTGAGCTAATGATGTATCCTTAGCTACAAGTGCTTGATCATTTCGTTGAAAAAAATCCAAATGAAACATTCTTCCCTCATTCGAAGATTTTGCAATAATTTTTGAGCTTCGTGACTTATCTCGAATTAGGCACACCTTTTTACTGCCTTTACAATCAAACTCAATTTTGATATTGTGATATAATAATTGACTTACAGATAACAATTTTTTTGTTAAACCAGAGACATAAAGAACTTTTGTAATTTTACAATTATGTTTCCCAAGTGGTAGTGAAATGGAACCAATGCCTTGAACACTATAAGATGTATCATCACCCAAAGAGACATGATTTTTTGTGGGTGTTTTACTCATTGTGAAGAAGCAATCTTTCTTTCATGTCATGTGTCAAGTTACACCCGAGTCAACATACCAAATTTGATTTTTAGAATTGAATACTTCATTTGACTGTACAGAATATAGGAAGTCATCATCATCAAATTGATCTTCCTGTTTGGTTAAATTTCCTTGTTGATTTGGTTTCTTCTTCCACTTTTGATTATTATGTCCATGTTTACTCTGTTGTTGGCCAGATTTTTTTGTTGGTAATTAATGTTTTTTCCACTTGATGATCCTTGTTGGAATGTGTTGTACCAACAATTTTTTAACTCATGTCCTTTTCGACCACAAATAATAATTATTTTGGTCCTTTTGGCCTTGTTGAGTATTACCTTGCTTTTGAGGTTGTTTACTAGACTTAGCTTTTTTTTTTCTTTTTGATTAGAAGCAAGTACCTTCTCTTCAGTTTCAATAGTTAAGTGAATGGCTTCGTCTTGTTGCAACAAATTCACTAACTCTTCAAAAAAAATTGTTTGACCAATTATGTTTAACGTGGTCACAAAAATCATATAAGAAGGAGGAAGAGCTCTCTATACTATAGGCATCAGCTAGGTGTTAGTTCTTCCTCCAAAGCTTGAAGTGATGCACGCAAATTTGCCACTCTTCTCAAAAACATTTCAACTTTCGCAGTTGGTTGCATTTTCAATTTTAATAGTTGACTTTGGAGATGAAGTAGTGTTTTCTTATTTTTTTAATCATATATTTTTTTTCACTTGTCCCAAGATTATTTTGTTGTTGTGGTCTCATGAATATGAGGTTATACCTCATCTGAAACACTAAACAAGATTATTAACTTTGCTTTTTTATTTACACGATCAAATGTAGCTTGTTTTGTAACATCTTTTGTAGATTTTGTTAATGTACTAGAAACAATGGACCATAGATTTTCAAAATCAAGTTGTGCGTGAATTTTTGTTTTACATGTTAGATAATTATCAGAACGTAAAAGTTGAGAATCTGGAAAAAAATAATTTTGGTGTCATAATTGCGGCCATTGTGAAAACTGAATAATGAAAGAAGAAGAATTGAAAAAATTTCCCCCTTAAAGCATACATAGCCCCCCAAAAAATAATATTTTATTTATTTTGGGATCCTTTTCGGCTGCGTACAATGAATTTTTGGTACTATTGGCCTTGTAACAAATTTGTCTCTATGGCCAATTTGCAAACATAAAATGGCTCTCTTGGCCGATTTGAAAAAAAAAAAGAATTCTTTGGCCTCTTTTCAAATTAAAAAAAATCTAGTTTTTGTAATTTTTACAGAACAAATCTTATTAAAAACTATACCAATAAGTAGAACTCACAAAAACACACACTTTAAAAAAAACTACACCTCAATCTGAGGTACCAGTTGAAAGTTATGAATTTTTTAAATTGTGATTTCAATATCTTTTCGGGCCACTTTCCAAAAATGGAAAAAAAAATTGTCCTAATTTTTTTCACAAAATCCAAAAGTGGAATTTTTTTAAAAGCATATTTTTTAAAACAAAACATGGATTACGGTTTACGTGGCTCAATTGGTCCATTTTAGGGCACAACTGCAGCTCAATCGCTTCACCTGAATGTTATGATAAACCTTGGTTGCCTTTTTTCTTATTTATTTCTTCCTTGCTTTAGATTCACGCAGGTATATTGCTGGGACATAATTTCTTTTATTTCACCTGAGCTTTCAACATTGAATCTTTTGCAAGCACGTATTTTTCTTCTCTTTAATACTCTTGATCTATGAATGTAATCTCCAGGTTGATTTGAGGCTTCAAGAAGTCTCTTTGGACAAAGATTTTCTCACAGGGACATAAAATTCTCTTGTCATATATATGAAAATACAGAGCATAGAGAAGAGGAAGGAGAATTTATGTGGGGATATTGAAAAGCTTGGGTTCCCGCAATACAAAAATATTGTATATATATTTTTAAAATGCTTCCAATTTTTTTTAAAAATTATAGGTACAGGTAAATAATAATAATAATAATAATAATTTTTTATAAATACCGGATAATGAAACAATGTCACCTTCTGTAACAGAGTTGCATCCAGGTCTACAAGGGCATGTGATTACATTCCATGTGTTCTTCAATTGCAAATAAATCTGTGAACCGGGGTGTAGGTTATGGTAGGGGCTATGAAATGGCTGGGGGCATCTATGGCTCCTCCAAGCTCTAATTTTTTTCCAGGTCTCCCTATAAACTTCCTACACTTTTCCTGAAATCACAATTAAGATTTGATACCAAATCTTGATAATGAATACTTGAAAAGAATATTTGACACAAAAACAAGATGATGTTTGTGTATTTAATTAATATCAAAATCAAGCATTATAAACAAATGAGAGAGCTACAATATTTATAGATATTGGAAAATGTTTATCTCATCCACAATATATGGAAACAAATCACCTAATCTAAGAAAATATGCAGGAATAACATACTGCCCCTACCTGCCCCTATTGTCCCTCATGGAATTCACCTGGGAACAAAATATGCAAGATAGAAGATGATCGCAAAAACATAGGGATGAGAACACTATCACTTAGTTAACTAACAAATAAGGATAATTAATACCTATTGACATAAGTTTAAAGTATTTAAATTAAATACTTTAACATATTACATTTATTCAAATATCAACTAATGATGAATTAAGCCAAGTTTTATTCCTAACATGGTCATACAATACGTTTATACAAGAAACCAACATCCAAATAAGAATTCAAGAGGACGTTGTAAACCAATTAAGCTTTGACTTACTTGGATGAGGTCTCCTTGTCCAAGTTAATTCAAAGTTAAATTAATTATTGACAAAAATGAATTAATAGGAGATGGTTGAAAATAAAAAATGGTGGCCATATTGTTGATAGGTTTCTTCTTCGCATTTTAAGATAGTCGCAGAGTTAAGGAGATAGCCGCAGAAGACTAGAACAAGCCGCAGGGAGTAAGAGGAAAGCCACATGATAGTGAAAAAACCATGGTACACTAGCAAAGTTGTGATATAATGACAGAAGCTACAAGATACTGTAGGAAGCCACGGAAGTTGATAAAGAGCTGCAAAATGAAGGCAAGTCAAAATAGTACGAGATAGAAGCCACTAGAGGCGTGAATCAAAATAAGTGACTCTTGGAATACTTTGTATTGTGTATATTTATTGTAATTAATATATTATATATGTGTACATCACATGAGATAGAGAGTGAATGCCATATGAGATATATTGAATTATAAGATATAGAAAGATTAAACATTGAATAGAGAAATGTCTAAATATGTAATTGAGACTAATGTAATGAATATGGAAATATGAATGTAGATTGATGTTTTGGAACAAACTCTATTATGTGTGTTTACATTATTTTTGTTCACAAGTTAGAATAGTTTACTTTTCCTATATACATCACTAACAATAAGTCAAAATTTCATAAATATCACACTCCTTTCGAGGTTCAGGGTCAACATTTGGTGTCTAAGCCTAGGTTCCTGTTTTTAGTTGGATGTCAAGAAAAAGATTACCACCAGGATATTAGAAACCAACACTAAAAGAGATATAGGATTGATGGGAAAAACAAATTCATATCTTTATGAAGGGAGGATAAAAAATACTAAAGGTGTCATATAAAGAAATAGAATCAGAAGTCTTTGGGGAATACAAAGAAGAGTTTTGGTGTTTTCAATTTTTTTTGTGGCCTTGCATATTAGCTCATGCCAAAAGAACAGAGTGGTCATGATTGTACTTGAGAGAACCTTTTGAGTGGACTGTAGCAAAGTTAACCACACTTAATCACCTTGATGAACCTTGGACTAGGGAAACTGATCACTAGTATGAGACAACCCTAGATTCATACATAATCACTTAAGCCATACAGGGTTGGACCAATTTCGACTACAAGAAATATGAAGTTTTAAGTGGAGCCAAAGGCCAATTCCTTAGATTAGTTTCATTTTTAATTAAGGTTTTAATGGTAGACTTTTTTTAATCAAAAGCGCAAAAAAGTTCCTTTAGGGGATAGGCACTAGAGGATGGCATATGTGAAGGGGGCCGATCCAAGAGATATAACTTATTGGAATTAATGGGGTGTTGGTCGGGGTGGCAGAAATAGGACTACATGAGGATAATTAAAGGACATAGAACTATATAGTTGGCAAAGAGAGGATTAAGAAAATTAAGGAAAGTTAGTAATTTTAAAAGAGTAACTAAAATGAGGATGGAAGAGAGAGAAAGGATATCCACAGAGGATTTATAGAAGAAGATAGAGAAATAGAGAATAAAAAGAGAGGAAAGAGCGAATAAATTCAATGAGAGAAAAGAAAAATAAAAATAAATTAAAAAATTAGAGAATAAAGAAACACCCACTTCGAGTGGAGGCTAGCAAGTGGCTAACCCAGAAATGGAGGTAGACACACAAATTATTACTATAATACCCACAGTGAGCAGAGACCATCATGTTTTGGTTACCCCATGGAACCCCGTGGTACAATACACCATAGATAGTCTAGTTCAACAAGTGACAACAAGGCAAGATGTCCTAATGAGAGACTTACAAAAATTAGTAAGTGGTTTAGAACTAGCTTTTAAGAGGGTGTTAAAAGCAGAAATTTGGGAAGAAGAGGAAAGAGGAACTCCATTATTGATTAAAGAAAAGGGTGAAGAGGAAGGAGAAGTTAAGGGTATGAAATGGTTTATTGAATAGTTTGAAGAGAATATAAAAATAGTAGACGAGGAAGAAGAGGAAAAATAAATTGTTGGGAAACTAGAAGAAAAGGAAAACTAAAATAAGAAGAGAAGAAGTGATGAAGGATTAGAGGATAATTATAGATTAAGTAGTAAAGGAATCAAGTTATTCATAGAAGAGGAGAATAATGAAAATTTTCCAACTAAGGATATGTCCCCCAACCACCACATGAACCCAAAGGAGATGACCCCCCCCGGATCAGTCACCATTCCAAGTGTCGCTTGAAACACCGATTTGAAAAATAGAAAAGGGAGAAATTTTAGAAGAAAGATATCACTAATTGTGAGAAGAGAGTTAGAAGAGACAAGAGATTGTAAGATAATTTATAGAACTATTAGGATAATTATATTTTGATATCAAGATATCTAGAGACAAAGGAAGGAAGAATAACTTGACAAAGGTTCAGAATCCATCAAAGAAGGTGAAACCAATGAGACAACAGTCAATTAGTTAGCCCTAAGTACATCCTTAACTAGTTAAGATTGCATAGAATTTTTTAATTTATAGTATTTGACACAGATACAAATGATGTTGTAGAACATTTATTCATATTGGAGTGTCAATGGAAGATTAGAAATGTCACAAACAACAATGTAAAGTTACAGGACTTTATAGGAACTCTGAGAGATGATGCACTGTGATGGTATATGAAGAATAATTCTCAAGGAACTAAGGATTGCGATACCATTGAAAAATAATTTAGGATAGAATTCTATTTTCATGAAGCACCGTCATAAAGGGTGAGTAAGTTGAGAGAACTAGTTCAAAGAGAGAATGAGATAGTCAAAGATTTCAGCTACAAGTTCAAAACCATGACAAGGAAACTAGAATATTCCCTCACAGACAAACAACAGATCAAATGGTCCACTTTAAGACTCCTCCCTTACATCATAGGAAATTTGGATGGAAAACATTTCAATAAACTCTTGGATTCAATCAAGACAAATATCAGATTTGAGGCCCAACCATGGCATAGAGAGGGATAAACCTCACTAAAAACAAAATTGGAAAGAGTACAATTGGAGCTAGAAAATTTGAAACTCTAACAAGAAATTTAGAGGAATGAAGATATGTGGATTAACTCACCACTAAGGCATAGGGTCAATAAGTCTTACTATCCTTACCTAGAAAAATAAAAAAGAGTTGCAGCTACAAGACAACATTCATCACAAAAATCATCTTCCAATAGCTCAGGAGAAATAACATGGTGCAGATTTTGTAGATTATGGGACCAAAACACCTAGGATACTTTTCCTCTATTATAAGTAGCTCCACCCACTAACCAGTTAATGTATTGCATGTCTTGTGGTTCCTATAATCATTATCACCACACATGCCCCTATGTAGAAGCATTTGAGGACCTAAAGGATTATAGTTCCTAAAGAGGGATGGAAACAAGATAGAATACAAAACCTCCACCTCCCACTCCTACAAAAATAGAACCTACATTGACTCCACTGCCTTCCCAACCAACAATAAGTGGGCCTCAATATCTAAATCAACAAGGTGGACAACCTCAACTCAGATATGAGTAGCCAACTTATGGCTTACCATATCATTTTATTATATCATTTATACTTTCTCATGATTAATAGGTCTGCCTTGGTGATGGCCATAGCATATGAATAGTATATATAGGGGATTTTAGGTAGTAGTTCATTATCTTTTGAGCATATGAGTCTTATTATATGGTTGGAGGTTTCCCCCTCGAAGTGGCGAAGCTATTATAATTGCATATTGAGATCCTTATTTTGAAATATTGTGTTATTTGGTGTTATATTGTTGCTCATAATCTGAATTATACAAGTGATTTAATTACAAGTGGTATCAGAGCTGCAATCTCGACCAAAATTAGGGTAAAAACAATAATTTTTTTGTTTCTGCCATATATTGTGAACCAGAGCGAATTGGTGGGAGATATTTTTACCAAAGTTGTGAAACGTTTTAAGTAAGGTTACTTGAAAATTTCAGACTTTTTTGATTTATTTTGCAAAATTTATTACAAAGTTAGGGTTTTTCATAAAATTTCTCCCTAGGGTGCAAATTGTGGAATGTTTTCAAGTTCTTTATATTTTCAGAAAGCTCTCAAAAAACTAGTCTTAGTATCTTCTCTATGTATTTTCCTGTTTAGCCTAATTTGTATCAAAAACCTAAACCCTAAGGTTTGACATCATGGCGGGGCCTTCCAGAAGAGCAAAAAAGAATCCAGTTACTCTGGGTAAAACCCCAGATAAAGATGGGGTAGTGATTGAAGAGATGGATTCAGAAAGGGTAAATACAAATTTCTCAGCACTAGGGTTTACCTCAGTTGATCATAAGGTGAGCCAACTTGAGTATGAGCTGCGAAATGTACAATCTGAGATGGCCTCTAAAGGAGACATAGAACAAATAAATCAGTGGTTAGATGATATCATGCAACATGTAAAGGGTAAACAATATAGCCCAAATCCACTCCATATCAACCAAGGAGGATCTTCAGTTCAAAATCATGGAAAAAATAACCATGTTGGATTGCTTTTCCATCCCAATCAGAATCCAACTTATTCGCAACCACGGAACATGATGTCGAAAGTGGATATGCAAAAATTTGATGGTAAGGATCCCCTGAATTGGATAAATCAAATGGAGAACTTCTTTGAGTTACATCAAACACCATCAAGAAAAAATGTGACATTGGCATCCCTATATCTTGAACCAAACCAATTTTTTTGGTATCGATGGTTATGTGCTCAGAGGCAAAAGAATGGTCTTAGTGTCACTTGGACAGTTTTTACCGAGGAGTTGTAATTGCACTATAGTTCCAGTGTTTTAGAGAACTAATTTAGTCAATTAGAAAAGTTACGGAAAATAGGATCAGTCAAATATTATGTGCATCAATTCTAGAACCTATTCTTAAGGGTGGAGAATATTCCAGAAGAGAATCTGAATGACCTGTTTCTTGGGGGTCTTAAGGACCACATCGAGCATGAGGTACATATGTTTAATCCACTCAAGCTTTCTGATTCTATTATCATGGAACATCGAGAAGAGGAAAAAATTCTTTGTAGTAGGAGGCAACCTTTCATTAACACCAGAGACCGTAGTATCTCTTCCCCTTCATTTTCTATGCCAATTAGACTGACTCCTCAACAAATGGAAGAAAAGAGAGAAAAAGGATTATGTTTTAATTGTGATAGAAAATATGGACCGGGACACAAATGGGTTGAGAAGAAGTTATTCTATATTGACGGAGGTAATGAGGATGATGAGGAAGCTGAAATTATAGGAGAGGCTGAGGAACCGGTAGACAATGAAGTAGAGGATCACCAACCTACAATTTCTTGCCATGCATTGTTAGGTATTAGTACTCCTTAAACACTCAAGGTTATTGACTATCTCAAAAAACAAAAGGTGACGGTGTTGATTGACTCAGGAAGTAAACATAACTTCATAAATAGTAAGTTAGCTGCCCACCTCAATTGTTTTATTTACGTAGCTCCAGAAATGTAAGTTATGATTGCGGCTGGTGGGACAATCAATTGCACAAGAAAGTGCCATAGTATCAAGCTTTCCATGGGAGACAATATGTTAGACTCACCTATGTTTGTTATTTCTGTGGGAGGGGCAGCTATTGTTTTGGGTGTCCAATGGCTCACAACCTTAGGTACTATAGAGATGAATTTCCAATAATTGTTCATGTGATTTCATTCAGATGGAAGAACAATACAATTGAATGGGATGGTAGCTAAGTCTCCACAGATTATTAGCTCTCATCAGATGCAAAAGGTTATCAGAAAAGGAGTAGATGGATTTATAGCAAAGTTATTTTCCATATAAGTACAAAATATAGTCTTCAATGCCACTTAATCTTCAAAAGATTGTTGATGCTCACTCATCTATTTTTGATGCAGTTCCAAAGGGACTACCACTAGTTAGGGATCATGATCATGTCATTCAATTGATTCGAGGGAGCCAAACACCTAACATCAAACCATACAGATACCCATATTCCCAGAAAAGTGAGATCGAGAAAATGGTTGAGGAAATATTGAAGGCAGGTATCATCAAGCATAGCCAAAGTGGATATTCTTCACCAGCGGTCATGGTACGTAAGAAGGATGAAACATGGATGATGTGTCAAAATTACTGAGAACTCAACACGTACACCATCAAAGATAAGTTTCCTATTACACTAATTGATGATTTACTTGATGAATTGCATGGTGCTATTTATTTCACAAAACTAGATCCTCATTCGGAGTACCATCAAATTAGAATAAAAGAGGAAGATGTTCATAAAATGGCTTTCAAGACTCATAAGGGCCATTATGAGTTTTTGGTAATGCCTTTTGGTCTTACAAATGTGCCCTCAACCTTTAAAACCTTGATGAACACTGTTTTTAGGCCATTTTTAAGGAAATTTGTATTAGTTTTCTTTGATGACATATTGATTTACAATAAGACATGGGAAGAACAATTACAACATGTAAATAAAGTGTTGGGAGTTTTGGAGAAACATACTCTCTATGAAAATCCATCCAAATGTTTTTTTGGTGTACAAGAGGTAGAGTACTTGGGTCACATTGCATCCCATGAAGGTGTCAAAGTTGATCCTCAGAAGATCAAAGCTATGGTGGAATGGCCAAGACCGTAGAAGTCTTCGTGGGTTCCTAGGACTAACAAGGTACTACAGATGATTTGTGTGGGGATATGGTAGCATAGCAACCCCACTCACTACATTGCTAAAGAAGGATGCCTTCCATTGGATAGACGTAGCCACTAAATCCTTTGAGAAGCTAAAGGAAGCCATGTGCAGCACCCCAGTTTTGGCTACCCCCAACTTCTCAAAAACCTTCATTGTTGAATGTGACACTTCAGGATCATGATTGGGAGAATTTCTAATGCAGGAAGGAAGACCAATTACATTTGAGAGTCACCAATTCAGAGGAAAAGATATGCTCAAACCTATCTATGAGAAAGAAATGATGGCTATTCTTTATGCGGTCAAACAATGGAGGCCCTATCTCATGGGTAGACACTTCAAGGTAAAAACTGATCATGATAACACAAATACTTTTTGGAGAAAAGGTTATCATCTAAGGAACAAAAAAAGTGGGTAACAAAAATGTTGGGTTATGATTTTTAAATCATATTCAAAAAGGGTAAAGAAAATGTAGTAGCTGATGCATTGTCTAGAAGGGATACATCCGCAGATGTCTTACTATATGAAATGTCCATGTTGACAGCCGATTGGGTGGATGGATCAAGACCAGGATACACAATCTATAATACTAAATATCAAGTAAGGATGTATGACATCTAACAAATTTGAGTGGAAAGGTAATGCCCTATGGTACAAGGACAAGTTATACTTGAGTAAATATTCTGAGTTGAAGCATAAGACTCTTGCAGAGTTACATGCCGCACCTGTTGGAGGAAGCTTTGGGTTTTTGAAGACATGACATAGAATAAAAATATAATTCTTTTGGGAAGGACTCAAGGGGGATGTACAAAATTTTGTATCAGAGTGTTTAGTGTGCCAATAGAAGAAAGGGGATATAATTAAGACACCATGTCTGTTGCAACCCTTACCAAATCCTAGCCAGAGATGGGAGGAGGTCTCCATGGATTTCATCACCAGATTACCTTGTTCATAGGGTAAGAATGTTATTTTTGTGATTGTGGATAGGCTCACAAAATATGCCCATTTTTGTACCCTATCACACCCATTTACAGCCACTTCAGTCGCAACTATTTTTTTGGAGATAGTTCAAAGGCTACATGGAACCCCAAAGATAATTGTAAGTGATCATGATCTTATTTTCACAAGTAATTTTTGGAAGGAATTATTTTCATGTTTGGGTACTTAGCTAGCTCACAATTCATCTTATCTTCCTCAAACTTCTGGGAAAAAAGAAGTGGTCAACAAATTCTTAGAGTGGTATCCACGTTGTTTTGTATCAGATAAGCAGGAAAGGTGGATTAAATGGCTACCACTTGCAGAATGGTGGTATAACACATCTTTTCATACCTCTTCTCAAATGACCCCATTTTTAACAATATATGGTTACCATCCACCTTATATCACTTCCTCCTTGAGGGTGAAAACTAAGGTCAGAGATGTTGAGGAACACATTCAACATCAACAACAGGTTTTGGCTAGTTTGAAGGATAATTTAGCATTAGCACAAAACAAGATGAAACAGCAAGCAGATCAACACCGTAGTGAAATACATTTTGAAATTGGTGATTGGGTTTTTGTACATCTCTAGCCTTAAAAATAGATGTACCTAAAGAAACAGAAAAAGGACAACAAACTTGCTCCTAAATATTATGGCCCTTATCAGGTTCTACAAAAAATTGGCAGTGTTGCTTATAAACTAGAGTTGCCTCCATCTTCACACATACAACTAGTATTCCATGTTTCATTCCTGAAGAAGGTTATTGGAAAGAAATTTGAAGCCAAAACAGAGTTACCAGAACTTGATGAGGAAGGAAGAATCATTTTAGAGCCAGATAAGATTCTACAAACACGTACTTAGAGATTGAGAACCAGAGACATTAAGGAATATATGATCAAGTGGAATAATCTGAGCATAGAAGATGTAACTTGGGAGGATGAAGGCTTACTATAGCAACATCCATGTTTATTCAACATTGAGGACAACGTTGGTTTGAAGGGGAAGGGCATGCTATGCCCTTAACCTATTGCTTGTATTAGGATATGAGTAGCTGACTTGTGGCTTGCCATATCATTTTATTATATCATTTATACTTTCTCATGCTTAATAGGTTGGCCTTGGTGATGGCCATAGCATATGAATAGTATATATAGGGGATTGTAGGTAGCAGTTCATTATCATTTGAGCATTTGAGTCTTATTATATGGTTTGGAGGTTGCCCCCTCAAAGTGGCGAAGCTATTCTAATTGCATATTGAGATCCTTATTCTGAAATATTATGTTATTTGGTGTTCTATTGTTTCTCATAATCTGAATTATACAAGTAATTTTCATTACAGTAGAAGCATTTTAGGACCTAAAGGATTATAGTGCCCGGAGAGTGATGGAAACAAGATAGAATACAAAACTAGAACCTACATTGACTCCACCACCTTCCCAACCAGTAATAAGTGGGCCTCAATATCTAAATCAACAAGGTGGACAACCTCAATTTGGAGGCGGCTATCATGGGAATAACTAAAATCCTAATTACCAAGGATACAATGATGGATGATACTGCAGAGGTTACATAGGAGTTTATAGAGGAGGCTACATATGGGGGTTACCAAGGAGGATATCGGGGACGATATGAAAATTATCAAGGAGGAAGAGAATACCAATGATATGACAATTATCAAGGAGGAAGATGATACCAATGATATAGTGGATATCAAGGAAGAGACAACCAAAGAGGTGGCTATTAAGATAGAAGACCCACAAATTTCTACAAGTGTGTACAATATGGGAACTTAGCTAGAAATTTCACAGAGCTTGACCCTTGCAGTTTCTGTGATGAAAGAGGACATGATTCTTTCAGTTGTCCCAAAGTAACTCAATTCTATAGGAATGGAGGTACAAAATCAGAGGCCTTGGGAAGAGACACACAACATATTGTTCAACACATTACAAGGATACCATGGGTTGATGATACAATAACAAAATACAAGGAGAGAGAATCTAGCTAAAGGAGCATACCAGAGAAAGGGGATAAGGAGGAAATGAAAGAAAACTATCTGAGAAGGAAATTAGAGGAATCAGGAAAAAGTGTTTAAGAACCAAGATATAGGGCTGCAATTACCATTGGAAATGCCGCAAGGAAGGAGTTAATACTTGAGAAAAATAAAATAATCAGACTACCCCAGGAAGAAAGTTCATCTAGTGGAGAAGAATGGGATTTTAAAGACATTAGGAAAGACCTTCATAAGAAAGAGGTGGAAAAAAATCAGAGAAGTAGTAAAGAAGGAAAAAACCCAAGAGGAAATGGAAAAGAATTGCTTCATGGAGGAAGAGATCATTTCTCTAAAGGAGATAGCTAGACTAACAATTAAACATGGTCTTACAGAAACGTTACAACAATTCAACAAGTATTAGAACAAGGAAAACAAAACTTTTAATGCTCGAAGAAGTGAAGTAAGACCTCACCAGTTGAAAATAAATGTCTTCCACACCCAAAAAACATGGCGGGAACCCACCATTTACTTAGATGTTGACATATTTGATACCACTATTACCAAGGTTTTACTTGATCTTGGCATAGATGTCAATATGATGTCAAAAAATACATGGGAGAGACTAAGTAGGCCTCCCTTGGAACCCACTAAATAATTCATTGGATTAGCAGATGGATCATCAAGACAACCATTGGGAGCATTAAAGAATGTCGAAGTAAACTTTATGGGAATCAAGAAATTAGTAAACTTTGAAGTTGTTGAGAATGTATCTTTAAATCCATCTTACAATGTCATTCTATCTCTAGAATGGTTTGTAGATTGTAATAGAATGTTAAATTTGGAAGAGAAAGTAACAGTAAACATGGATGGAATTTGCATACATGTACCATTACATGCAGCGATGAGTGTTACATGGGCAAAAGAAGTATGGAATGATATAAAGGGAGAAGACTTTGAAACAATTTTTCTAATATTGAGAAATATTTTGAACCAAATCTAGAAGGGGAAATTTCAATCAAAATTGAATTCACAGCTGAAGACTCATACAATGTTATAGAGGCATGGAAACATGGATTCCCAGAATCTAGAACAAGAAAATTAAATTATGCAAGAAGAATACCGCCGCAGGTAATTACATTAGATGATGTTGCAAATAATATTTTTTGGCATAAAAAATATATATTTGAAGAAGAAGACAGATATCAATCAGCCAAAGAAGAAATAAAAGAAATGTCAATAAAAAGGGAATACAGATTAAGTTGTGGAGCATCCCACCAGACTTTACCTAAGTTAATGTAGCCAAATTAAGAACAACCAGATAAACTGCAATAAAATGAACTCCAAAAGAAAATAGATCTCCTTCTTCGTTATCAAATAATCAATTACAATGTTTCCTAAATAGGAAAATAACTCCCAACTCGAGTTACCCAGTAAACTCTAGCTAACTCTGACTAAATCTACTCTAGGTGGCGGAAATTACTATTTTTAGCAGTTTACTAGAACCTGCTATTCTTAGTAAGTTCGAATGCTTATTCCTACGGGCACAGAAATTGCCACACATCTTCTACATCCCTAAATTAGAGGAATTGCCAACTTTATAACTCACAATGCAATTAATAGACTAAAATTAACTAATGCTCAAAAATAGGAAAAAACCAAACTATAACTTAAATCCTAATTTTCGGCCTCAAGATGGCGGATTTAGGGCCCGAAAACGTGTCGAAAACTTGCCCCAACCGGTAGGGCTGGTTGCCGCTGCGTTCGTCTCATCGAAACACGTGGTTTCAAAAAAAAAAAACGGACTCAAACGGACACCCGGAGCTCAAGTTATGACCTTGTCAAGTTCCTGCTAATTTGGGCACATCATAAGTCTTCAGAATTTGGAGACTTAGAGGGTTATATAGAGAAAATGGAGAGAATATTCCTAAATGAGAAAACAAGAATGGAAGTTGTAGATGACACATTAACCATTAACGTTGCAGAGTGGTGGGCAATGCATAAACCAAACATCTCTCACTGGAATTCGGTAACCACATTTCTCAAGACAAGGTATTTGGAAAGTGAAGGTTACGACATGGAAATACGTGAATATAATGGTGAAATTGATCCTCAAAGACACATCTAGATCTGTGAAAGGAATTAGCAAATATGTGGAGAACATTCTCCCTTTGTATGGACACAATTCTTTATATGGACACTTGGACCCATATTGTGGTCTTGGTACATGCACCAAGAAATCAAAAGAGAAATAAGAAGTTGGGATTATATTGTCAAGGATTTTTTCCATACTTTTAATTTTTGGGATGCATATCTAAACATCCTTAGGGCACTACAAAAGTTAGGAATTTTCTATTCCTAATCCCAGAAGTGGACATGGAGAACTACTCATAGAAGACACCAGAGGCCAAATAACCACTAAGACAAGAAAAATTGAAGGAGAAAGGGAAGTCGTGGAGACCAAGGTTGAAGAAGAAAAATACTATTATCGAACCTTTAAAAATAAGGACTGAAAATATCAGGACCAGATGGAGATGAAAAACTTAGCCAAGATATGAGACTATGGGTCAAAAGAAGAAGTGGAGCAAGGTAGTTGAACTTCTTAAATAATTCTAGGACATATTCCTAAAATATTTCAAGAAATTGAGGGGTATAAGAGAAGAAGTTGGCACAATGAAGATACAAATTAAGGAAGGGTTCAAACCCTTGAAAAAGAGACCCTATAGGTTAAATCCTAACTTAAAATTCAAGGTGAAGACTGAAATAGATAAACTGTTGAATGATGGAATTATAAAGCTTGTTGATGATTTAGAGTGGATAATTCTATTGGTAATAGATGGTAATAGAAAACAATAAGACTGAAGAAATAAGGATATGCGTAGTCTACAGAGAATTAAACAAATCTTGAGTACATGACCCATTCGTGACATCGTTTATAAAAAAAGTGTTGGAAAATGTTACAGGAAGAGAATTCTATTCTTTCACTGATGGGTTCTCTGGATACCATCAGGTCATAATTTCCCCTGAAGACCAACCAAAGACTACTTTTTCATGCAATGGGGTTCATTTATGTACACCATTATGCCATTTGGACTCAAGAATACACCAAAAATGTTCAATAGAATAATGATTACTACATTCAAAGAATTCATTCATGACTTTCTTGGAGGTATACCTTGATGATTGGACAATCTACATATTACTAAAAAACCAAATTTAAGTGTTGTGGTTGATGTTTTAAAAATGTAGAAGCATTGAAAATATATTTGAATTTGAAGAATTGGATATTTTTAACCCCATTTGGCACATTATTGGGACACATAATTTGTAAAGAAGGATTATTAATTGATCCAATGAAAACTTCAGTGATTGTTAATTTTCCCCCTCCCAAAATGTAGAAGGATGTCAGAACAATTCTTGGATATAACTGATATTATAGAAAATTTATAAGAAACTATGTGGAGATAATTGCACCTTTGGAGGAGTTATTAAAGAAAAGAACTAAGCAAACAAATACAATGGAGAAAAAAATGAGTGGATGCCTTTTAAGTATTGAAGGAAAAAATATTACATGCCCCAATCCTGATATTTCCATACTTGAAAGTTCCATTCCACATCCATGTAGATGCATCTAGGATTGCCATTGGGGTAGTTTGACACAACCTTGAGAAAAAATGGACCATCTAGTGACATTTGCAAGTAGGAAGTTAGCCAAAGCAGAAAGGAACTACACCACTATGGAGAGAGAAGCATTGAGTATGGTTTATGCCTTATAAAAATATAGACAATA
This sequence comes from Taxus chinensis, assembly GCA_019776745.2. Classification (NCBI taxonomy): domain Eukaryota; kingdom Viridiplantae; phylum Streptophyta; class Pinopsida; order Cupressales; family Taxaceae; genus Taxus; species Taxus chinensis. The sequence continues at coordinate 656,269,538 of CM034155.1, read as the reverse complement.
TTTATTGGATACTTTTTTTTTTTTCTATACAGATCAAGATCCATTGAAATATTTTCTAAACAGACCAGTGTTACAAGGAAGGATATGCCACTGGCTCATGATTTTTCCAAGAATTTGACTTTACCATTGCAGTCAAACCAGGAAGATTAAACAATGGACATGGACTACTTATCAAGAATACGAAAATGGAGAAGATGAAGGACCAATCGATGATGATTTCCCTAATGCAAACATCTATTTCAAATAGAGGCTAATTCCAAAGGAGTTCGATGAGATAGCTTAATTATTACACACAAGATAATTCCCCAGCTGAATACATAAAGAAGTAGAAGAGGAACTTGTTAAGTCAGGGCCTTTCCCTTTACATTGATTCAGGGAAAATTATATAAGAAATAAACAAGATGATTTCCTCAATAGGGTGGCCTTGGAACATGAAATAAAGAACATATTGATAAAGGCTCATGAAGGTGTAGCTGGAGGACATAACGGAGGAGATCAAACATAGCTAGGAAAGGTGATGATGGTTGGTTTTTTGGTGGCCTACACTTTTTAAAGATGAACATAAACACATGAGGTCTTGTGATATCTGTTCATTAGGTGGAAAAACCTAATTTCTGGGATGAAATGACATTAAAACTAATTTTATCATTGGTACCATTTGAAAAATGGGAAATAGACTTCATTGGACCAATCAAACCCTATCACAAGACACTCCCAGGAAAGGTTCATAATAATAAGGACATGAGTATTTAACTAATATGGGTGGAATTTATCCCTACTAAGGATTGTACTGCTAAGACAACTACTAGATTCATCTATGAAAATATCATTATGTGGCTTGGATGCCCCTTGAGTATTACAAGTGACCAAGGGAAACATTTTGTCAATGCTACCATCCAAGAATTGTTAAGCAACTTCATGATTAACCATAATATAAGTACACCTTACCATCCACAAGTAAATGGGATAGTCAAAGCATTCAATAAGGTATTGGATAAGGTGCTTATGAAGATATGTTCATTACAACAAGTAGATTGGGACTTGAAGATACATGCAGCTTTATGGGCTTACCACACCACATACAAAAGATTGAAAAAATAATCTCATTTCAGATTGGTCTATGGATTGGAAGTCGTGGTCCCTATAGATTTTTACTCCCAAGATTAAGAGTGGCGGTCTCATTTAGAATGAATGAATATGTTTCACTACATGAGAGGTTTATTCGAATTGGAGAAAATGGATGAGAAAAGGTTCCTAGCAACTTATAACCAAACCCAAGAAAAGAGAAGATAAAAGGTTTGGCATGACCTCCACATAAAGAGAAAATAATTTTACATTAGAGATCAGGTCTTGCTTTATGACAGTAAATGGAAACATCCAGGAAAGTTAAAAGTAATATGGCTATGACATTATATAACTAAATACATATTACCTTCATGTGCAAAAAATATTCAGACACTACAACTCAAAGAATTACTAGGATATGTGAATGGATAAAGATTGAAAAAATAATAATACTTCAAAAAAAATAAAAATACAAATAAATAAACAGTAAAAAATAAAATAACAATAAAATCCAGGCTATCTGAAAATAAGCAATTCAGCAGATAGGACTAGGGGTAGGATGAAAACCCAAAATGGAATCCTTATTCTAATAAATGTAAGAAATAAAGAAAAAAAAAGAAGGAAGATCCGCTAGAGGAAGAATACCCGTGTAATAAAGAGAAGAAAGAATACACGTGCAATAAAGGAAGGGAGCATACCCACACTCAATAAAGAAAAATAAAAAGAAAAGAAGAACCGTGGAGAGGAAGGAGAACCATGCAATAAAGACATGAAGAAAAATACATGGTATAAGGAAAGCCACAGTAATGAAGGGAAGAGAAATAACCAACAAAATGAAGAAAGGAGCAAGTTGTGGAATGAAAGGAATAAGATGGAGAAGTCACGTGATGAAAATAAAACCGCACAATAAAGGAAAAACCCGCAAGAAGAAATTCAATGAAAGAAAGGAGAAGACATGTAGGGAATGAAGGAATAGGACAAAGAAGCCACGGTGATAAAATAAGAAAGATGCACACAGATAAAGTAATACCCATGCGGAAGATGAAGGAAATAATATGCGGAACACAAAATATAAGAGGAATGAAGAACGAACATCCACAGAAAAAACAAAAATATATCCCACCAAAATGTAATAAATGTGGTAGGTGCAAGGTTATAAAAGGAATCGATTTGTAAAAACTAAGGCACAAAAATCTAAAAAGGAGAAATAGCGCAATTCACTAATGGAAAGTGCAAAGAAGAGAGCTAGGGTAAAACTAGGGAAAATTGAGAAGAATAACATAGACAATCCAATTGAGATCACACAAGCTGAGCTCCCAAATAAAAAATTATTGAAGAATTCCATGAAAAGCAAAAAATTATGATCTAGAGGGCTCATTTTCACATATTCCCTATAAATTCACACATATAAGAGATTTACATAAGTACATTCATTCTCAGATTACCAAATATGACCACACACTACTCGAAGATAGACAAAGTTGTTACTCTTAGAATAAGACCCCAATACAAAGGAGATAGTACATATAAGAAGACTACCAAAGTGATCAATGAATTGAAGATCGATGCATGGAGTCACATTCCATATTTTCTAGGGAAAGATCATTTAATTCAGGTTCTTCTGAGTTGGCTACACAACCAGATGTTATATTTGGATCAAATACCATATTAATACAAAATTCTTGGCTAGGTTATAGGATTATGGGTACAAGGATGCTCAGAGATTACAAAGAAGAAGATGACATTGAAATATATACACTTGCATGATGGGGGTTATGAATACAAAGTGTGGATTACACATTATGGACATTAAAAATCATGCACTCAGGTATGCCACTAAGGCCATATGTTTAAAAATTTATCATACCAATAGAGAAGATGATGCACCCACGGGCTTAGCACTCAAATAGCCCTAGATATGGTGAATTCTCATTCAGAGTATAACCTAGCTGAATGTATTGACCTCCAAATTTCATGAAAACACCAAGAAAATAAAATAAGGAAAGCATACATTTTGTTATGGATCATATTAATATGTTTAGCTATGTACTTCACAAAAAATCTATCCCACAAAGTAAGAATTGGTGGAATGGTGGTCAGATACACTAGTGGCTAAGAAAATTTGGGAACACATGAATAATTTAGATGTAGTCAATCCAAATTACATGTTTATTGGGGTGGGTAAATAGAATAAGGAAAATAATTGGAAATAGGGCACTAGTTTTAAAGAAATAGTGGCACGATGACAAGAAAGAGGTATACTTCATTTCTGAATATTGATTATACCTTTATTCGACCCAACAAATCCATGCATAAAACACATACCTCCATTACCATATGTGGATTCTGATGAACTAGTTGCCACATCAGTTGAAGAAATCATAAATCTAACTTTGGATCCCAGGAAACCAAAATTTCCCAATTTTGATGATGTTATTGAAGAAACATGGAGTATAATATAGGGAAAAATACCCAGATCAATATGGAAAGATAGAATCAAGTAAAGGAGGCCCTAAAACCTATAAAATAATACAAAAAAAGGCCTTATTGTGGTAGAACTTGCCACTAAATACCATAAATCATAGGCATCTAAAAAGAAATTGAAGGAATCGGTGGCAAATACAGAGGAAGAAGAACTCATCACGTGAACTAGAGAATATTTATGAATTAGATGATGAGAAAAATCCTTTGGCATCCCCATCATTATCACTACAATAACTAGCACCATAATTTTTAGAAGAGGCAGAACCATGGGTGGAAACTCAGTTGACTAAATAAAACATATGGATATCATAAGAAGTGTTTATCTCCTTGATGGTATCTCATAAGTAGACCAAGAGTATGAGGCTAGTACATGAAGTGAACATATGGCCATAGCAAAAGCTATAGTATATTACATGGAAAAATATTCCTTGGTACTTACATATATTGTGTGCCTACTTCCACCAGAGTTGGCTAAGGAGATCTAAGAGTAGGTAGAGGTGGAAGAAACAAACTTCCTACAAGCAACTACAACAAGAAAGAGAAATTTTGAAGCACAAGAATGAAAAGACTATGTCACTGATCAAAACCACATGAAGGAGGTAGAAGAATTAATTGGGTTGCTGATTAAAGCAAGAAAAGAAAGAGAAGAGGAAGCCACAAAGACCACAACTCAAACATACGAAGATACAAAGGAAGTATTGGAAGAAAAGAAGAGGAAAGGCCTCTAAGAATAAAAACAAAAATTCACGGAAGTGGCTAGATAGAAGAAAAAAAAAAACAAAGAATAATAATAAAGAAAAAGAAGACAAACAAAAGGAAATTGAGGAAATAAAAAGGTAGCTAAAGCTGAAAGAAAAAAAAAAGAGTTGGAAAGATGATGCAAAGAAATAAGAGGTAGAAGAAGAAAAATAATGAACAAGAGGAAATGAAAAACAAGAAGAAATAGCAGAATAAAGAAAAACAGTAGAAAAGAAAATAGAAAGGAAGAAGAGGAACAGGAAAAATAAAAGAAGATAAATAAGAGAAGAAAAGAAGGAATACATGAAAGGTAATGAGAAAGAAAAGAAGGAGAAGGAAGGAAAAAGAAGTGAAGGAAAAGGAAGGAGAGAGAAGAGAAGGAAAAGGAAGGAAAAAAGAAGAGAAGGAAAAGAATGAGGAAGAAGAGAAAGGAAAAGAAGGAACAAGAAGAGAAAGAAAAGAAGGATAACGAAGAAAGAGAAAAGAAAGAGAAAGAAGAGAAAGAAATAAGGAAGAAGAAGAAGAAAAAAAAAAGAATGAAGGTTGAAAAAGAAGAAGAAGAAAGAGGAAAAGGAAAGGTAGGCACAACAAGAAAAATAAAATAGGACCTAAATCAGGAAACAAGAGAAGAAAGAAAAAGAGGCAGAAGAAAATAAGAACAATGAAGAACTAAAGAAACAAGGAGAAAATAAAAACACAGTAGCCATTAGCACCAGCCATAGAAACATCTACAAGTATGATACCCACACAAGCACCCAGAGATTCATTTGGCAAAGATCAAGCAAGCACTACAACAAAGGAAAAAAGAGCACTCAATACCATTGCAACAAGGGGTAGTGGAACAAACCATAGAGGTTTATAAGGTAATTTTTGATAAACTCGCCCCCTTATAGAAAAAAACTTGTAGCCAAGTGTTAGAAAAAAAGTTCTAAATAGGATTGGATGCAACGTTGTGTTGAGATAGAAGAGGCAATGTAAAATATATTATCATCTATTCAAACAAAAAACTATTATATCATTACTGCATTCAATCTCTAGATAGACGTGCAAACAGAAAAGGTAGTAGTATTGAAAGAGGAAACAGTTAATTTGGATGCCAAAAAGACGAAAATCCACGAGAACGTTGTAGAATATTATAAATAGCAAATTATTAAGACACAAAATTTGGAGAATCGTAAAAGAAGGAAATAAATACAAGCCACGGTGACTAATTTGGAGAAAGAGCTGAAAAATGTCGCGGCCTATTATACTTATACGATTGGATGGCTTAGTGAAACATAGAAAGAAAAAGTAGAAATAGAAAATTTGGAATAATAGATTCATATAGAATCAACAACATATGATATCAGTAAGGAGAAGGATCGCACCCAAAGAAGAAAGATATCTAAATTGACTGAAAATTATCAAATACAACAAAGGGCTAGTAATGAAAATATACTTGATATGCAAAAATGTATCACACCACTAGATAGATCCATCATTCGAATGCAACAAGAACTCACAATCACCCAAAATAGATGGGCGTAAATACAAGCGAATTCATCACCATCTGACATTATTCAATTGATCCAAGAGAACGCACAAATACAAGAGTGGAGAAAGTAGATAGACACCCATATAGAATTTTGGTATACTTTTGAGAAGAAAATTATGCCACAAATTACTAAGTGCATCCCCCCTACTCCACCATGAAGAAGAGTAAGAGGCAAGGCGTCCCACAAACCTAGTTAGGTGAGTCGAGAAAAGGAACTCTTCCTTATATGAGATGTCTAAGTTGCTGTGGGTTGATGCCTTTACCCTCTACAATTGGTGACCCATAAGTCCATTCAGGTGAGGGAACTTTTCCCTACGCCAGACGTCTAAGTTCTGGGATCAATCCCTATAGGACATTTTTGGAGAAAAGGATAGGGTTCTTCATTAGTTGTTGTCTCAAGGATGAGACAAGGTTTAAATTGGGGGATGATGTTAATAGAGTTCTTCATCACATTTTTAGATAGCCACGAAGTTAAGGAAATAACCACCGAAGCTAGGAGATAGCCGCGGAAGACTGGAATAAACCACGTGTAGTAGGAGGAAAGCCGCAGGATAGTGAGAAAAGTTGCGATACATTAGAAAAGCCATGGAATATTGAATAAAGTCATGATACACTGAAAGAATCCATGAGATATTGTAGGAATTCACGGGAGCCGACAAAGATCCACATAATGAAGACAAGTCAAATTAGTACAGGACATAAGCCGACAGAGGCATGAATAAAAAGAAGTGACTCTTGGAATATTTTATATTTGGGGTATTTATTGTAATTAATCCATTGTATATGGGTGTGCATCACATGAGATAGAGAGTGAATTCCATATGAGAGATATTGAATTGTAAGAGATAGAAAGATGAAATATTGAATAGAGGAAGATCTATAATATGAGAATTTTGACTAATGTAATGAATATTGAAATATGAATGGAGAATTGATGATTTGAAGCAAATTTTGTTATGTGTTTTACATTCTTTTTGTTCACAAGTTAGAGTAGTTTACTTTTCCTGCATACATCAATAACAATAGGTCAAAATTTCCTAAATCTCACACTGTTGTCGACGTTTAGGGTCAACACATCTTTCTATAAAAGAAAGGTTGAAAACTAGAAATGGCAGACATTCCTTCCAAAAAAAGAAAAAAAAATAGAAATAAAACAAAGGTGGATGAAAACAATAAATGGAGGTCACATCAGCATCATGCCATAATAATTATACCCAAAAAATAACATAATATCTAATGTTGATCAAATGTTTGACATGTGATAAATGAAAAGGTATGTGAAATCAATTCTTTCTAAGTATTAATATTTTTAATTATGATGATGTTAATTGTTAGTCTTTTTCAAAGTGATGATTACCCACTTTTCATGACCTCACAGACGCTTCCCACACTTCTCAATAATTACTTGGACGTTCCCCATTAATTATGACTTTCCTTTATCATTCCATCAAGGCGGCTACCATATCCAATTCACCTTTTCCTGTTATTTTAGCCTGTACAATTCATGAATTATTGTCATTCCTACAGTTGTCATTCCCATGCCTTTAGTGTTGTCATTCCTACGCTCTCATTATTTTCATGCCTACACCCTCATCATTCACATTCATGTGCCATTTCAAATTCTATTTCAGTTGTGTTAATTTCATTTGTAAATAAATCATCTTCTATATTTTGGTCAAGCCATTGTATTCGTGTCCTTGTATTTTATAGTAATACTATTGAACATTATCATCATAGCTTGAACTTATGGCATGATTACTGATTAATATAGTTATCACTAGTTATCTTTATTTTGTGTTATTTTATGTGTGCATTTATTCTTATTATCCCAATAATTTGTTTGAACGATGATATGTGTGATGTCACTCTTGTTTGTAATAAATTTTCCATATGCAACAAAGGCACCATCCGCAATAACCCATCTGTAGAAAAAGGACCTATCTGCAACAACCCATTCACATCTAGAGGACTTGTCTGCAACAACCCATCCACATCTAAATGAGATCACCTAGAGAAAATAGCCCACATTATGAAGATCTTTTGGAAGATGTGAAAAATGAAACTCCATTCTGTACGTGTTGTTGAAGAAGAAGTTACAATGGGGACATGTAGAATTGGGAGATAACTCAAAAACTGATCTAATTATTCATTGCAATGTATTGAAGAGCTAATAGTTTGAGTTAACATATGATTTGAGGGACTGAGAAATTACTTGAGTTATGTGTTTGTTATTTGAACACCTATTATGAGTTCCATAACATGTGTTGAATCTCTTTGTTTTGTTTAATATCTTTCACTTATTACGTTAAGATCTTGCACATGATTTGTTGAAACTATTAGTTGAACTCTTCTTATATTCACGTCTTGTTGTAAATGAGAAGTATAAAAGAAAGGGTTATTGCTAGTATAAATATACACAAATATACTGAGATAAGAAATTCAGAGAGAGAGAGGAGATTTCTTGTTCTTGGATGTAATATGCATGTTAATTCAATAAAATATCTAAGTCCTGTTTATTAGACTTTATTTACAAGATTTAGAAGGGATTAACACCAAAGATAGGGCCCACAAGTGGTCTGCTAAATCCCTCCATAGTTTTTTTGCTCTATTTCATTACATGTTAGTGTAGGAAGAAATTTATCTTCTTTATCCAAATTCTAAATTTATAAGATTTGTCTTAGTCATAGTGTTTATAAGCCATTTGCTTTCAGTTATAATTTTTTTTAAAGATTTTTAAGCATTCTTCTTCTAAGTATAGTAGTGACAATTATTTCTTTCCATACCTCTTAAAAGATTTGTAACTGTGCATATAACACTAGCATTATTTCAATTTTACCTCCCCTAGTTTGATGATTAAATGAATGTGATTTAATGAACAACATATTAATTGCTACAAGTTGATTTACACCACCATTTTTGGCACCATTTCTAGGAATAATGCCAATTTATAGGGTTTTTGAGAGGTTTTACATTCCTTAGAAACAATTTAGGTTAAGAAATTATGCCTTCAAACCCCCCACTAATGTATTTTGATTGAGTTGAGTTAGTTGATGCATGCACCATCCAAGAGATTCCCATGGTATATTTTTACCCAATCCTCAAATAACACAGATTGCTTCATCTCATTTTGAAGAAGATACATCTTCCTTTGTATAAGGATTGTTAAAATATTTCCTTCCAAGTGAAAGTTCTAAGGATATTATTAAACAACCAAACATGGTAGAAGAAGTGAACCAAAATGATAAAGCGGGGGAGCTAAGTACATTTGAGTTTCCCATATCCAATAACAATCATCCCGTTGTTATAAATAATATTTCTCCATCAAACCTTCCCAATTTCCATGGATCTATAATTAAAGATCCATACACTTTCTTGTTTGAGTTTGATGTATTATGCATGAGCTATGATTACAAAATTAATGCACATAAGCTGAATTTATTCCCTTGATAAACTCAAGGATGCAATGTTGAGATGGTTTATGGGTTTAGGAAGAGATGATGTGACTACCTAGTAGAAGATGAAGGAAAAATTTCTAACCAATGTACTAAGACTACTTTAGGTGAAGTAGCAAAAGAGGGGATGAACTATTCAAGATGGACATAGAAGGAAGATGAGCCACTAGAAGACTATCTAGAGATATTATTGTTCTATTTTTATAAGTCAAGACACATAAGGTTACCTCTCGAGTCTCCCAATTTACTCTTCTTAAAATTAATTAGTGAGGAGGAAATGGATGCTTTTGATCTGATAGGAGTAGGAAACATTTTAAAAGCTACCTTTGATGACATTTGTGAAGCTTGTAAGAATTAATCTAGAGAAACCATAAAGAGAATAAGTTGCTAGATCAAAGGGTGGATCAACCACCAAAGGAATTGGGGATAAATACAAATCATAGATCATAAACATGTTCAAGAACATGAAACAAAAAATAGTCAATGACATGGCCACCAAGCTTGATGACCTTCTGCAAGCTATGAGGAAACCTTACATTTTTCCATGTAAAGAAAGTTGATAAGAGAGGATTAGCAGAGAAAAGCTACACCAGAATTCAAGATGATAGAAATAGAGGATGGGAAAGTCTTCTATTCTTGTCAAAGTAAATCATGAGCCACAAAGACAAGGAGAAATGCCACAAGATACCATGCCGTATTTTCAAAATTGGGCTAGTAATACATATATGTAATCCCCATCTTCGGGATAATACTCAATAAGATTGGGCTCCATACCCTAACCAATACTAATAGAAATGCCAACCTTAGTTTTTAGGAAAATAATGGTGAAAACCCCCTTATTCATGGCAATAACCCTGGAGAGGAGGGAATAAATGGAACAACCCTCCTCCTAACTACCAGCAATCCTACCATTAACATCCTTACCCACATCAGCAAGATTTGATGCCAAAACCCCAACCTGGCTCTCAATCAAAAGCCACTCATCTACTAGCTCAACAAACACCTAACCCTAAACAATAAAGCTACTCACCATCCTAAACCATTGAATCAACTCAATAATCAACCTATTAAGTTGATGTAAATGATATTCCATTTACACTAAGGAAGAGAACTTATCACACCAAGTAAACCCACCATCACGAAGATTACAGATTAACCACAACTGTTGCAGAATTGATTTGTAACAAATTCAGACAAATCTGTAAGATGATCCATAACAACCTGAATAGATTTCCAGCAAGGGTAAAATTCAAATCAATGGAACCCCATTTCTAGAGAGATTACAAGAAAATAAACCTAACCTAAATCAGATCCTGATTTAGATTTTGTCAATCAGCTAAAGGATGTTTGCATGAATATTACACTCATTCAAGCTATTAAAGATGTGCCCATCTATAACAAGCTAGTTAAGGATCTATGCATAAAAAATCTAGGAAGGAAAAGGAAGGATACATATACTATGAAATTCATTAGATAGTTGGTTGATATTATGCTTGGAAATTAGGTTCTACCCAAGTATATATATCTAGGCATTCCTTTGGTAAACATTACAATTAATGTCATAACAATAAATAATACTCTGATTGAATTAGGGGTAGAAATAAATGTCATGACCAAAAAAATATGGATGACTTGAAGTTAGAAGGACTAAGGCCAACATCTACAGTATTGTAGCTAGAAGATAGATCAATAGTTATACCTTAAGGAGTCATAGAGGACATTGTTATGGTGTTGGAATCTTGGGAATACCCTTCTGATTTCATTCATCCTTCAACCAAAAACAAGTTTAGAAGGTTATCCTATTATTTTGGGAAGACCTTGGTTGGACACTTATGATGCATTCATAGGTTACATGTTTGGCAACATGATTATCTCAAATGGAAATGGCACCAAGAAGCTTATGCTCTATCTTCCTTCCCAGCCGTTGAGTGATGAAGATGAAACAATTTGGGTTGAAGAACCAGAAGTTGATTAAATCTCTATACAACAGTTCATGATGCTAGATAAATCTTGTACAATTAAAGAACATGAATAAGATGTTGTTCTCTCCAATTTCTTACATAATAACTATGGAAGAAATGAAGAAGTGGATATTAGATTAAGATGCTTAAGCTATTCCTTGAACCAATTTCTACCGTGCAGAAAATCACCATGGATATTCCAGGTAAGAATTATATTCTTCATCAAATTATTTCACATGAATTCATACTAAATTCTTTTAACAAAAATGTATATTCACTGATGGACCTCTCCAAATAATTAGAAATAACACTAGGGAGACCACTCAACATAAGAAATGCATTGGATACAAAACAAGAACAACTGTTGATAGATTTTCTACAAAAACAGAAAACAAAATTTTCTTGGGATTATGGTGATATGTATGGGATTCATCCTGGGATTTTCACTCACAAAATCTATATCAAATAATATTGTAAACCGATAAAACAACCTCAGAGAATAATGAACCCAACAGTAAGAGAGATTGTAAAAGATGAACTAGAAAAGTTTTTGGATGTCTAGATTTATATACCCTATATCAGACAATTGGTGGGTATCACCTCTTATCATTGTGCCAAAGAAGAATTGGAAATGGAGGATCTATGTAGATTATAAGGAGTTAAATGCAACAAAAAATAAATATCACTTCTCATTACCTTATATTGATCAAGTGTTTGACAATTTGGCTAGTAAAAAGTACTTCTATTTTCTTGATGGATATAGTGGCTATAATTAGATCCAAATTGCACTAGAGGAACAAGACAAAACTACCTTCACATGCCCATGGGGAACATTTTCTTGTTTAGTTCTTGCATTTGGCTTGTGTAATGCACCTGATACATTCCAAAGGGAAGTATTGAGTATCTTTTCAAATCTAACAAATGATTGTGTGGAAGTCTGTATGGATGAAATATCTGTGCATGGAAACACTTTTGAATAATCCATGTAAAATATAGATAAAGTATTGAAAATATGAAAGGAGCACAATTTATCTTTGAGTAATGAGAAGTGCTACATGATTATGTCTGAAGTTATAGTTCTGGGGATCTACCTATCCTCTCAAGGAATTCAAGTTGATCCAGAAAATATATCTATTATTATCTAACTTGCCAACAAAAAAGAAACATAAGGATTTAGGAGCTTTCTAGGCCATTCTAGATATTACAGAAGGTTCATATAATATTTTAGCAAGATTGTAGCGCCACTTTTTGCATTACAAGGGAAGGATACTGATTTTTTTTGGACTGAACATTGTGAAGGTGCTTTTAAAAATTTGAAATATATGTTAACTATTGATCCTATGTTGAGAGGAATGATTAGAACCTACCTTTCCATATTCACACTGATGCATCAGATCATAATATTGGATCTGTCCTAAGAAAAAAATATGGAGTTATGAATTATGTAATTTATTATGTTAGCAAGAACTTGTAGCATAAATATTTATAATTATACAGTAACAGAAAAAAAATTCTTGGTAGTTAGATATGCTATCAACAAATTCAGACACTACATCACATGTTATCCAATTTTCATTCACACTAATGATCATGATGCAATCAAATATTTGATAAATAAACCTAGTAATAAATAACAAAATCATAAGGTGGCTTCTCCTCTTGCAACTATTTGATTTCACCATAGTGGACAATCTTGAAAAGGATAATGTGGAATAAAATTTCCTTTCAAGGATAGAGACCAATAGTGAATAGAAAGTAGTTGATGAATCCTTTGCAGATAAGTACTTATTTTATATCTCTACAAAAACACCTTGGTATGTAAACATAGCCAAGTATTTGGTCTTAGGTAAAACACCTCCACATTACTTATGCTTTGAGAAAAAATAGATAGTTGAAAAGAGTATATATTTTTCTTGGATAGTTGGATTTTTGTTTTGTAAGGGACAAGATCAAATAATGAGAAGTGTATAGATGATGAGGAGATATTTGATGTCTTCAGATCCTGCCACAGTGAACCTTGTGGAGAGAATTTTGCTGCAAAAATAATAACGTAGAATGGTGTTGATTATTTCTTATTATTGGCCAACATTACATAGGGATGTAACACTATACACCAAGAGATGTGATAGATGCCAGAGAATGGGTAAGCCCAAGAGATCTAATGATATGCCATTACAACCTCCATTAGTCTTAAAACCTTTTGACAAGTGGGGCTTAGATTATATTGGCCAAATAGACCATCCATCTTAATATAAAGAATACATCTTGGTATGTACAAGATTATATAACCAAGTGGACAGAGGTGAAGGAATTTCCAAAACATAAAAGTGAGAAAGTAGAAAAGTTCCTATATGATCACAACTTCACTAAATATGGAGTTCCAAGGGAAATTGTAATAGATCAAGGTACACATTTTATTGCTAAAGTAATTTCTGATCTAGTTAAGGAGTATGAAATCAGGAATATGAATTTTACAGTGTACCATCCCCTAGTCTAATGGCCAAGTAGAGGCTACAAGAAGAGAGAAAGAGGTCATATTGACAAACACCATTACACTCCATAGGATATATTTAGCAAGACATACTTCTAAGAGGAAGTATGGGAATTCAACACAACATGGATTACTAGAAACTGGATTTACACCATTTTAATTCTTATATGGAAAGATTGTTGTATTTCCAATAGAGTTTGAGCACAAAACATAGAGGACTAGACTTGAGCTGGGCACAAATTTATCAGAATCTGAAAGAAATATAATTATCCAACTCAATGAGTTGGATGAATTAAGAAGAAAAGTAGTACATAATAAATAGGTAGTGCAGAATCAAAGAGTAAAATGGAATGACCATTACATCAAGACCAAACAGTTTCAAGGAAGGTGACTTGGTACTCTTGTTTGATTCAAAATATAAGGATCATATAGGGAAGCTTAGAACAAGGTGGCTAGGCCCCCTATGAGATTGAGAAGATATTTCCTAATGGATATATGAAGATCACTACCATAGATCCTGTAAGGTTCAAGCTATTGGTGAATGGCCACAAGCTGAGATTGTATAAGAATCCATTTGACAAAGGTTTATTCATGGAACTATTGAGAATAGGTCAGAAGGAGGAATGGATATAAAAATACCATAATTGACCTCAGGGGTTGAGCATGTTGGCTCACCTTCTGAGGTTTTAGAGGATTGAGAATATTTTAGTGGCCTTGGTGCATTTAGCTTGTTGGATATTCCAAGGTCAAATAAAAGTGTTGTGATCATCCCTTTAGGATGATCAGACAACACTCTGCTAACACATTTTATTTCATAGGGTTTTTGTTTTTTAGGGTTTTATGTGTCAGGTGATTACAAGAGTGCATGATATCCATCACAAGGAGAAAGTGCAATGACTAATGTTTCCACTTGCAACAAACATGAAGCAAGCCCTTGTTTTGTCTTTTACATTTGGAAAAACTCATGATTTCATGAAATAAGATCAAGGATGCATGCACATGTGGGAGATGGAAAAGAAACAATTGGCACCCCAACAGATTGGAATTCCCTCTTCTGGGAGTCATATGGTTTTAGTAAGGAGAAGCCAACATAAGGTCAACACATGTCCACAACATCACAGACAAGCTTGCATGCAGCCAAGATGTACAAGTTCAAATAAGCATGCACAATCATCATTTCAAAATGAACATTGAGATAAGTGAACTCAACTATCACTTTAATAAAGTATAATTAGAATAATTATAATTAATTAGCAATTATGTCGAATCATCATGCATGTGATGTATTGTAAAGACCATTGCCTTTAAATCTATGATGTGTCCCTCCTCATACGTCAATATTGTCAAATCACTTCTCTTGTACATGTTTCACAATGTTGTCACATCAATTAATGATTGCTCTCCCATAACTATGTTGCGTGTCCTCTTGGTCCCAAAGTTCAAAAAGATGATGAAAAAACTCAACACAACTCAATTGTGTAACATTCCTTCAAAGAAAAGTTGTATTGTTGCATATTGAAACCAATGTAATCATCATATCCACCATGGGAGGTGATTTGATAAGGCATGAACCCACTGAGTAATTTGTAACTTTTGAGCCATCCTCAAATTATGTAGTATTTTGAGGATAATGGTTGGTTAGACTACATCAACAAGTTTCATGGTTTTGATAGATGAAATGGTGGAAGAATTTTCCAACACATTCCGTAATGGGGAGGCAAAGGTGAAGTGCTTAGTAGTCAGACTCATTGATGAAATTTTGGAGGAAGTAACTCACCTACTAGCCCAAGGAGAATCATTCCTAGAAAAGATAACCCAGAAACAGCCAGGAGAGAATTCACAAATGATGATGATGAATTCATCACCTACAGGAACGGTACTCAATAGAACATCCCTTAAACCCTTATGGGATGAGGTTGCAAATTTTGTAATTACGTACTTTAATTATGAAGGAAGGTATTCTAGATTGAATACAGTTCATTTCAAGTTATTGAATCATCTAAAGAACAAAAAGAAAGTAAATGTACCTAATTTATTGCATGAAATATTGAAGAGAATGAGTAGAGAAGTATAAAGGGGTAGGGCTGCATTGTCACAACCATTACCTTATAACCTGTGGTAGTGAAACATACCCTGCAGAGGGATTATCCTCAGATACAGTGGAAAGATTTTGCAATGGAACATAGTATAGATAATTTATTGGGATGTAGGAGAACTGAGAGAAAATCACTCTTCTGCACATGTATATTGAGCCTCAAACATCCACCTCCCAACCTCAGGAACCCATTATTTTTGAGAATTATAACTCCTACTGAAGAACACCTTGTACCTATCTCTCCTGAGAAAATTTTCATAGTTGAAACCCAATAGGATTTCTCCACTCATTGAAACCTCCACTTCCAAGGCTAAAAGGAATTCTTCTTGATCTACTCCTACACCACCTAGGCACTCCCATAGGCTTAAAACAAAAAGGAAAAAAACCTCCAAACCAACACAGTCACAACCCATCTCACATGATAGTGATTTGGAAGCTGCATAGGGGAAATTTAAGCCTCAATCAATGGAAACAAGGAAGGGATATATTGATGCCAATATTCATGAGAAATATTTCCCTAAGAAGCCCATGGAGGAACATGAAGAACCAATAAATAATGAGGAGATATTTCATGTAATGAAAGGTCATAACGAGACAAAGGAAGAGGAAGTTGGAGGAGAAATTTAACAATAAAAAATTCTAGAAGTTGTTGAGAAAACCATTGAGCAACAGGAACAAGAAATTTTAGCCATAAGAACAATAACAAAAAAAATTCCTGCAGATGTTGATGAAGTAATTGAGCAAGTTTTGGAACATGCACAACATGATGGTGTGCAGGAAGAAATTATAACACCATTGCATCTATAAGTTTTTATTCATGAATTTGTTAGAAACATTGCAAAAACACCTTATAAGGAGATGGCCACAAAGACTATGATGTCAGATATTGACTATTTGATGTTGCAATTGGAGACCTATTTTAACAAGCTAAAAGTAAAATAGGAAAAATAAAAAGAAGCCCTTATCTCCAAGCATAAGTAATAACTGGAAGGGAAAGATGGGGAGATTAAGAGGTTAAAGTAGAAATAGGAAGAAATAGTTTAATTAGCCCATGAAATATTTAAATGTGGGCCTCCATCAAATGTTTATGCTATCTTCTTGAAATAAAAGATGTTGCAACACAAACTTACCTACATTAATTTTGACATGCCATATGATATCAACACAGCTAGGAGCTTCGTTGCTTTATATCAGAATAACACTCATAAATTCCAGATCTTATAAAATGTGAGATTTATTTGCATAATTATGCTCTTAAATATGACAGGAATTGGATTCCAATTCTATACATTGGATATGTTCAAGTAAAATCCCTATGCTTTTATTTTATAAATGAGTTGGATAGAGAAAGTTAGATGGAAGAGTATAGACATTTGGAAAGATTCCAACCATTGTTTATTAGGGTTGAGGCCACAAAATTAGATGAATTTTCAAAGAAATATGAAAAATATATAAAGAAGAAGGTGATTAAGAGGAGAGTGTTACAAATGAGGACAACAACACATGCAAAAGTTAGAGCAATGGTAAGAGAAAATAGGATTCAGGTGGTACACGCATGTAGGATGAGATGGAATGAGATGTCTCCTGAGCTATAGAGGAAAGAGATGTACTCTTACCCAAACATAATGCCACCTTTGAAAAAATTTAACAAATACATTGAGATTGCTAATGAATTTGAAGACAAATGGTTTCATATATGCTACCACTCACCAATCTTTCATTTTCTGATACCACCATGGATAGGTTGTTGGACCCCAATCATTGCCATTAGTGTTTTCATTTATGTCAAAGGATATTGATGAAAAAATGGGTTGATTGGTGAAGTGAAGAAGTCAGGGACATAAAGGTTGATGGGCAGTGCCCTTTTAGGATAGTTTCAGGTGTCTAATGAGGTGTGATAGGTTAGTACATGTGAGAGAAAATTCATGTAAGCATGGAAGAAGCCTTATAATAGTGTCTAAAACATGTGTGGGAAAATTTTAGGGTCATCTTAGCCCTAGGATTTATATTTATAGGTTGCATAGAAGTTGGTCTTGAGAACTAATAATGTTATTGCATGCAAATAAGGTTGGTTAGAGCTTGACCAGAAAACCTATGGATAACCAACACTTGGGTCATGTAGAGGGATGTCTTGCAATGCTCCCTATAAAATTTCATCAAATTTTGTAATGGGGATTTTGAGTTTTTCAAGTTTTTCTAAAACAACCTCCTTGAAAAATGCATTTTGATCTGCCTCTTCCAATAAATCATAGAAGAAATTTTTTTACTAGACTCCAATCTTGAGGTAATGCAAAATGTTTTAGGTCAATTGGACTTGTTTGGAGAAAGTTATGAGTATTCTTCTTCGAGTGTTTGATCTCTCTCCAGGGTTGTTTCTTGAGTTGAGTGATCAAATTTAAGTTTATCAACTTTAAATAATTGTTACAAGATACAAATACTTCTCAAAAGCATAATAAACCTCATATTATTCAAAATGAAGTTCCCAGTGCTCTCAAGGTGTACTATATTGCATAGGCATGTTCTTGTTGTACAAGGCTAGGTCTGGGGAAGTCTTGTTCTCAAGCCTCCATGGTCTAAAATGGTCTATTACTTTCCCAAAAATGGATTTGAGAGGTTATCTTGGTACAAAATTCAACTTGTTTGATGACTATTACAGCATTGCTTTTCTCTATAGCTTTGTACACTATAGCGTTTGGTCTTATGGAGAAAATAGATGAATTTGAAGGGGTTTAAAGAACATCTATGTGCAATTGATATAAGAAATTGTTATAATCATCCTCCACAAGTGAAATGTGAACTATTGGAAGCTTCTTGCATGCATTTGGGATGTGTAGTTGAATTCTTGAACATATTGGCTCATGACTTTCTTGTGATGATTTGTTAAAAGGGCTATGTGCTCTCTATCTTCTATGCATATCCTTGGAATGGATTTCTCAAGTATCAAAAGTTGTGTCATCTCATAGTATTATGAATGGTAGAGCTGTGAGAGCTATGACATGATACACTCTTTGCATGAAACGGTCTAAGTTGTTGGAGCTAGGTAGAATACTGAAATGAAGGTTGTAAAGCATTTTAGAAGCTGAGTACAAACAAGTCTTCATTTTTCTTGTGAAAATTTGATGAATATGGATAAGCTTATTGTATGAAAAATATTCATATACAGCGGTGTGAGACATACAACCCTCCAATGCAAACCGTCAATGGCAAGCAGATAGGGTGCATTATCTAGGTTTCATTGAAATGTCAACCTACTTGAACAAACCACCTCTTAATGTCTGTGCACTATATTTCTCGAAGTCTAGGAGACTAATTTGAATGCCTTCAAGTTGTCAAGGTATTTGGGAATGCTTGAGAGAAGTGTTCAAGGATCCTCCATCAAGTTCACAGAAGGTAAAATTTTTGAGTTTCATTAACAAATTGATAGCAAGAAATCAATTTTTTTAGTGCTCTCAAGCCAGGACTCGGTACACGGAAACCCTTAGCCTAGGGTTTTTCTAATGAGAAATGGCTTTTTTATATCGAATTGAAAGTGTTCACCCAATGAAAAATCACTAAACTTAGCACATTTATCTCTGTGAAATCCACATGTTACAAACACGATTGCAAAAAGTAATTTTTCAAATTCATCAAAGATTGCTCGAGAATTCAGATGAGCAGTTATTAGCAGAAGATATCGTGAATACTCCATACAGGGTTAGTTTAACGAGTTGTAATGCAATTTTTCTCCTGGAAAACATTCTATCAAACGTCTCACATCTTCTTCTACAAATAAGAAGGTAAGTTCACATGAATCTTGATGTCTTTGTGATGCAAGGAATGTCTTGAAGTTTCATGACATTGAAATGCCCCAAGCTTGACTCCTGACGAATTGAGCTTCAAATTTCTATGTAGATGTCTGCAACACTGTATGTGCAGAGATCAAGACACAGTTTGAAGGTTTTAATAAAGTTTCTCTGGTGAGCTATTATGTGAAAATAAATCTCAAAACTGCTCAGGACAATGGTTCCAGAGGTCTTGATTTAGAGAAGTATTGAATGCAACAGTTGAAGTTCTGCATTTGTTTTGAACTCAAATTGCAAGATCAGTGACAATGGTGAGGTTCAAAGTCTTCTTCTTCAATTTTCATGTTTTTTAGTATGTCTCAGTTGCACTGTCAGAAGAGGTAAAGTATAGTGTTCTCCAAAGATTGCTTTCTTGAAAAAAAAATTTCAAGGGGTATTTTAAGGTTGATAGGGAATATGAAGAATATGAGGGGAGAAATTGAAAGTCTTATAGCTCTTGCAAGAGGTAGTCAGGTACAATTTAAATGAAAAGTTTCAATGAGTCTCTTTGTCTTCTTCTTCACTTGTCAAGGAAAATAATGTTGTTTTTTTTCATGAAGGAGAGGTGAAGGGATATCCTTGTTTTGTATTCTCTTGTTGAAAATCGAATTATAAGATATGAGAGAGAGTTGAAAGGTCAAGTAGATAGAGAAAAGAGTGAGAAAGAACAAAAAGTGTGAGAGGCTCGACATAAAAAGAGAGAGAGAATACATGAAGAAGCTAGTTATCAGGCATGAACATGAAATAGAAAGAAAAAAAGTGAGAGGTATGAGACAGTAAAAAGAGAAAGGATAAGTGTTGTTACTCAGTTGATATTACTAGAGTGTACTAGGACATGAAGGGTGTGGAAAAATAGAAAGTGAGTTAGAAAGAATGTGATGATTGAGTTTAGAAGATGCAAAAGTGATTGACAAGGCTTGAAAGTGAAATTGAAAAACATGTATCTATGACTGTGACACAACAGTAAAAGTGAAGAGAGAAAATTTATTTTAATAATGATAGAAGATAGAGAAACACATTCATATGAAGTTGATGCCATGTGCTTAAGTAGTTAGAAGTAATCTTGAGGACTTGAGTTTTAAGATGTAGACAAAGAAGTGAATGTAAAACAGTGAGGATTGTATTGATGAAGACTGACATCTAAATATTAAGAGACAAAGACAATAATGCAGTGAACATACATAAATAAAATCATGTGGTATGATGATAAAGGAGAAAATAGTGAACGTGTGAAATATAGAGGGCAGATACATAGCAGGCAGATGATTTGCTAAAACAAGGTGTTACTTTTCATAGTAAGAGAAGTGAATTAAAGTCAAGAAGAAAAAGAAATTTATAATCCAGAGGACCAGAGACACAATTGAGGCTACTAATATATGATTGTATTATGATTCAGTTTGCATGCATTCTTGAAAAGGTATGAATCAAAGGAACAGGTGAATTGTGAAGAGCTAGAAAAGAGATCAAGATCAGTTGAGTAAGCAACAAGAAACTAAATGACCAAGTTGTAAAATTTTCATCGTATTCTTCCTAAGTGGGTACTTGGGTTATAAAGGTAGGAGCTCCTTGCAAGTCGCACCTTGCTAAATCAGCCTAGTGGGTGTTTGGCAAACCTTCTAGTGGGTGCTAGAGGACTGGGAAGTAGGTGCTTCTCAGGTTGAGTGGGTGCTCAACCAAACTGGAAATCATTGTATGTTAAGAATGGGTGTTCTTAATAAAATTCCCTTGATTTCAAGTGGGTTTTCTCCCTCTAAGGGTTTCCCATTATAAATTTGGTGTCATGTATATTTGTCTTCTTGCATGCACCTTGATTTGTGTTCATATTTTGATTGTTAACTCTATTTAAGAATTTTTAGAAGTTGTTAATTTGATCATGACTGAGTCATTCCCCTCCTCTTAGTGTTTGTGATATCCATCATAGGTGACACAACGCTCAATGACATAATTCAAGACAAATTTTGGAGCATGTTCATGATAAACGAAGTGGCTACTTCTTAGTCAGAGGAAGAAGGTACAAATACCTTAATTGATTTCAGGCATGAATGCTATTTTGAGCAGCAGAAATATGAATTCCTTGAATGAGGAAATTCAAGAGATTAATCCTAGGGGGTGTGATGAGTTGTGTTAATTTCCTTTATGAAAAACTCATCTTATATTTTCTAGTCAATCCATTGTAGTCATGTCCTTGTATTTTCTAGTTACATTACTGGACATTAACATCACAACTTGAACTTATGGCATAATTACTGATTAATATAGTTATCTCTAGTTATCTTCATTTTGTGGTATTGTTTGTGTGCATTTTTCTTATCATTTCAATAAGTTGTTTTAATGATGATATGTGGGATTCCACTCTTGGTTGTAAGTAACTTGCTATATGCAGAAAATCATATGAGCAAAGGAACCGTCCACAACCAAAGAACCTATTTGTAACAACCCATCTACAGCCAAAGGGAATCATCTACAACAAAGAATCTTGTGTTATGAAGATCTCTTGGAATGTTAAGAGCAACACTCAAATTTGTACGTGTCGTTGAAGGAAAATTTACAACTGGAACATGCCTAATTAAGAAATAAATCAACCTTTGATCTTATCATTTTTTGTAAACTAAATGATTGAGTTACTACGTGATTGAAGTAATTGGTTGATTAACTAAATATTAACTGAATACCATTTATGAGTTTCCATAGCATGCATTAAATCTCTTGTTGTTTTGTTCGAATATATTCCAATTTTTCTACCGAATATATTTTACTTAGTTTGTCAAAATCCTAATTGAACTCTTCTTCTCACATCATGTTGTAAATGAGAAGTATAAAAGAAATGGTTATTGCTAATATAGATATATACACACAAATATAAAAAGATAGAGATTAGATAGAGAGAGAGAGGATATTTCTTCATTCCTATATGAAATGTTCATGAAAATTCAATAAAATATTTGAGTTCTATGTATTAGCCTCTAGTCACAAGATCTAGGAGGGATTAACACCCAAGGTATGGCCAACTTGTGGTCTACTAAACCCCTCCATAGTTTTGTTTCTCTATTTCATTGCATGTTAGCCTAGGAAGCAATTTATTTTCTTCATCCACATTCTAAATTTACAATATTTGTAAATTATTCATAGTGTTTAGAAACTATTTTCTTTCAGTTCTAAGTTTTGTCTACTTTCAAGCATTGTTCTTTCAAGTATGGTAATGACAGTTTTTTCTTTCCATACCTCCTAAATTATATGTAACTATGTATACAACACTGACATTATTTCAAGTTTACATCCCCTAGTTTGATGATTACATTAATGTGATTCAATGAACATCATATTAATTGTTTCAAGTTTATTTACACCACCAACTACCAATTATGTTGTTTTATATATGGATCTTACGTAAGAAAAGTATTCACTAATGACCCATTCCCTAGTCCATCCACTTGTATTGTTGGTTTCTATTGCTTTTATCTTTCACACTTGTCACCTATACACCCAGTTCTGATCAGATCATAAGGATCCCTATTAGTCAGTCTGCATTCATTTTTCATCATTTGTCTTAGGACACTAGCACCCAGGACTAGACATTAGCACCCACGCACTCTTGTCCATCATGGGTGCCCATGTCCTCTTTCTATTTGATTTTATTGTTTGACACTCAAGGTTGGTATTTTTCATTTTTCCCACTCATATCCCAAGGTACTAGTCATCATGTCAAGTCATTAGTGTTGAAATTCAAGCAAGAGACCCCTATATAAAAAAACATACATACCATAATAAGGGTGGGAAATTTCTGTCAAGGGATATATATCTACATATCGAAAGGAATGCATCTTGGTCTCATTATTCTGTATACATATTGCATAAGAAGGTGAGTTCATTCTATTTTATCCATGCACATTTACATTTTATCTAGCTACCACCCACTATCTTAGTGTCGTTGGCATGAGGGTAACCTAAGAGCATTATTGCACACACAAGCACATAGAACTACATTGGGTCTAAGATGTAGTGCAGTGCTTAGTCATAAGTTTGCACTAGTTGATAGCTGAGAACATTTTGAACCCTCATTTTAGATCTTTCTTTTTTTAGGATTTGATGTCTTTTTAAAGGTTTTGTAGGAGGATATTCATGTGCAGGTTTACCAGTATCTCAGTGATCTAAGTGCAACATACATGTGACCAAAGGTGAAAAATTATGAAACCCTAGCGACAGTATTAGAACTAGGTTCTGCCCTTTTTTCAGATTCCAACGCCCCTAAAGAGGTCTTGGGTGCCCGTAGGTGCCCCTATTCTTTCTCAAGAACCCGTGTCCTAACTTATACCCTAAAAAGTCATCAATTTAAAATTTCAAAAACCAGAATATTCATGAATTAACTAATATTCACCACTAAAAATTTCCCTGATGAAGCAGCTATCATTGAACTTCACACTCTCTATCACAATATTACTCTTCCAGATGAGATTCAAACACATCTTTTGGCCAATTAATGCATTATCCCTACTAGCTTTGATCATTCTAATGTTAGTATTGTTTCAGATCCAGGAATATTTTCGGGTTGTCGTTTTATCTATCCTATCAGCAATCATACTACTCCAACTTCTTCTATTTCTGCTACAACTCTAGATGAGGCTATTATTAATTATCTACTTAACCTTAATAGTGGTAGTATAAATAAAACACATAATGACAATGTGCATGTGCATGATATTACTTCTAATACTAGTCAGGATAATTGTATAATTACATCTCTTACTCCTTGCATTTCTATAAAATTTTCTAGTGATTCTAAGGTTACATCTCATACTAGCTCTTCTTCATTATACATTTATGATACACTTGATGGAATCCTTACCTATGAATCTTTTTCTGATATTCATGAGGCACACAATAGTAATGATTCCACCTCTTTGCATACTAGTGAATGTGAATCCCTCACTCCACTTTCATCTTCTTATGATATTGTGTGTAGTAACATACATGTTGAATCATCTTCGTCCATTATTTTATCTCCTAAAAATTATTCCACTGATATTCCTAATGATTTTATTGATATTTCATGCTCTTCACTACCCATTACCTCTTTTGTACCTTCACCTATAGTGCCTATAGTGTCAGAATCATTCACATTTTTTCCTGATATTCCTATGATCACTCATAATGGAAAGATATAACTACTCAATACACCATCTACATCTCCTACTATTCCATCACAACATATCTTATCACTCATGCATGTTGTTAGTTAATTACAATCTGTGGTCCAATCTCTCACTCTTCAAAGTCAGGCCTATTATGCATCCATTGATAACAAGTTTTTACATGGAAATCCTATTCCAAAGAAGATTCATAATTTAGCATTCCCCAAGGATTTCAGTATGCCTACATTTTCATGCTTTGATGGTGCTAGCAATCCATATTTACATCTCAAATACTATCATCTAGCTATGGCTTCTTATTCCTATGATCGATTATTACTTAAATCCTTTCGTCATAGTTTTACTATTGATGTTCTCCAATGGTACACACATTTACCTTTTGGATCTATTAGTACTTATTATGAGCTGGAAGAGGTATTCTTTTGATGCTTCATACTTAAAAATGGCCCTAAAGTCATGCATGATAGTTTACCTGGCTTACATCAAGGCAAAATAGAACCTATCATTGATTACATTTTGCATTTCAATATTTGAATGTATCAGTTAGTCTTTCATCCCATTGACTTATAAAATTAATTCATCCTTTTTCGTGGCCTAATTCCTGCTTTAAATGAGTGCTTGCAATATGACACATGCAAACCATTCACACTCTTATGCTATAAGGTCATCAATCTAAAACAAGATCCCATTGTTGCACATGTTATATATCCTCCTCATATTTTTGTTACTATTACATCATTTATTTCTTCTCCACTTCCATCTGTTGAGCATCCTCCACAGTCTCCATCTCCTCCACCTCACAAGAAAGTTTAGTATTCTCCATTGCATAAGCACCTTTCATCTCCTCCACCACGTCATGCTCCACCTCAGACTTATGTATTTCCTTCACGAGAGACATTACACTTTTTTCATCATGATATACCTCATGATGTGTTACATGGCTTACTTGACAAACATTCGATTCGTTTTCCTTCTGATTAGCATAATCCACCTCATCGATTGCAATGCCAATGTGATCGACCTTATTATAGCTATCCTCATATCAATGGCCATCTTGATAATGATTTTTATGCCCTTCATGATAGATTACAATAGTTAGAAGATAAGGGTGTCATTCCCTTTGGCTCTTGCTCTCGTGAGCGGTATATTTCTCCAATTCCACACAAGCGTGATGTTACTCTAGTTGAATTATCTCCTTTGTCTAATTATAAGGTCATTATTCATCCACTGCCATAAGGCATTATTCATGAGTGCTCTACATCTCATTTATCCACTTTTGCACCATCTCATCCGCCACACAATGTCACTTCTACACATTGGCTTCCTAATTCGTCAGCATATGCACTTCCCACCATTGCATCTACCATCATTATCACTATTTCATCAGGTATTCAATTTGGTTCATATGCTCATATTGCCTCCATTCCACATGTTTCCACCACTCCACACCCACTAGGTCTTTGGTAGGTATTTTCCTCACCTTACTCCCCGATGACACACTTGTGTTCTTACAGTTCTTATATGATTGTTGGGGGATCTATTACAGTAAGAACCTAACCATATCTTCATGCTACACACTATATCAATACATTTATCTAGCATACACTATCATATCACTTCCCGTCGATGTACTCTTTCTTTATGGTTCATTCTGGATTGTTGGGGGGGTCTTATATAAATTAACCTTATCATATACACACTGGGGGGCATCGCTATTCTCCTTCCCCCCTCTTCATCATATTCACATGTGTTTAAGTACAATTTTATGACCATCTCATTCACATACTCTTTTACATCATTCATTTTATACATACTTTACCATTCATCATAGCTCTATTTATGCGTATGTACAATACACTTTTTCATCATTTATCTATCACATCCCACAATCACACTATGCATTATCACAAACACTATTTCATTACTTATCTATCTATGATCAACATTAATCATCCTTATCTGTTGGTCAACACCAACAATTACCCAATGCAAATAAATTCAACAAATACGAACAATGCTTAAAACATCACACATATAAATATCAACAATAATCAATGCATCATACATCCCATCACACATCAATAAAGCATCAAGTACACCAAACATACACAAATAGTCCATATATATCATTCAAAATCTTAGTTATAAAAATGTCAACACTGGGGGGAAACTCGCCATACATTGCTACATCACTATATATCATATCTCATCATCACTAGCACTCTCTACAACTGCAGCAGCTCTAGAACTAGATGTCTTCACTGCTCAATATGTATCGTGATCATGGCCCCTATATCTCTCTACCTGTCTGACGTAATAATGTAACCTCAGTGGAGATCCTCCGCAAAAAAAACCTGTAGCTCCACGAACCTTGTTAAATACATCTTATGTACTAAGGGACCTCCACCCACAGCCTCTCTATCTCATCGTGTCTCCTCTCATGCCTCATCCCTATCACTTAATAACACAGTACATGTCAGCCACCTACTAGTGCCACTAGATCAAATAACTGATGCATGTTCACCCACAATAGCATCCACCCATGCTCTATCATACCACTACTTATGAGTACATTGGTGGGCACATTCTATGTTAATGTATGAATAGATGTGTCCAAAATCAGTGACCAATATGCATCACCTACATCTATAAATTAACAGCATTAAACAAAAATGATAATTAAACAATCAAATAACCAATCACAAAAATCCCTATAACAAATACTCACGCTCTATTATCGTTGTTGTTATGCTATCAAAGGCATGTGCTTACCCCTCTACTCCTCCCCCCGACGGTGCTCTCTACTGCATCCACAAAGACTAGATACAAAAATACCCACTGATGTGATTCCCACCAAGCACGATATGCCTTTGTACACCCTAGTGTCATCCACATCTATTAGATCTATCGCCGCATATCTACCTGGTCTAACCCTAGGAGGTACTAGATGCACTTTTGTGGGACCTTGGTCAAGCTCCGGCCTTCCTTAGTGGCCAAATGGCCCTCACCCATATATATGGCTATTGAGGGTACATACTAGGCCATACCAAACTTTTGTGAAACACTCTCTACCTAGAATTTCTTGGTCACCCTTGAAAACTAACCCTTTAGCCACATAGTGTCACCAAATAAATTATAGATCTACTCCATCCTCTTGCCACCCTTTATAGTCTCAGTATGGCCTCCATATCACGACCGATAGCCCCATACGATCTAATATCATCTGTATAGGTATTCATTATCCATCCTCCTACTTTGAATACCTACCCATCTCCCAAAAAATATATCTGGCCTCACCCACTCTGCACGTGGTCCACCAACCGTTGCCTCAATACCATAATGTGTGTGTATGCCCATACATGTAGCAATGTAGTAGCTCCAATCCCACCCTCGTGCTCTTCCTGTGTAAATCTAAATAGATCTCTATGTAAGTGGGCCTAATACACATCGCGCCCAAGCATATCTCGTCCCATCCTCCTCTATCTCAATGGAAAATTCCATACATCTTATACAAGATGCCTACACCACCACTCTCCACAGCAACTAACAAAGTAATCACAACAGTAATAAAATTCCACAATCGTGGAACCCCTGACCTTGGTATAGTCACGACTAATGTGGACCTCAGTATGAACTTACGTCCCTGTAAAGTACCACCTAGTGGCCTTCACCTACCTCTAAAGCATCATCTATAGCCCTCACCTGAACCCTCTCACCAATAATAGGCAATCGCTAATATG
The DNA here is from genome assembly GCA_019776745.2 of Taxus chinensis. Lineage (NCBI taxonomy): Eukaryota > Viridiplantae > Streptophyta > Pinopsida > Cupressales > Taxaceae > Taxus > Taxus chinensis. Next base: position 656,241,010 of record CM034155.1, on the reverse strand, counting down.
CAATATATGTCCTCCAAAGTCATTGTCATCTCTCACGTAGTATAACCAGAATTGTGCAAGTATCTACACACCATATCTCACACAATGTGGTGATCATCAGCATATTATGGGGCACATCCCCGATCCTCCCTATGTTTCATAGGTCAGCACAGTCCAATACATCCCACTCATCATCTGATAAACCCAATCCTAACAATGTACTCAAATGGACGAACCACCACGAAACTCCCGTCGAATGAATATCTCTCTATGCAACATCAAAACAATGATAATAAACATGACATTAGAACATCATGCATACATGCAAATACACCTATCAATAGTGTCAATAAACATCAAATTTCAACATTTCTCAATAATTTGGGTTAAGAACAGTCCTTCTAGGTCGTCAGTGCCCAGAAGAGGACTCAGGCGACACCAGCAATAGGTCATTAGCGCACATTCTGGGAATTAGACGTCCTGAAGGTCATTAGTGCCTTCATCGCTCTTACCCAGGTCTGAAATGCCTAAGAAAATAAAAAACAAAAAAAATTCATAAAATTTTGTGAAATAACAACTAATTTCAACACAAATTTCAAAAAAATCACACTTACTAAATCATGCTTATCGTACGTGATGCCAAATCTATTCCACCACCATCTCAAGTCGACTCAATCACGATGCTCTCACTTGAGGAATCTTCACACACCCAGAAGCCCAATATGACACTCACGCAATAATCAAATGAGTTACCTAAAAAGTATTTCATATTACTATTTATAGTAATTTCCATTGATTACCTACAATTTTGTCATCATTATTTACACCTATCCTATGAACTAACCAACATCGTGTGGTTTCAATCATATCTAGAGCATCCCTACTCTAATTATTATATAGTTTACATCGTTACTCTTCATAATTCCATTCCTAATATCATATCATACACATTCCACAAACACTGTATTACTCCTTGATGTTGTTTTAACTAGATATATACACACTTTTGTGATACCTATCATATATTCACTATTACATCATTACATGCTTACTTTTGAGCTCAGCGTTCATTCTCATCATCACTCCCCTTTCACCGAAATGGGGAGCATACAATCGGGACATCCTGATAATCCCCCTCAAACCATTACACCATCATTTTACATTTATAACTTTCTCATTATAGAAAAGTTACTCATACATTACATGACATTTCACACCAATTTCTAGTGATTTCCCCTAATGACCTAATATACTGGCAATAAGCATAAAATATATCCATGACTAATCGATCAATCAATCACATAAAGTATAAATCTCGGCAACATAAATATATTTTAGTATTTGATCTAATCACATCAAACAATCGAAATAGCATAGCATATTTATCCTCCCAGATGACCTAACTTGGGAGTTATATTACCACTTTCCCAAATGACCTAACATGGGAAGTTATTCTACATTTTCTACTACTTCCAGATGACCTAGCATGGAATCTATCTCATACACATTGCAGCGACACCCTTGGAGTGGGGGCAATGAGACATCATTACCTTTCTTATACTACTCCTATATGGGTTATTCGCATTTGATCAGAAATAAATTTAAATGGATCCAAATGAGACAAAATTTGGTCTTTGTCCATATACGTAACGGCTAGACCTTTTTAGGATGTAGTTAAAGTTGGAGAGTAAAACTAGACCTATCTCCCTACACTCTTCCTCTGGCGGCAGGACACCCAAATCCTTAGTTTTTCACAAGCACACAAAATTGGGTTGGGAATTGATCACTCCTTACCCAAAAACATCTCCATAAGTGAAAAAATCAAAATCTCCAATCACTCAATATTGAAATTATCAATCTCACTTAGTGCTCATCATAACAGTCCCACGTCTCTTGTTACGCTGCATGGATTGACACGTTGATCCATGGTTTTCCATGTGATATGTTCTTATTCTATGTGTACTTCTACAACACGGGCTTCTCCGAAATTCTTCCATGTATGTTCCTTGATTCCTTTACACTACTTGAATTTCATTCAAATAGTATAAAGGGGGGAAAATGTAGACACAAAATCACGCACTTACTACTATTTACTATACTGCCAAGTATGTTGTTTTATAGATGGATCTTACATAAGAAAAGTATTCACTAGTGACCCATTCCCTAGTTCATCTGCTTGTCTTATTGGTTTCTATTGCTTTTATCCTTCACACTTGTCACTCATCCACCTATTTCTGGTCAGATCACATGGATCCCTGTCAGTCAGTCTCCACTCACTTTGTCATCATTTATCTCTAGACACTAGCACTCAGGACTAGACACTAACACCCAGGCTGCTTTTTCCCTTCCTGGTGCATCCATGTTCTCTTTATGTTTGATTTATTTTTACACTTGAGGTCAGTCTTCTCAATTTTCCCACTCATATCCTGAGGTACTAGTTGGCATGTTGGGTCATTAGTGTCAAAATTCAAGCAAGATATCCCTATATAAACACAACATACGTACCATAATAAGGGAGGGAAATTTCTATCAAAGGCTATCTATCTACATATGAAAGGGAGTGCATCTTGGACTCATTATTCTACATACACACTACATAGGAAGGGGAGTTCATTCTATTCCATCCACACATTTTCCTTTTATCTAGCTACTGCTTGCTATATATGTGTTGTTGGCGACAGAGTGACCTAGGGCTATTATTGCACAAACAAGCACATAAAACTACATTGGGTCTGAGATGTAGTATACTGCTCAACCATAAGTTCACTAGTTAAAAACTAAGGACAGTCTGATCTCTCATTTTGCATCTTTCTTTGTTAGGATTTGATGTCAATTTGAGTGTTTTACAGGAGGATATTCCTGTGTAGGTTTACATGTACCTCGACTATCTAAGTGTGACATACATGTGACCTAAGGAGAATAAGTGTGAAACCCTAATGATAGTATTGGAACCAGGTTTTAACCTTTTCTACAGACTCCAACACCGCCAAATTGATCTTGAATGCCCACAAGTGCCCCTGTTCTTTTCCAGGTGCTCATGTCCAAGAATTTTCACCTCTTCTGCATTTTTCTGAGGTTCATTGCGATGGTTTGAATTTATTTTTCATCAAATTCTTTAGCCTAGGCACACTTCAGGATAAACAAAATCAAGGTAAGCATCTTATCTCTCTCATTTACTTTCATAATTAAAATCAAATAAATTACCTAGAATTTATATTTCATTGTCTGTCATTTATAGCAGTCATTGATTTTAGATTTTAATAAAATTATTTAGATAATATTAAATCGCAATGAAGGAAATGAACCAAATAGCACAGGCTTCTCCATTTTCCTATTCATCTCCTCCACACCCTGTTTCAGAGGAGCGGGTTAAGGGGACAATTCCCATTACTGAAGACCCCCTATTGGCTTATAAAGGAGAAATTCCTTTGATTGAAGGTGATCCTATCTCACCCATTGACGAAGAAAATATTTCTCCTTAGGTTATGGATATTTCCAAAGTAGAATATGAACTGCAGAAAATAAAAGAGAAGATACTCATTTTACAACTTGTCCTTCAAGGGAAAGATGAATGCATTACCAAATTAAAAGTAGAGAAATACTTGTTGACTGAGCCATTCTACATTCATTGGATGTAAAAGATTAAAAAATGTAGGAAATATAACACACAAATGATAATCTGGCTGCTGATATTTCAATGTTAAAATATTATAAGGAGAAAAAAACCCATATCCACCACCAACCAAATGGCTCAAATAGATTTTGTGTTTCCTCAAATTTTTATATTAAAAGGAATGGTCAAATAGATGAAACATTATTATGAGCTGAGGAAAGTGGAAGATGAAAATAAAGTATTGAAGGAAGAAAATAAGGTCCTATAAGATAATATGGTAGTACTTTTTCATTTATATGATAAATTTCTTACATGCAGAACACCTTCAAAATTTTAAGCCTTATTTTTTAAGGAACAATTTTACAAATGGAAAGTCTCTAGGGTACGCTCCACTAAATATTTAGGGTTTGAAAATGATAGGCTATATATGGCCACATATTCAGTATCAGATACAATTGGGAAGAATCTACTATGTTAATTTTATGTTAAAAAATGTTTATTACCTGAGCAAGTAGCAATCCCAATCAACATGTATGTTGCAAAGGTATAAATAAGTTCATTTATGTCCACACTGAGACACCAAACAATCTGGAGAAATAAAAGAGGAGATTACACAAGGGAAGAAACCAATGCAATCCTCCTAATGAGGTATGATATTCCATCTCCTAAGAGGTTGTTATGAAGATATCTAGCCCAAATACATTATCTTCAACTAGTGGACCGATATAAACGCAACATTTCCACATGTGTGTCAGATTTCAGGACCTATGTATTGTCCAATTTTAATATGGAATTATTTGTTTTCCAACAGAGATATGAATTAGTCTCATAAATCTATAAGAAGAAGTAGGTAATGTCTCTAACTAACCTTTGTCTTCAGTGAGAAGACCCAAAGAGATATGTAGAATCATGTTGTACATGCAAGAGAATTGGGTAGATATGAGGTTCAGACAACCACTGATAATAACACCAATTCCAAGATGGAATAATAATCAATATTATTAGCTACAAGCTATACCAAATGGAAAGATACAATGATCAAGAATTTTGTGGATTTAGCAATCCAGAAGTAAAAACATGGACTACTTTTACAGATTATGGAATCCTTAAATAGAAATGGTTGAAACTATTTCAATAGGACCTACTAATCCATAGGTCAAGGGCAATGTCGAGCCTTGAAAATTCCCATTCCAAACCACACTATGTATCATCACTTTGTGTTAAACTAATATTAGCATTGTTGTAAGTAATACTCTTATATACTCAAAGATAAATTTTTGTGCATAAATCTTATCCGTTTTCATATTTCATATGTTTCTTTGGATAGGTTAGTATAGATTGATTTCCACACTAAAAAATGTGAATGAAATACCTTTTATAAGCCTAGTGCAGGCCTCACATGAATATCAACACATGATTCATATAAATCTAAGCACAAGACTCACCTAAATCCCATCACATGAATCACATTATGGAGGGAAGGAGTCGCACAATAGAATTCAAGAATCACATAGCACAACAAGGAACTTATCTAGAAAAAATATGAGTTGTATAATGTAAGGAGGATCTAATTTGTATAATCATCTAGTCAGCACACGACTTGCACAATTAGTGGAACGCCTAATTAGCATCAATTCCGTTGGAAAATAATATTATTTTGATGGCAATTGTTTTTTTAAACAAATGGAATATCTCCTTGAAACAAGATTAAACTGACAACCACCACTATACGAAGAACTCAAGTACTTAAGTTGTTTCAACTCTATTTATCTCCAAAGTATCAATTGGACATTGTAACAAGGACTCCACTCACACTTAAAAGGAAAAATCTGATTAATAAGCTACAAGAAATTGTTACTTCGACCATGTGACTCCCAATTATGTCGTTGTTCTCATACATATCTCTTAGTTAACTATTTAGATAAAATTTTCATTATTGTTAAAATAATAAGTCCTCTTGAAGAATAACTTTACTTTTCCTAATATAAAAGGCATGTTTAGCAAAAAGATTAGCATTTGGAGAAGAAAATTATTATATCAAACTATTACTGATCAATAAAAGGGCATGATTCTGAGTTCAGATTTAGTTGTGTAATTGAAATTTTGTAGATAGGTCAGAGGGAAGGAGTAAGGGCCACTCCTCCCCAATGTGAAGGGAAGTATTAGATGTTTCTTTAATTTTCTGACTATTTAGCAATTGATTACTTTCAGGTATTATAGTATTTACAACATTTAAGAATTTCATTCAGTTTTAGTATGCTTTAATGCTTTTAATTCATAGATTTAGGAGTCTATTTATTTCATCAAGATTTGATAAGATAAAATAGGTTCTTAGGAATAGTAGTTTCTTACATTTTTTAATTCATTTAGATGCATGCTCAATATAGTTTCAACCATGATTTGTTGCAAATAGCTTGGGACAACGCCTTGTTATTGACAATTATTGAATGATTAAAGTATGAGTATCAAAGATGCCCATCACATATATATGCATATATGTACACACACATGTATGTTTATTTTTACACACATATATTGTGTGTATTTCTATATGTACAAACACACACATATACATATGCACACACTTTATAAATACCCCCTCTTCTAATTTATTTACGATTTTCTATATGTACTTAAATATATAAATTCACCCTCCAACCACTTGACCAAATTTTTATGAGTGTCATTTTTAATTCTAGCTTCACCCTCATTTACATTAAGTTGATTTTTGTTGAAACATTCCACCAATCAATGTAGGAATAGTTTTTTGAATTAATGGGGATTTAAGAGTCTAAAAATAATTTCCAAGAAGAAATAAATATGATTTGTTTTTTGATAGATAATACTTGGATAATGTTCCAAGGACCAAGTACATAAGATTTTACAATGAAGCTCAAAAAATTCAAAAAACATCTATCAAAAGGATCGAGTCAAGAAGGAAGTGAATCCAAAAGAGTCGAAACAAAGATCCAAAACACTAACAACTAAAAACTATCATAACATTACAATCGAAGTACAAAAACCAAATGATAGTCAGCAAAAAGACAACAAAAGATATCCTATGCACATTTTCCTCTAGTCCTTAAACTTGGGCTTGTGATCTCCATCTGGCTATCTAGAAAATCCTTTTCCTCCGAGCTACTTATTTCTAATTTCATCATTTTCACTTTATTCTCAACCACCGCACCCTGTAAAGCCTCAATCCTGTGACCCAATACCACAAACTTGACACTAGTGAATTGATCACTCCTAATAAGATTCATATTTTCAGCCTTAATTTACTTCACAATGTGCTCCAAAGCATCAAGTTTATTCACAAGGAATTTTATCATATTATTTCCCCCATGAATCCCTCGGAAGGATTTTCATCAACATTCTACCCCACTAATTTTTGCAAAGTAGTAGAAGCATCCAAGTCTTTTTGGTCTTTTTCCTTCATTTTCTTTAGTATCAATCTATCTGCCAAAGTAAAGTAATCTGCCCAATCCTCACCTAGACTAGAACCAAAAACCCTAGTTTGAGGAACCAAATTACCTGCTTTCACAAGCAATAAAATAAGCCCCTAATGAAGGGGAGTTACAATTTTCTCGACTTGAAATTCCCTGACTGTAACTTGAAGAGATTTGTAAATAAAAAATGGAATACTTATATTCTTTTCCCTCCTAAATTTATTAAGAAACATAAAATGGTGCATGTGAAGCTTTCTAAACTTGCCATCTAATGTTATATATTTCATCAGATGAAAGCATACCTCAGGCCACCTTCCGAGAAGAGATGAACAAGAAATACCATCCTCCATGTATTTAGAGGAAATTAAGTGAGATTTATAATCTGGTATTATGATCTAGTAGCGGTTAGGGTTCCTAGTGAAGGGTCTCCTTACACTACACATCCCTTGTCAGAGTAGATCTAACCAAGATAAAATCTCAAACACAACTTCTAAATAAGAAAAAATTATGAGAAACAATTCTATTAACAAAAGGAAAGAGAATTATAGAGTCAATCACATCACCATTCCACTCTAATTTTAGACTTGTAGAGTGAAATTATGTAATAATTTCAAAAAGAATTTCAATCGTAGACCTATCATGAGCTTACATAGTCCACTAATCTTCTATAGAACCACCCTTTGGCTCACACTTGTAAGAATATCTGACCTTAATACATCACATTAATATTAATGTTTTTAAATATTATTTTTATGTTTGTAGCCCCCTTGTACTTATAAAAACCATGACACCTTCAACAAGGAAAGGTTTTGTGGAATATTCCTCAAGTTGCCCCTCAAAGCCAAAGATCAATCCTAAAATTTCCCATTTGTTGGATTGAGATCATTTAAATAATTCTATTTTGCCTTCGATACAATGGGTATATTAAGAACCATATGCATCCTCTATTAACTATAACGATGGTGACTCATGATTTTTTCATCCATATATCTTATCATTGAAGTGAATGGTAGTGGTCTTGTAGGAAAGTAGTAATCCAAATATTTGTATATGTTTGGAAACACTAGTACGATTGTGTGTATTCAATCAGTATTTTTCACCTTCCATAGTGTTAAACATCTTTAAATAGGATTTCAAAACATTCTATAGGGTTACACGATATCCAAAATGTTTCGAAGCATCCACATTTTTACACATATTTTATACTTTTGTGTGGCATTTGCAGTGTTTCATGAATTTTTTAGTTTTGCGTGGAACCCCCACCATTGCACCACTTGTAAATAATTTCATAGCCTCTACAAAATGACTAAGGAAAACATATCCACATGGCTTATACAGGATTGACGTGACATTGTGCATAGTACTTCACAACCATTTATTTTCTAAGACTAAGTGTTTTTCTGGTTGATTTATAATTACTTATGAATCCAGACGATCTTGCAGCATACACATCAAGTAAGAAGAAACTTGATCCCCTACTCAAGTAGTATTCCAAAGATATGAAAAGGAATGACAAGATCTTGTGGTCTTTTATTTTTTAGGACAAGATACGTTTTTGAATCCTTGGCCTCTGCATTTTATGAGGTACTTTTTTTCTCCTTCATATTATTCCTTTTTATTACACATTCCTCAAAAATATCTCCAATTTTCCTGCACTTATGATCTATTATTTGATGTCTCCGATGTAATTTTTTGCAACCTTATTATCTACTCTTTTTTCCCTCACAATATGGGTATATATGTGCTATGGTGAAAATAGGAGAAATATTTATATCTTATATAAAATGCAATTCACATGCATTATCCTAAAATTTCCTAAAGACTTTGCATGGTCCAATATTAAAGTCCAAGTGTCTCCTTTGAAAATGTGTACATTCTTTATATTGTACATTTATCTTGTCCATTTGTTTTTTCACTTACTCATGCACTTCCTTCATGTAGTTTACAATGTCTTGTTCTTCCATAATTTCCCCCTCTTCTCATGATAATTTCCTCATATCCACAGTTCCCCTTGGAATTATTTCATACACAATCTAGAAATAAGACTTCCTAGTACTCATATTAATTGATTTTCTATATTCAAACTCCTTATACTCAAGAATTGAATCACACGTTACTTCCTTTTATCCTTCCAAATATTGTAGTGAATTTCCAAGGCTTCTATTCAAAAATTATATTTTTCCATCCATATGAATGTGATATGTAGAGCTAAACTGTAACTTTATGTTGAGTATTTTCCATAACATGCACCAAATGTGGGCCAAAAACTTGGTATCTCTATAAAAAAAAAGGTGCACGGAAATCCAAGTAGTTTCACAACTTTAATTAAAATCAAGTTAGTAACATATGTAACATCACTCTTATTCTTACAAGAAATAAAGTGATACATCTTAAAGAATCTATCTACTACAAAAAAAAATATAATCATGAAATATCTACATTTTGGAAAATCCAAAAATAAATTCCATACTTAGATGCTTCAGTGATTTCTAAAGTTCTTGAAGTTGTTGATATAACCCTACGTTATAATTGTTCCCTTTTTCAAACTCACATACTTTTCATATCTATACATGTATTCACACATCTATAGAAAAATGCATCTAATAATACCTCACCATCAAGTGTGCCAAGATCTTATCCATCTTAAAGTTGTCTAACCTCCCCTAAAATGCTATTTATAAATCAAATTCTCTCTCATTGATCCTTTTAGTACACACAACTATGTTCCTTTGAACATCATACCTTCATGTAGGAAGTATGCTAACCTTGTAATATGGTTAATGCTAATTAGTTATGCATAATCTCTTCATGCCTTCACAAAATATCTATATTCTAGGTAAATGTATGCCATCACTTTAAACCATACTAGCTCCACTTGCATCTTAGTCAACAAGATTCATCTTCTACTTACTTCATGTGAAACTTTGGTTGAATTCCTACTTCTATGCTTAAGGTAAATTGAACAAATCTGCAAGTATTCAACCTTTTTGACATGTATATTCAATAATTTAGATTTCATTGAATATTAATAAATTAAATTTCTTGGTGGTCCATATACTAAAAAACTCTTCGGGAAGCAGATAATGCCTCTAAATTTTCAGCATTTACACTATGGTATAGAAATTTTTTGTCAGGTATCAAATATATTCTCATTGCATCATTTTATTTCTCACTAAATTAAACAACGTTTCTTCCCTCTTGAATTGCAACTATCCCAATTGATACACAACTGGCATCAACTCAACCAAAAATACCTTGTCAAAATTAGGAAAAATCAACACTAGATACTATATGACCTTATCCTTTAAATTTTGGAATGCATACTCTACATGCACCATCCATAGAAAATCCTTATCCTTCTTTATTACCTCTATTATATGTATCTAAATATCACTAAATCCTCTAATGAACTTCCTATATAATTTCATGAGTTTTTAGAAGCTTCAAACCTTTTTTAAACTTCACAGTGATGGCCAATCCATTATAGCTCACACCTTTACAGGAAATATCTACAACCCTACTTAAGATATCACAAATCTCAAGTAGAATAATTACTTTTGCATACAATTGCATTTCTTTAGGTTCATTAGTAGATTCTCCTCTCACAAATTCTCTAACACCATTTGCAACTGGAATAAGTAATTTTCCTACATTTTTCCAAAAATTATAATCTCATCCAAATAGATAATGAGAAAGTGTTGAAGCCTTTTCAAAGTAAGTTTATAAAATATAAATAATATGCTTCAGTAGTGTTCAAGTTGTACTCTCTAGCATAGATGGAAATGCCAAAAAATGACATGACTAACCACTCATATTATCCATCATGTGTTTTGAATATAATCTTCCACTCATCTCCTTGCCTAATTGAAATCAATTGGTATTCATTATTTACATCAATATTTTTTAATTACTTAAATCCACTTAGATAGTCCATCAAATTATCCATGCATGAAAGTGAAAATCCATACTTGATAGTAATATTTTTATGGCTATGGATTCCATGCACATTTTCCATTATTTTTTCCATCTTTCCAATAGTGTAGGTACTGTGCATGGGATAAAATAATATATGGTCAATAATTTTTCAAATAAATTCCTATACTTTACCCCCTACCTCCTCATACTCCATAGCTTTCATCTTACATGTTTTTTTTTTGAACTATCACCTGGTATCAAGTCCATCTAATAACTGATATTGCACATAGGTGGTAGACCATCTTGAATATTCTTCATGATGACATCGACCAACTCACCTATCATATTTATAACATTTATTTAGATATATTCAATTTACGTGGATTCACTCTCATTTTTTTCGACATGAGCCTTTTTATGAATGAAAAAAAAAAAAATTTCCCCTTTTACCACATTCAAAAATTCCTTTCGTAAAACCAAAAATAAATGCATACTCCTCTCAACCTCTACACTTCAATTATTTAAATTATTTAGTGTGTATTTACACTTGTATTTCACCAAATTTTAGGCATTTGTGTAGCCATCATGAACCATTTGTTTGTAATACTACCAAAGTCTCCCCTACAACACATGGCATACATCCATGGGCATTACATGACATTAGACTTCATATTCATTGGTGCCAATATATAAATGTATTATGCATTTCTCATTAAAAAACAATTGATGCCCCTTTAACAAACCTTAAAAACTTGTAGAGGTTCGGGTGAAACTTCTCTTGAGACTAAGATTATTTACCATATCACTAGATTCAAAATTATCAGTGGTACCACTATTAACAATGAATTTATAGAACTTACCTTAAAACTTGTAAATGGTTATTAATAGATCATTTCTCTACTCAATCAAATTCTCTTATTTTTTGGCATTCACTAACATATGCTTCATCATGAATGCTTCACCTTATTGGGTTTCTTCTATGCTACTTGTTGACACGTTTTTTTATGTAAAATTATTGAGCAATGTGATTATTAGAACAATTCCAATTACTACCTTGGATTTACATGGCATATGGAAACTCAAATGCACATTTTATAGTATCTCCACAATAGAAGTAGGTTCAACTAAATAATTTTCCTCTTCCACATAATCTTCCTCTAGATGGGTATCTACCTCCACCTCTCTATGCATGGATTTTCTTATATGAGGTACTTGTCTCTCCTTCATGCACAAGACTTTGTGCATTACTACATAAATTGTCACCCTTATGTAGGAATTATAATTTTCCTCATGGGTTGATATTTTTTCTTTAGGAAAATGTATGTTCTTCCTTCGACACAAAAATGATAGGCTTCTTGTATAAATCTCAACCTATTCATACTAATTCAATCCCGAATATAAGTATGTAGAAAATAGATATACCTAGAGATATGTACAACATAATCCTCCATATGTCCAAATCTTATGTTGAGTTGATATAAATCCTCTCTGAACTTATTTATGCTTATTTCCTTCTGAAATAAACTATCCAATTTCTTGAACAAATGGAACTAGTAATCCATAGAATTAAAATTATCTGTCAAATTTTTCACCATTCGATCCCACTTCTTTATCTTATATTTTCATCTTTGAGATCTCTCATTATGAAAATGATCAAACCACAAGGACGCATGCCCTTTCAAATTAGTCATCAAAAATCTCACCTTCTTTTTTTCTTGTATACATACATACATTGGGCATAAACACAATTCCTTTAAATGCCACATGGAGTTTTCATGTCATTGTAGGGTAGAAATATTAGAATATTATCTTACAGAATTTTATTATGGAAGGTACTCAACAAAGGGAAAAAATTGAAAAGGGATAGGTGTTCAGAAACCACCTACCATCAAAGCATCAACCAAAGTGGCAAGGTCATTTTTTATTAAAATAATCAATAAGACTTAGAAAATAATCAAACATTTGATTATATGATATGGAGATGGGTTCAACGACAAAATATCCGTAAATTCTCATTTGATTTGGTACTCACATATTTTCAAATTCCATAATGTGCCTCTTGCTGAGGTTCTAGGGTGCATACCCTCAATATTTTTAGTCAAGGAATTTACATTGTACAAGACATCTTGTGTAGATAGTCTAGAACATCTATTTCATGGATGGAAATAAAGTTAAAATTATCATTGAATACCCTTGACCAAGAATCTTTCCAATAAATTATGGATGCTATCTTGGAGGAAATGCTCCATAATATTTGGGTTCACTCTTCTCACCTCTCATGGAAATAATGGACATGGTTTTCCAATAAACCATTTAAATTTTACTTTCCTTACAAGGGCTATGAGCTTATCTCTCACAATATTCCCATAGTGGAAAATCTCAATTTTCATTAGTCCTTGAGTTATTTTGTACATTTTTGGAAATGTAAATTTACCACTATCTTGTCTACCATTATGGAACCAAAACTTACAATTTTCACTTGGTGTCTCATTTATAAGGTATTACCCATTGGATGAAAGGTCATACATGTAGGTTTCCTGTAGCTTCAACACTCACTTTGTAGATGAACTAAAACCCTTATGTACATCTTCTAGTATTGCTAGAAAGGCCAAACCATATAGAATTGGATTCATCAATTCTTCTAGCCCTTTTGACCTATATCATTTAATATATCCTATTAAAGGATTGGATGGGAATCCCTATGACATTTACCATAGTTTGATATTCTTTCCAAGTGAATTTTTTTTATTTCATTTTGAAAGAAAGAAATTTAGTTTCATTTGTTCATATTGTTGATTATAGTCTTTAAATTTTTAATAAAGTGATGATTATTTATAATGTGTTTTTTCAGATCCAAGTGCAATCTCAAAAGGCGGTGTTTTTGGTTTCTCACCTCCATACCCTTTTAGGTAAAAAGAGAAATGAACTTTGTGTTGTTGTTTAGGTTCCACTACTATATTCCTCTTGTAATCACTCCTCAAGAGGTAGGGACAAAATTGCTATTTTTCTTGACACCATTCTCATAGCTTATCAAGATGGGAATATCTTCCTCACCATCACTAACCTCAATATCCTCATTATGGAGGGGGGTGGGGGGGAGGGGGGTCATTTTTAACACAACATAATATCCAGGGTCTTCCACCTATGATGGAAAAGGTCCTCTGATTGACCTTCACTAGTTCTCTAGACTAGGTTCACGAAAAAAATAATGGAGATGCTAAAAAATCTACTAAAGACATATCCACTGAATGGATGCCCATTCCTAAAGGGTATGACATATAAATGGTGGAAGGGAAAAGCTTGATTAACAAAAACCCTCCTTTGTCTTCACTCTCAAATTTAGAATGTAATCCTATGACGAATAAATAGCCATTTCATAAAAAAATGAAATGTAGCTATATAAGTCATAGATGACCTTATAATTCAATAATGAAGCTATTCACTTTTCATTTGCAATAAAAGAAGTGGCCATTTTCAATATTCAAAAAGAGTTTTGTGTTAGGAGGATCATTTTTATTCTTGTTGTCAAAGTAATAAATCATTGTAAAATTCAAAAAAATAAAATTTATCGAGTAAAATTTCTGAAACACGTTGTTAGATTTCAAAAGCAATGGAGGAAGCATGTAAAAAAACAACATCAAGTTGATCAGTAATAAAGGGGTTGTATAATTTTGTAGTAGCCAAAAATTTTGACACCAAGACAAACAATATCAAGGGTATTTTGCAATGGTAGTGGAGGTTTATTATTATGTTCATGATCAAGTTGTGATATTGAAAAAAGGATACATATGAAGAAAATAAGGACCTACTCCTAAACTTCTCATTTCAGTTTATTTTGTGTGGTGTGATCCCCTACTTTGAACGTAATATGGAGGAGTTTTAGATTATGGGTACTACATTTGAATGAATTATTTATCACTCTCTATTAATGTGTTCCCAAGGGTTAATTGATGGTTCTTGATATTGGTTGATGTATTGCCAACAATCAAATGATATATATCATGAGTTCCCATGGATTGGTTTGTGGGCTAATCCACGGTTGATGAACTCTATATGAGTCAAGAAAGTGTTTTAAGTTCGCGAGTGATAGTTTATTTCTTCATGTTCACACTAAGGAGGGAATATTAGATACATACCATACTATATATACTTACATAGGTATGTGAGATATTATATATGGATTGTTAATATTGTGTAAATTATGAGTGAGTGTTACATGAGTAAAAACTCATTCTAGAGATAGAAATTATGAATAATTTAAAACATTCTAAATTATAATGATATCCTATTGTGTATGCGATATTTTATCTATATATTGCAATAATTATGGAACATCAAATTAAGAAATAAGCTATTTATGTTAGAATTTTTTGTTGGCGTATTTCATTTTCCTCACATGACTCTCCCTCTCCCACATGCCCTGTGACCTTCTAGGTCCTCAAGTGTCTCTTGGTTTCTGCCTACGCTCATTCCATCTGTATATATTCACCAGTTTGGTATTGTTTAATCATCCAAAGTAATATAATATTCTTCATTTCATCTCATTGGTATCAGAGCCGTTTACCCTGGCGGCCTATGCGCAGGAGGACAGAGGAGTTTTTTGCTATTTTTAGAATGTCAGAGATTCTGGACCTGCGTGAAAGGAGCGTTTTAAACCTTTTCTGATACCTAGTGACCTGTGGAGGAGCGTTTTTTCAAACGTACCTGTGCACATTCTCTTGTGACCTATTTTTCTCTCTACTGTGCGTGTTTTTTGCAGGGGAATTGCTACCTGGACCAACGTATGTGCGCGAACTATTTTAGCTTTGCTAAACATAACCTGCTAAGGATTCAAAAACAAACCTCCAATGTAGCATTGGGCGGTCATTTCAAAAGAATACTGTTCCTTTTTTGGCATTTTGTGTGGGTAATTTTTGCCTTGTAGTTTGGCTTTGTGTTGTCATTTAACCTGTGTGGATTACCTTTCTTGTGCCCTATGTTGGCGTTTCAAATCCTATATTTGGCGCATATATTTGTGCATGGTGGAAATTGGAGAAGAGGCCTGTTGTTTTATACCCAACCTCTAGCAGAGACCTGCGTTGATGATTGACGTGGCAGCAAAACCGTAGAAATATTTGTCTTGGCAACCAGTTTTGGCTTTTATACAGCATTGGCGTTTTATTTTCCTTTGGATCTTTAGTGTGGCGACTTAGTCAGTAGACCTAACCTGTGGCACCTTGAAATTATGTGTGGAAGCTTCCAACGAGCTTAGCCTTGGACTCGAAACATTGAGTTGGTATGTGCACTCCAGCGTGGTGTCTTGGACAGTGTAGTGAGTCATATGAATTGTTAGTTGTGCGCATCATTAGTCATGCGATGGAAATAGTTCCCCTGCTTACAGATCAAAACCCAATTCAGGTTATTGTTAATGTCGTCATTAGCAGCTGTCTAAGAGAAGACGCTACAAGGATTGGTTCTGCTGGTATTGTGAGGCGTCAAGTAGTTGATATATCCCCATTGAGGTATGTCGATTAGGAAATTTATCTTATAACTATTGGTGTACATGAAAGCGCTTTCAGAAATATTAAATATGTGCCATTTCGTGTAATGAGCCTCAAAGTTATATCCACTAATTAAGTAGCATGTTACTGGAGGTTGGATGATAGACAAAGGTTTGAGGACAATTGGTGTCCTCTCATGAGTCACCTACGGGATCGCATCATTGTTTTGGTGACAATTTTGTTTTTGTTTGTGTTCGTATTTTGTTGTTCCTGATGTTGTTTCGGTGTGTGTTGTTCAATAAAGATGTAGAACGCTTTGCAGTTTGGTACCTTCTGAATGAAAGACATTGTGAGGAGCAAAAACACTAAAGTAGTGCTTGGTTCCTATGTAAAGGGTTTGTGGAAATCTGAGAAACCACTGAAGTGTACATTTGAGGCATCAGGGCACCTCCAGGTTCGTGGTAATCCAAGGAAACCGGAAACCACCGAGGTGTTCTCAAGGATGGATGTGCTCAGGTCACTTCCAAGTTTGTGGTAATCCTATGAGCAAAAACCAAGGTGTCACCAAGACCAAGAAGCCAGAAAGATGGCATGCCACCTCAAAGGTGAGCAGGCTACATGGAGAGTGTAATAAACCTGTTACTGTGTTTGGAATAAGGAAGGTCCACTATCCGGAAATATGATGTTTAGAAATAATGTATTAAAGGGGGAATGTTAGCAAATATTAGATTAATACATTGTTTAGTATACGTAGTTATGTTTAGAAACAATGTATTAAGGGGGGAAATGTTGGCGTATTTCATTTTCTTTACATGACTCTCCCTCTCCTACGTAACCTTGTGACTTTCCAAGTCCTCACACATCTCTTTGTTTCTGCCTATGCTCACTCCATATGTATATATTCACCAATTTAGTGTTGTTTAATCATTCAATGTAATATAATATTCTTCATTGCATATCATTTTTTTAACTCTTATTAAATTTATTACAAAATTGTAGAAGCGGTATTAAAAGACAAAAGATAGTAAGATGATTTTATAAGAGGATGTAAAAGAATAACCAAGAGATATTAAGGACTTCAAATCTAATATAACATTGAATACATATCGAATATCTCTCATAGATGCCATATACCACTAAAACTATTTAAATTTGAGGCCTTTTTGTGTGTGGATAATGATGCCTACCAAATTAAGTTACAGTGTTGTTTTGTTTTTTCTTTTAACCAGGTTATTTTGTTTTGATTAAAAAATGTTAAAAACCATTATTCATTAATAAACACTTACTTTCCAAACAGAAAAATTGTTAAACTTTATTGTCTCCTTCAAAAATTATTTTTTTCTAGAGTTTGTATTTCTTTCAAATAATGCATTTAGTTCCTACGTATAAGTTGACATGTTACTTATAATTATAATTAGTATATATATGTACACATACATTGCTATATGTTTAGTAGGTTAATAAAAAATTAATTAAATAACATTGTTTTTCATTAGTCGCTCTATTTTAGGCCTCACAACCTCCTTAAATATGTACCATGTATTCAAGACTTAAAATTTGATTGGATCAAAATAATTGTTATTTATTTATTTTTCACACATTTTATTTATTATGCGATAAGAGGGGTTATAGCCATAACCCCGTTTTATGTATTTTTATGGATTCCCTATCAGATTATAAGGGTTATATTGTAAAAAACAATCTAACAGTATTATTAGAGTACATCAAATTTTGTGTCATAAAAATCAATTCAATGAAATTTATATACATGGTTAAATTTTCGTTTCCTTTTTCCATGGTTACCTCTTATCATCTATAACTTCATAATTCTAAAAAGTTTGTGTAGTTATGTTTATACGCTCTCTCACCAACATAATGGTTGACTGATTATATATTATGTATGTTTTACCTTCTTCTCTCTTTAACATTAAGAAACATTATACTTAGACAAAACTCTAATGGACACATTTCAATCTAAAGGAATCATAATACTATCATACTTAAGAAATCTTGTGTATTAATAATAAACGATATATTTATATATAATATATGGAAAATCTTTAAATTATTATTTTTATCTATTTAACACTATATGGAAATATTTTGATAGCTATATTTTAAATGTAATTTTTGAGTTATATGTTCTATCTTTTGTTGTACATATTAGATTTTAGGTATACTTTATTACTATTAATTTTATTAAATGATTTAAGGTTCCTTCCTTGTTTTCTTAGTAGTTAACATTTGCTAGTGTTAATAATCTATTTTTTAATATATAAATATTAAACTCTCCACTCATAAAAAGTTAACAATTGAACTTTATGGAAGTTAAAACCTTTTCTTTAACATGGAATACATATATGGATGTTTGCGGGCTTACTATGTAGAGAAGGTTAGGGCCATACTTCCTAGCAAGTAGTCACCATGATTTCTCGGCCCACTATTTGGATATACCTCTGGGGCGCTATCTCTCTATAGACCCCTATCTAGAGAGATAGGCAGAGAGATGGACTTATTATTATATAGTTGGGAGAGTATAAAAATATTTGTAATTTTTAAAGAAATTGTGAACGATATTATTTCTAGACACAACTATTGAGAATGATGTTATTTAACAATTAAATTTGGATCTTACATAAATAATCCAAAAATATATATATTTAAATTCTTATCATCATTATCTCCATGACATATAATTTTTATTTATTTTTAATATATTACAAATGTATCATAATGTAACATATAACATTTCATGAAATAAATACAATTTAACCATCTCTTTCCATAAAATGTATTTGAATTTTTTTTTGAACATTTCAAATCATATTCAATAATCCATCATCGAGAAGATTTTTTAACAAAAAAATATAAAAATTTGTTACATTCGGTTATACCGCATTCCAGCTGCCAAAAAGACAAGGCAGATTTTTATTTTTTCAAAGTCTTCCAATTTTAATATTTTTGAGTGGCAGTTGCCAATGTCTATCACTTTTATATAAGTTAGTTGGAAGAACGTGGAAATTAACTGGCACTGCCTAGTGCCGTGTGCTCAAATTATCAAATGGATAAGATGATACCAACTTAATTGACCATTCATATCTTTTCAGCTGCACTTTTATTTCAGTTTGTCAAAAGTTTTTAGATAAAGGTAACATCAAAAAAACATTATTCAAGTCGTCAAAATATGGTATTTGTCTTCATGTTCATGAGCATGATTTTTTTTTTTTTTAAATATGTGAATAAAATTGGGGGCTTTTGCGAGGGGGGAAGCATGAGGAATTTAGTTTTTAGAGAGAAGGCGATAAGAAATAATGTTTTAAACTAACTAAACATTACCGTATTAGTGTATTTATGTGAGTAGTATATTTTTCTAGTAATTCTTTGATTTGTTATTTTTGTTGCCGAAATTCTTGATTTTGTTCTTGTTTATTGATTTATTAGTTTTTCCGTGTAGGACTTATTATATCTTATCTTTTCTATTTTAGATTTTTTTCCTTTCATTGCACTTACTCTCTTTTCTTAATAGTTTTAGTTGTTTTTTCATCTTTGTCATATGATGACTATTATCACATCATGTAAAAATGGTTATGTTTATTTATATGTGGTTCATTTTCATTCCTGTTGGGTATTGTTGAGTTTTGTATCACTTTTTATACCTCTTGCATGTCAACTTGTATGTTTGTAGGATTCAAGTTTGAATTTAAAGTAGTCCATATCTGCTATCAACTTACAAACATTACCACCTGACTTACAAATAATCTTAAGTAGATTCTTCTTCTAAATTGGACCAATTTCATCATTTTTTGGTTTCAGCAAAATGTGCTTCATCATCAATTATCCTCCCATCTCAGGGTCTTCTTTGTACTTTGTTGATACATATTCACTCCCATCTACTTGTACAGTATGGGCACTCACATTACCATGTCTTCATGTGCCATACTTTTGGGCATGTAAGAACTCAAAATCTTCATGCCCGTACTCATTGCACTTAAAACACGAGTTATTGAACCCAAACTCACTTCCAAATCTAAATAACCTTCTTTCCCTGGAAGTATTTCCTCTTCCTCTTTATGTACGTCTTCAATGCATAGTGAAGTACTAGTTGCCTTATTGCATGGAACTGTAACAACCCAAAAAATACCAACACAAGGACAACACAGTGAAATACAGGATAATTTTTTTTTTTGACTTGCTTGACACATAACATGGTGCAACATGTCGTCACCAAGGTTACAACTAAAACTGTGAACAACTTGATACAAGGATGGCCATAAAGGCAGCACAGAAACGTTCACACCTATCAAGGACAATTTATTTTCTTTTTGACGAGACAACATGGAGGTCCAACCACATGACACACTCACAGCTAGGGCAAGCCACAGTAAGAAATGGTTGGGGGTTATTTATTTGGTAAGACACCCTTTAGCTCATGACTTAAGTTTTCAGAAGGAATCAATGTATGATTCGCACAAATTCATCTCACCAACTGAGTTAATTTCTTATACACTGAAGAGTAGTTCACTTAAAGTCTCCTCCTACTTGCTAAATCTTATTATCTTCCAGAAAATAACCATTGTTTTCCCTTAAGCTTGTTTAAGAGTTCATCCAAAAGGGGTAGTGTTCACTAGTTAGCTAGGGATATCAATTTATATAAGAAAGAAAGAATTTACTTCTCAAAGGATAGTTTCATTTTGATCACTCATGGAATTATTTGATTTCAAGTAAATCACCTCTACATTTATTTGTTGAATATAAGATTATTATTTGTTTAGCTTCTTAAGGGTTAACCGACCCATTTTACTTTACTTATAAAATATTGTCACTAAGTCTTAGAAAGATTTAGCTTAACAATTTATTCTCAAGATCAAAGTTTTACAATACTCATATCAATGTAAAGATTGAATGCCATTTCTCACAAGGATAATTTCAAGCTTAACTACACAGGAACAAGACACTTTATTTCACCATTACCAAACAATACAAGGCAAGAGGTCATATCAACTCTCTTTACAAGCAATGTTACACAATTTACAACACATTGGAAATTTTTACAAGGAACTTCATAATGGTAAAGAAGAAACTTTTACACTCTTTTCTTCTAGTCTACTCGCATAATCCATCTGCACAAATATTAACTAGAGTCAGTTCGCTAGAACTGAGCATGTTAAGTCTATGCATTGAAATAATAAGCTAACATTTAACAATTGACATGAAAGGAATGTTCTACTTCAAGAAAGGATCAAAGAACAAACCACTAATCTACTTTTCACACGAGGTAAGGATCTACACCAGCCAACAATGAGGAAGTCAAACATTCCAACAAGCAGTATATCACAAAACAATGAAACAATCCAAGAACTCGTGGAATAGGAACGAAAGGTCAATAGTATAGAGAATTTTGATCATGCAACCGTATGGATTACGTGACTTAAATCTAATATTCAAACCATCCATCTTAAAAGGGAAAGAAAAACTTGAGATTCAAAGACATACTAGTTACGATCAAGACGCGAAACAAAACATAGTTACCCAGTCCTTCCAGGAGGATGTTTCATAGCAATAAAGGGATACGTGACCCCGAAGGAAACATTCCATCGTTACAATCTAAAATAAGAGGTCTACCGCCTCTTCCTTACAAGGTCTTTTAAAAGTAATAAACGTTAACAACTAGGATTCTCTCTAATTTCTTTGGTTTGCAACTAGGATTCTCTCTTCTTAGAACTTTCTATTGCTAAAGGTTGTATCCTGAATCCCATTGATCTACTTTCCGGCATTGAGGACAATAATGAAAGTTCCTTCTTTCCTTCCTAATGTCTGATACCAGAATAGATTATTGAAAAAAAAAACACAAGCCGCAAGCATTATTAGGAAACGAGTAACAAACAAAATAGCTCACAAGTAAGCTACACTCTAGGTAGGCAAGCATGACAACTTTTAAATGGAAACCCTAAACAAACTTCATTCGTAATCTTCATAAATAGCATACATACTATTATCCAAGACAATATAGCACTATGTGTAAAATGTTGTACGATATCAATTCATTCCAGCAGGACTCTCACTTACGCAATAAATTACATTCGATAGGAAGGTAATCAAGGAGTAGTGTTACAACTAATAAAACAAGAGCCACTCTAGCTAAGGACTCAGATTTCCATATTTTTGATATTCCTTATCAATGATGATAAAACACCGCAAAAGAAATATACATGCATTTGTGTTTTATCCATCGGTAAGTCTACATTCAGTAGATCTGAAAGGTGATAACTATCTTGTCAGCACAAGCAAGGGAACAAGCCAAAGAGGAAAGAAGCATTCGAGTGGGGCAGAAGTACTAATGAAGGCAACCCCCCCTAAGGAAGCAAAAGCAAGAAGTATCGACTATCGAGCAGAAATCAGACCCAAGCATTTATGAGCTTTTATTGATTTGATATCGCTTAGGGTAGCCATAACCAAGCATTTTGAAAGGTAACATTTATTTATTTATTTATTTATTTATAGCTTCCATGTTTCATAAGAATGTCCCTTTCCCATTTCAGATGGTTTGATCCAAAACAAACAAAAGCAAGTAAAACATTGTTCTCAGCCATATAATTATAACAAAGTAAAGATAACAACAATTTTCCCCTATGCAAACCAATCATGAAAGGAACATCGATTCAGGAGAAGGAACAGGAAAAAAAAGAAACCAATGCACTCAAGGACATTCGATAAAATCAAACACAATATTCCATCTTAAGGCGTCATTTCAGGTAGTAGATCATTTATTTCATGAAGTTGAAAAAGGACAGCAAAATATTTCAGGGGCTAGTCTTAACATGCCTGGTTTAGAACGCCATCCATATGTAAAAGATTTGTCTCAAAGCCGCTGCTTGCCCTTAACCCAAAGTGCTCTGCGAGCTCGTGCTAGCGCCACATTCACGCAGTGAAAAACAGCTACAAACCAACCCCATGATTTGAAGCTCGGACATGAGACATATTGATTACACCACGCTCCTGGCTCGGGTAGGCATCTACCGTGATGATCAATAAACCTTTTCCTTCATTAGATTGAGGACAACATCAAACATTCGGTGCAAACGTCTCAGCTGCAGCCTGTAAGGTGTGATTAGTCCAACATAAAACTTTATGCCTGCCAATTTGGTGACTCGTTGAAGGAGCTCGCATACTAGCAAATCAAAAAGTGCTTCATAAATACTCTGATATGAAATAGATCCGCCCCTTTGAGATTCTCTTCCATGAGTTACATCCTACAACAAGTAAGATCTCAATAGAGACTCTTTGCAAATACATTTCATCAGTTCTGCTGGTAACACCCTCACTTTCCAAGGTCAATTTTGAAGATCAACTCAGTACAAGATCTGGATCTGAAAGAAAATATCCTGCTACCTTCATCTCCCAAGACATTTTCTCCAACATTGCATAGATCTCCTGTGCCCATGGGTGTGATCTGTCTCCTTGAAGGAGAGTCCCAAATTTGAGGGTGTAAACGATGCTGAACAGATAACAACAAGGTTGGACCACCTACTTGTTGGAGTGCTCAAACCGACTTCTACTACTGCAACATGCCTGCTGCCTAGCTAATTATTGTTGCAGGCAGTTGCTGTGAATCCTGAACAAGAACACACCAGACAGCACCCAAAGAGCGTGGAGGTAACATGCCTACCTCTCTATCTCGTAGCTTCATCTATAACCACTATATCAAACCCATGGCCAGAACTAGGAACAGTAGTGAACACAATCTCAGCCTCATTGCAAAACTTGCCTCAGGGTTTGATTGAGCTTCTTCCATGCTAGATCCGCCACCTGGACAGAGGCGAATTCCCAAAAGAAAGGGCAAGACAGCTCAATCTAAAACTTTATCTCATTCTTCTACTACAGCTACGAGATTTTGCAACAGCGGATCATGGCTGTGGTCGCGTGCAACCAGAACAGAATGGACAGAACACATAAATGGTCATCCTGTTAACACGTTGTCCTTGCAACACTCTCACTGTCACTTCGTCGATTTTGAGAACATAACTTGAAGGGGAAAGAAAACCCGAACCTGAGGATGCAGTTGAACTGAACAGATAATAACATAGTGAACAACCTGCACGTTGGAAGCGCTCAAGACAGCTTCTGCTACAGCTGCAAGATTTTGCAACAACTGAACATGACTGAGGTTGCGTGCATCCAGAACATCAGGAGCAACACCGATGGTGCCTTGGGATCACCCTGCAGTAGCTGTCATGTTTAACTCATTCTGAACTCCACGTGCAGGGAGGAAGGAACAGGCGGCTCATTCCATTGCTCAACTCCATCCCAGGAAATGATGCTACTTGCAAAAAAAATGCAAAGGGAACCCTTTACTACGACATTATACACTGTCTCGCCTAAACCGATTCCCAGCGCCATTCTTCAGCATCGCAAAAAGAAGACTTGATGTAACGCACAAAAAAATATAGAAGAGACAACAATTCGCACAAAGACAAAGGCGACAGGCAGACACATGGCCATGCTATGCAGACATCAAAGCTAAACAACACGAAGGCATTCAAATAAAAAAAAAGGGAGGGCAGAACGCAGTCTGCGGAGATGAGACCCTCCAAAAGCCACAGCCGAAAATCAAAATAAACAAAGACAAACGTAAACCAAACCTCCTTGATCACGCGGCCAAACAGGTCAAGGGGAGCAGTTAGCACGGGGCGCGAGAAATTTGCCAATCCAAGGAATTAAAGGAGGTGGGGCGGCTGGCAGAAGGTAAGGCCGGCACCAGCAGATAGAATTTTGACTTTAAAAAACATGTCCCCTCCAACCTGCGCCACACACCTACTCTCCCTTCTTTCCCACGCAAACCCTGCTTTCCTTCATTTGTTTATTTTTACTTATATTTTATTTCATTTCATTAACATCGATAGTATGTTGTATCTCAACTATAACATCCGAAGTGCTACTGCGAGCAAACAAGTATACAAAACTATAGAACAAAGTAATAGACCTGGTTTACGCTAAGTCGCCTTTTAAATTTCGGCATTCTATCTATTTCTGAATTAAATATATCAACCAAACATACAATGACACGGTTCTATCGAACACAGTAGAATATTCATTCTATGACATTACAAATACAACAATAATATTATCTGAAGAAGAAGGTTCCCTCAATTTGGAACTCTATCTCCACGAATGAGAACCGTCACATGAACAGCATGCGCATTTACCTACCATTAACATTATAAATACTAAAATCTTTAATCAATCCACGTTAGTTCACTGACTGGTTAAACTTCGTTGAATTAAATATATGTGATATATGGACAAGATTGCAGTTCAATGGTGAGGATGAAGGTTCGTTAAGTATAAATTCCTTACAATATTTTAGATAGATAATGAAATAAATAAGATCCTGACTTTCCTTAGTCAAAGGAAGACTTTCGTATATGATATAGATATACCTAAATTTAACGAGAGTAATCAACTGTATGTTAAAGGCTTCGAGTATAAACATACGCTTACTCAACAAGTGTTATCACTCATATGTTGAAAGCTTCTCAACAAGTATTAACAGTTATATATAGTAGGTTTTGATATAGAGATATGTTTATCACACAAATGTTATAAACTATATGTTAAAAGTTTTAATAGGAATATACACATAGTCAACATATACTGCAACGACCCAACAAGGAAAGGGTCACTACGCCATGAACCAGGGTAACCGCCAAACGGGGCATTACATTCTCCTCCCCTTAAGAAAGCATCGTCCTCGATGCGACATAACACAGAGGAAAGGAAAAGGTACGTAACCAAGAACAGGTAAAGGAGAAATTACGCCGTAGGGTTTAAAATTTTAGTTGATTAAAGCACGGCCACAGGGTAGCCTTAGGAACATTTGGTAGAAATTTTAACTTTAAATGTTCTGTGAAGATTGGCAGTTCTTTCTTGTTTTTTTTTTTTTTTTTTTTTTTCATTAGTCTCTTTCCGTTAACATTATTCTTAGTTTAATTCCTTTTAAAATTTCATCATTGAAGAGTTTTGGTTTATTCTTTATTGTGGGTGCCCAACATGAACTGCTAACACAACACCCTATCAGGTTCACAAGACCCTACAGATTCACAAGCACACAAGCATATACTTCAAGATTGTATTACATCACAAAAGGTTACACAAATACGGAACGGATTAGGCACAGTCCACATAACATAATACTCGTCACACATCAATGACTGACATAACAAAATACTTAACCAAACAGTACTACAATCCACTAGACATTTCCTCAATTTGCATCAATGAAAAACTCACATAACAACAAACCATGCTACAGGTACATAATGTCCACAAGGGAATCAATGACATGTCCACAACATCACAACACATATCCATCTGACATGAGTAACACATACATCAAAAGACCACTACCAAACATCACAATAACTCAACATATATCCTGAAACATCAACCATACAGACAAATATCATAAGTCTCCCTCAAACTCTTATGCCTCCCTCAAGTCTCTTATGCCTCCCTCAAACTCTTATGCCTCCCTCAAGTCTCTTATGCCTCCCTCAAACTCTTATGCCTCCCTCAAACTCTTATGCCTCTCTTATGCCTCCCTCAAGTCTCTTATGCCTCCCTCAAACTCTTATGCCTCCCTCAAGGAGGCCGGTTGTCTCTCTGTGCCCAAAGCACATCGAGTTTGGACACTCCTAACCCAAGTGACATAATAACGCGTGGTTCTCAACAACCCGCTAGTCATATGTACCCCTTGGGGCGTACCCCCATACAACGAAGCGGGTCCATAGGTCCAACCAATCCATGGTGCATCCCATGACCCTATTCCACACATCACGACATTAGAACCAGCACAACAATCCAGTCAAAGTGCCAAGTGGCAAAGTACAAGCCTTGGGCAAGGCGGTAAAAATTCCAAATTTAAAAGAAGACCCCAAATCAAGCTAAAATAAATGACCAAATGGCCAAAGTTAGTATCAAATCCCCATGTTAGTGCCACAAACCACGGAAATGCCCAAAATTGTAAAGCATTGCAATCAAGAAAAGATGTTGGTCCTTGCAAAATAAAGTAAAAGCTCAATTTACGAATAAAATCAACTTATAATAATGTCACATTACGATAACTGTGTGGCCTTATCTGGCCACCAAAGGGGTACTCAACGAGTTGCTGGCACTCGGAACATCGAGCCTCAGCTCGTAAAATATATATCAATCCCGCCACCCTTCGACAAGGCTAAACATAGTCATAGATACACTAAGGTTGCATACATACAACCACATAGGGAGAGAGGAAAGAGTCACATGTAATCTACTAAACCGAGTTTTGACTCGAGTTATTGACCCATGGTACACCATTCCTCACTCTCAACATACACTTCTACCGATCTCCCTCAGGGTCGGTTAGTGTAAGGCTCACAACATAACATGTAACTACATTACTAACACCATGGTGGTACACACATAGCTACCATAACGTCTCACGTATGGTAGGTATACGGGGTAGATCACAATCATACATTCACAGGGCGCAATACATCACTTTACCACATTCTGCACCCAAAGTGCAATCACAATACGATAGGGTTCATACACTCACCGTATGACCCTAATTCACGACATGAAGCATTACATATTACACAACTCATATATACGATGAACATAATAACATCACAACATAACAATAATTGCTTCATAACAAGGTAGTACACACATTTCTTCAAAACATGGTAAAAACATCATGATACAACTCATTTCTTTTAACATCAATCTAGTCATACAACACATTGATACACTTACATATCACAATATGTCACAATGTTCCAACACTATGTCATCCACATTATAATTCTTTTCACACGCCACAAACAGTAATTCATACGTGAACTCTTCATAGAATCCACAAGAAGGAGAGAGAATACTCTCATCCCCAACACATCAATATGATGACAAATACGCACTGAGTGACATACACATCACGTGCGTTCACAATATCACAATTACGACAATAATCACATCACGCTTAAAGCACATTACTCTTCCAATATAAATCATCATCATGCAGCATCATCATCATCATGCAGTATCATCATGTAACACCACCACCACCATGCAACATCACCATACAACACTAATCCGGCCCATAGGTTCGAGAGCATGAACCTATGCTCTGATACCAAAATGTAACAACCCAAAAAATACCAACACAAGGACAACACAGTGAAATACAGGATAACTTTTTTTTTTGACTTGCTTGACACATAACATGGCGCAACATGTCGTCACCAAGGTTACAACTAACACTGTGAACAACTTGATACAAGGATGGCCATAAAGGCAGCACAGAAACGTTCACACCTATCAAGGACAATTTATTTTCTTTTTGACGAGACAACATGGAGGTCCAACCACATGACACACTCACAGCTAGGGAAAGCCACAGTAAGAAATGGTTGGGGGTTATTTATTTGGTAAGACACCCTTTAGCTCATGACTTAAGTTTTCAGAAGGAATCAATATATGATTCACACAAATTCATCTCACCAACTGAGTTAATTTCTTATACACTGAAGAGTAGTTCACTTAAAGTCTCCTCCTACTTGCTAAATCTTATTATCTTCCAGAAAATAACCATTGTTTTCCCTTAAGCTTGTTTAAGAGTTCATCCAAAAGGGGTAGTGTTCACTAGTTAGCTAGGGATATCAATTTATATAAAAAAAAAGAATTTACTTCTCAAAGGATAGTTTCATTTTGATCACTCATGGAATTATTTGATTTCAAGTAAATCACCTCTACATTTATTTGTTGAATATAAGATTATTATTTGTTTAGCTTCTTAAGGGTTAACCGACCCATTTTACTTTACTTATAAAATATTGTCACTAAGTCTTAGAAAGATTTAGCTTAACAATTTATTCTCAAGATCAAAGTTTTACAATACTCATATCAATGTAAAGATTGAATTCCATTTCTCACAAGGATAATTTCAAGCTTAACTACACAGGAACAAGACACTTTATTTCACCATTACCAAACAATACAAGGCAAGAGGTCATATCAACTCTCTTTACAAGCAATGTTACACAATTTACAACACATTGGACATTTTTACAAGGAACTTCATAATGGTACAGAAGAAACTTTTACACTCTTTTCTTCTAGTCTACTCGCATAATCCATCTGCACAAATATTAACTAGAGTCAGTTCGCTAGAACTGAGCATGTTAAGTCTATGCATTGAAATAATAAGCTAACATTTAACAATTGACATGAAAGGAATGTTCTACTTCAAGAAAGGATCAAAGAACAAACCACTAATCTACTTTTCACACGAGGTAAGGATCTACACCAGCCAACAATGAGGAAGTCAAACATTCCAACAAGCAGTATATCACAAAACAATGAAACAATCCAAGAACTCGTGGAATAGGAACGAAAGGTCAATAGTATAGAGAATTTTGATCATGCAACCGTATGGATTACGTGACTTAAATCTAATATTCAAACCATCCATCTTAAAAGGGAAAGAAAAACTTGAGAGTCAAAGACATACTAGTTACGATCAAGACGCGAAACAAAACATAGTTACCCAGTCCTTCCAGGAGGATGTTTCATAGCAATAAAGGGATACGTGACCCCGAAGGAAACATTCCATCGTTACAATCTAAAATAAGAGGTCTACCGCCTCTTCCTTACAAGGTCTTTTAAAAGTAATAAACGTTAACAACTAGGATTCTCTCTAATTTCTTTGGTTTGCAACTAGGATTCTCTCTTCTTAGAACTTTCTATTGCTAAAGGTTGTATCCTGAATCCCATTGATCTACTTTCGGGCATTGAGGACAATAATGAAAGTTCCTTCTTTCCTTCCTAATGTCTGATACCAGAATAGATTATTGAAAAAAAAACCACAAGCCGCAAGCCTTATTAGGAAACGAGTAACAAACAAAATAGCTCACAAGTAAGCTACACTCTAGGTAGGCAAGCATGACAACTTTTAAATGGAAACCCTAAACAAACTTCATTCGTAATCTTCATAAATAGCATACATACTATTATCCAAGACAATATAGCACTATGTGTAAAATGTTGTACGATATCAATTCATTCCAGCAGGACTCTCACTTACGCAACAAATTACATTCGATAGGAAGGTAATCAAGGAGTAGTGTTACAACTAATAAAACAAGAGCCACTCTAGCTAAGGACCCAGATTTCCATATTTTTGATATTCCTTATCAATGATGATAAAACACCGCAAAAGAAATATACATGCATTTGTGTTTTATCCAGCGGTAAGTCTACATTCAGTAGATCTGAAAGGTGATAACTATCTTGTCAGCACAAGCA
The DNA here is from genome assembly GCA_019776745.2 of Taxus chinensis. Taxonomy (NCBI): domain Eukaryota; kingdom Viridiplantae; phylum Streptophyta; class Pinopsida; order Cupressales; family Taxaceae; genus Taxus; species Taxus chinensis. Next base: position 656,210,234 of record CM034155.1, on the reverse strand, counting down.
AGGGAACAAGCCAAAGAGGAAAGAAGCATTCGAGTGGGGCAGAAGTACTAATGAAGGCAACCCCCCCTAAGGAAGCAAAAGCAAGAAGTATCGACTATCGAGCAGAAATCAGACCCAAGCATTTATGAGCTTCTATTGATTTGATATCGCTTAGGGTAGCCATAACCAAGCATTTTGAAAGGTAACATTTATTTATTTATTTATTTATTTATAGCTTCCATGTTTCATAAGAATGTCCCTTTCCCATTTCAGATGGTTTGATCCAAAACAAACAAAAGCAAGTAAAACATTGTTCTCAGCCATATAATTATAACAAAGTAAAGATAACAACAATTTTCCCCTATGCAAACCAATCATGAAAGGAACATCGATTCAGGAGAAGGAACAGGAAAAAAAAGAAACCAATGCACTCAAGGACATTCGATAAAATCAAACACAATATTCCATCTTAAGGCGTCATTTCAGGTAGTAGATCATTTATTTCATGAAGTTGAAAAAGGACAGCAAAATATTTCAGGGGCTAGTCTTAACATGCCTGGTTTAGAACGCCATCCATATGTAAAAGATTTGTCTCAAAGCCGCTGCTTGCCCTTAACCCAAAGTACTCTGCGAGCTCACGCTAGCGCCACATTCACGCAGTGAAAAACAGCTACAAACCAACCCCATGATTTGAAGCTCAGACATGAGACATATTGATTACACCACGCTCCTGGCTCGGATAGGCATCTACCGTGATGATCAATAAACCTTTTCCTTCATTAGATTGAGGACAGCATCAAACATTCGGTGCAAACGTCTCAGCTGCAGCCTGTAAGGTGTGATTAGTCCAACATAAAACTTTATGCCTGCCAATTTGGTGACTCGTTGAAGGAGCTCGCATACTAGCAAATCAAAAAGTGCTTCATAAATACTCTGATATGAAACAGATCCGCCCCTTTGAGATTCTCTTCCATGAGTTACATCCTACAACAAGTAAGATCTCAATAGAGACTCTTTGCAAATACATTTCATCAGTTCTGCTAGTAACACCCTCACTGTCCAAGGTCAATTTTGAAGATCAACTCAGTACAAGATCTGGATCTGAAAGAAAATATCCTGCTACCTTCATCTCCCAAGACATTTTCTCCAACATTGCATAGATCTCCTGTGCCCGCGGGTGTGATCTGTCTCCTTGAAGGAGAGTCCCAAATGTGAGGGTGTAAACGATGCTGAACAGATAACAACAAGGTTGGACCACCTGCTTGTTGGAGTGCTCAAACCGACTTCTACTACTGCAACATGCCTGCTGCCTAGCTAATTATTATTGCAGTCAGTTGCTGTGAATCCTGAACAAGAACACACCAGACAGCACCCAAAGAGGGTGGAGGTAACACGCCTACCTCTCTATCTCGTAGCTTCATCTATAACCACCATATCAAACCCATGGCCAGAACTAGGAACAGTAGTGAACACAATCTCAGCCTCATTGCAAAACTTGCCTCAGGGTTTGATAGAGCTTCTTCCATGCTAGATCCGCCACCTGGACAGAAGCGAATTCCCAAAAGAAAGGGCAAGACAGCTCAATCTAAAACTTTATCTCGTTCTTCTACTACAGCTACGAGATTTTGCAACAGCGGATCATGGCTGTGGTCGCGTGCAACCAGAACAGAATGGACAGAACACATAAATGGTCATCCTGTCAGCACGTTGTCCTTGCAACACTCTCACTGTCACTTCGTCGATTTTGAGAACATAACATGAAGGGGAAAGAAAACCCGAACCTGAGGATGCAGTCGAATTGAACAGATAATAACATAGTGAACAACCTGCACGTTGGAAGCGCTCAAGACAGCTTCTGCTACAGCTGCAAGATTTTTCAACAACTGAACATGACTGAGGTTGCGCGCATCCAGAACATCAGGATCAACACCGACGGTGCCTTGGGATCACCCTGTAGTAGCTGTCATGTTTAACTCATTCTGAACTCCACGAGCAGGGAGGAAGGAACAGGCAGCTCATTCCATTGCTCAACTCCATCCCAGGAAATGATGCTACTTGTAAAAAAAATGCAGAGGGAACCCTTTACTACGACATTATACACTGTCTCGCCTAAACCGATTCCCAGCGCCATTCTTCAGCATCGCAAAAAGAAGACTTGATGTAACGCACAAAAAAATATAGAAGAGACAACAATTCGTACAAAGACAAAGGCGACAGGCAGACGCATGGCCATGCTATGTAGACATCAAAGCTAAACAACACGAAGGCATTCAAATAAAAAAAAGGGAGGGCAGAACGCAGTCTGTGGAGATGAGACCCTCCAAAAGCCACAGCCGAAAATCAAAATAAAAAAAGATAGGACGTAAACCAAACCTCCTTGATCACGCGGCCAAACAAGTCAAGGGGAGCAGTTAGCACGGGGCGCGAGAAATTTGCCAATCCAAGGAATTAAAGGAGGTGGGGCGGCTGGCAGAGGTAAGGCCGGCACTAGCAGATAAAATTTTGACTTTAAAAAACATGTCCCCTCCAACCTGCGCCAGACACCTACTCTCCCTTCTTTCCCATGCAAACCTTGCTTTCCTTCATTTGTTTATTTTTACTTATATTTTATTTCATTTCATTAACATCGATAGTACGTTGTATCTCAACTATAACATCCGAAGCGCTACTGCGAGCAAACAAGTATACAAAACTATAGAACAAAGTAATAGACCTGGTTTACGCTAAGTCGCCTTTTAAATTTCGGCATTCTATCTATTTCTGAATTAAATATATCAACCAAACATACAATGACACGGTTCTATCGAACACGGTAGAATATTCATTCTATGACATTACAAATACAACAATAATATTATCTGAAGAAGAAGGTTCCCTCAATTTGGAACTCTATCTCCACGAATGAGAACCGTCACATGAACAGCATGCGCATTTACCTGCCATTAACATTATAAATACTAAAATCTTTAATCAATCCACGTTAGTTCACTGACTGGTTAAACTTCGTTGAATTAAATATATGTGATATATGGACAAGATTGCAGTTCAATGGTGAGGATGAAGGTTCGTTAAGTATAAATTCCTTACAATATTTTAGATAGATAAAGAAATAAATAAGATCCTGACTTTCCTTAGTCAAAGGAAGACTTTCGTATATGATATAGATATACCTAAATTTAACGAGAGTAATCAACTGTATGTTAAAGGCTTCGAGTATAAACATACGCTTACTCAACAAGTGTTATCACCCATATGTTGAAAGCTTCTCAACAAGTATTAACAGTTATATATAGTAGGTTTTGATATAGAGATATGTTTATCACACAAATGTTATAAACTATATGTTAAAAGTTTTAATAGGAATATACACATAGTCAACATATACTGCAACGACCCAACAAGGAAAGGGTCACTACGCCATGAACCAGGGTAACCGCCAAACGGGGCATTACAGGAACTCACTTGTCTGCCACCCTATCTATGATATTGCATAAATTTTCCTCTACCTTACTTCACACCTAGTTTTTAGCCCAACAACTTCTCCTCTTCCCTAGATACATACTGATAGGACTCTTCCTTGGATCACACTTGAATCATCTTGAATTGAGAGATGAATCTCGTTCACATAATACAATATCTTCTACATGTCATCCTCCACATGACCTAATTGAATGGTGAGTCTATAAAACTCCTCAATATTTTCATCCAAATTGAGATCCCTTTATAACAGATTCTGCAACCTCTTGAATAAATTGAGATAATATTCTCTAAGCACCAATCTCACCTTCAACTTTTCCACCCATCCCTCATAACTCTTAATCTTTAGTTTTCCTCCACCAAGGAGATTCACAAAGCAAATCATTACCTATATGCGAGTTCATATTGGAGTTTTGAATATTAGTCAAAATGGACTCACTATATTGCCCCATATTAAGGGGTATAAAGGATTAAAATATAAAGGTATGTAAAATATATTAGTGCTAGGTTATGTGGAGCAGTATAGGGAGGAGGGAGTAGTAGTCAAAGGGTAGATGAAGAAGCCCTAGCTTCATATAATTTTGATTGTATTTTATTCAAAGTAGCATCACATGACTTTTAGAGAAGTACCATGTTTTTCTAGGTTAATGGTATTACATAACTCTTAGCAGTGAAGAAATCCTTCACATTAATATTGTGAATGTATATTGCTTGTCATTCAATCCATTTTTTTAGAACAATGGATATAATGAAGATTAATAAATTTAAATGAAAATAATGTTAACCACACATGACCCTTTACATTACTATACAAAGTATAAATAGTGTGACAAATATAGATAGGAAAGAAAGGAAAAGATACATCAAATCACACATATTGGGGGTTTGAACTTTTAGAGTCCAATATGAGCTCCATCAAGGTTTTAAGTGGAATTATAATTAAATTTTATGGAACTATAAGATATTGAATCTAACATTGAAGAAGTGGAAATTAAAAGGGGCATAAAATTTTATTGGGAAAATGCTATTTTGGACATCTAGTAAAATAAGGGGTATTTTATAATTGAAAAGTTATACTCGGAAGAGTTGCTAATAATAGAAGACTGAGATGTAAATTTTGAAATGGAGGTATTATTTATTATCATATGAACAATGTGATAGGCCATAAGTTTACGTAATAAATCCCTCGTGTCCTCTATGTTAGACATGTGACAAAAAAGTTAAATTTTGGATCCCTTTGCGGCACAGTTTGTAGCTCACTTGCCAAAGAGTTGGTGTGAAGGGGAAGTGGGGGCAGGGGGAACACCCCCACTACTATTGTAGGGGGTCTAGGTGCGATGACATGTTATGAAGCCCTCTTTTACGGTGTTCGGGGGTGGAGCCCCTGAAGTAAAAATTAAGGAGTCAAACCCTTATTTCTAGAAAACCAAATTCCTCTAAATTCTATTTTTGGGAAGGAAAATCATAATGGTGTTTTTCCACTCTATTTTTAGGAGGAATCTTGATTTTAGTTTTCCAATTAAGTGTTTATATTTGTGGACAGCCAAAGTAGCTCATAACAAGTTCACATATAATTTGTTCATCTTAAGGTAATAAAGATTGCTATACTGTACTGTGGATGTTTCCCTAAGCATCCAGCTGGAGTTTTACCACATAAATATGGCGTTTTGACTCTTGTATATTTGGTTTGTTGTTCATTTAAATTATCTCTGTTATTAGAACAGGTATTTTGATATTCAACTTTTTATTTACTTATTCCTGTGAATTGTCTGGTTTCCTAACATTCTATGTCCCTTTTATGTTTGTACATGCTTCCACCAAAGAGATGCACAACCCTTTGGTTTTGTGTAGGAAAACTTTAACTTTTTAGAATCTTCCATATCTTTATACTCGAAATACTTCTCGAGTCCCATTATCAAATCAATGAGCCTTATCAATTCTAGAACTCAAGGTATCCATTTTAGGCTTGCTCCCCATTCTCCCAATAGCTTGTATGAGACTTTCATTTGATAATCTTGACTTCTCCCTATTATGACTGACTTTGTTTTTCCTTTTATGTATATGTGAAGTTCTAAATGACAGCTTCCCTTTTTCTCTAAATAAAATGTTATATCTCTTCCAGCACGGTCTTCAAGTTTCCCAAACTTGAGTTACCTTTAGTTGAATGCACAAGATGTTTATGTGATTATTAGAGCAGTAATGGAGTTAAGTTTGAAATGAAATCAAGCATACCATATCATAGATATGTTTATCTAGGAAACCATTACACGTAAATTTGTATTCCAGAAGTCACTTTCCTCCCTCCCTGCAGTATTAGATACATTTCATTTTTATGTTGTGCACTACTTAAAACTTCCACTTCCGCATAAAAATCTTTAACAATTTATCAGCGAACTCCAATGGTTTTTTAAAAAACATTTTTCCCTTTTCGTTTTATGGAAAAATTCAATTCCGAGAACATCACAGATGATTGACGTGCGAATACAAATGGTATAAAATAAGGTAAGGCTAAGAAATACCGACACTTAGCATAAGGATTATCTAGAAATATAAGTGTTGGAAAAATTTAGTGTCAACACAACCAACATAGGGGAACACAAAAACACAAAAAATTATATATATATTATATTCAATTTAAAATCTTACACAAATTTAAAGTTGTTGCTCTGTATAATTTCTTTTGTTTCTCTTTTTGTGTCATTTCTCCTTTTTTCTTCCTTGCTATTCAATTTATTTTTATTCGTGTTGTTGCGCGTATCTTTTCCTTTTTGTTATGTTAAAGCCTTGAATTGCGGCTCTGTATATTCACCATGAGCTATTGATGTTTTGCCTATACATTTTTTTATATTTAATGTTGTTGCATATCTTTATATCTCTCCTGCTAATGTCAATGATGTGTGTGTGTGTGTGTGCGCGTGCGCGTGCGCACGTGCCTCCACGTGTCGCCCATAGAACACAACACACAAAAAAACCCGACCCAAAACCTTTACCTATTTCCGTTGAATCCGGGGCATAAAGTCCATCGGAGCCCATTGCTATAGAATGTTGTAGAATCATACCACGTTTCCTGCATGGATGATTTGATCACAGCCCACTGAATACCTTGACAGAGGCCAAACCCGAAGATTTATGCAATGTGGCACATTCTGTGGGTTCAGGTCCACTAGGAGGAATGTGTGGGGAGGTCCACGAAAAGCCATCACGTGGCCTTTGCTTGGTGGGTGGTTTAAATTTCAACGGCCATAAGCATTTTTTCAAAGAAATAGTCAATTGTATCACTATCTATACAACTATCAGTTCTACCACATTTTATCCCTGAGACACTATTTGTGATTTGTTTTGGTAAAAATCAGCCATCAACCATTTATCTTTTGTACAATCTTTGCGTCAGCTTTTCATCCCTGCCATAAAATTTTCATGAGGGTTTCTCTTTGCACGTAATGTAATACATAAAGTGTTTTTAGAATTGTATGAAAAATCGTTTATACTCCAAAAATTTTCTAGGTCTCTTATTGTTATTCTCTCGACTATATTGCAATGTTCCTTTCCCCAAGTGAGTCTTTTTAACATCAGTAAAAATGAGATTGTTGGACTAGAATCCTAGTTCACAATATGGTAATAATAATTTTATAAATTCTAATAGGCCACCTCACAGGTTGATAGCATTCATACCGAACTTGAATGACATCTTCCTATTGTATGTTTTTTTATCTCATATACCATGTCCTCCATATCCAAAATAAGTAAATAACTCTTATCGCTTCTTGCAGGGAAGTAAACAAATTTTATTTTCATTGGCTGCATATCAATTACAACCAATTGAAATAAACAACATTTTAGCTTATGGCTAACAGTTACCAATTGAGATTGTGGATTGGATTACACTGCCTTTACATGTTGTTGGATCTATTGATGCAAGAGCTATTTCAAATAAACAATCATCAATTCATAATATATTTCTTGTTATTGAAAATGTTAGCACAATTTATTTGAAATAAACATTAATCAATTCATAATTGATTTCATGCTGTGGAAAATGAAAGCTTAAATGGATAAACATAGTGGTTTATATGGCGATATGGTAAGTAAAATATCAATTGTTCTTTGTCTTATAATTCAAATTTAACGGTCGTTAGGCTACGCTTATATTCATTAAACCACCCTTTGGCAAAAAATAGTCCTCAGCTATTGATGAGGATTTGCGACCGCTAGGCTATGCCATTATTGGTTGAACTACACCTAGCTGGACAAACTTTAATGAGGCTAGTCAAGTGCTGATTTACATACGTATGAGCCGGATCAAGTCATATGTAGTTATGTTTATGATGATGTTGAAGCCAAAACAATGTTAATTCAATGTAAGTAGTCAGTATGCAATAATGAATCAATTAAACATTGTAGACAGTATGCAGTTGTAAATCAACGAGATATTGACGAATGTAAGGTTTTTAGTTAAACCATTACTATATTGAACAGTGATACATAGATTCTGATAAGCTCTATATACTTCGTTTTAAGTTGTTATCGTAGTTTACAAATGGATTTCCTTAAAAAATTCTTTGATCCTATGCCAAGCATATAAACTAATGTTTGTTAGTTATCATTTCCTATAAATTTGTGGGCCTTATAAAGATTTTTTTGCAAAATACACATGGATATCATACCAAATTGTGAGTGTTTATTCATGATGTTGGATACCTCTACGCCCTCCATAATTATGTTGTCTGGTTGTTGGTTGTCTACATAATCATTTATTGTCTTATAAATTTGTTGGGCTTATTAGCGGTTTTGTTTGTAAATTCACATGATCAACATACCTGGATATGATGGAGTATTCATGGTCGATGTGCCCGCGTCCTCCACATCTATCATTTAAACTGTAAAAAACATAATTTTGTTAAAAAAAATTTGAAAACCATGGTAATTGAAGATAGAGCTTATTAAACGTATTTATAAAATGATTGAAAGTAAATCACCATGTTGAATTGGTTTTGTCACGTTGAAATGATTGTATGTCATCTTTTGTAGCTTTTTGGTTGTCTGAATAAGCAATAATTTTATAAGTAACATATTTAGGTTAAAATCCATTAAAAAAAATCACTTGTTGAAGTTGTTTTCGGAAACGAACCTTTCTTCATATGAGAATAGTAATGTTTTAGTAACAGTGCTTGACTATGTGTCTCAAAAATAAAAAACAACAGATAGCTTAGAATCCACTAATGCATGGAGTGTGTTACTACCGCCGTAAAGCACTAGTACTAGAGAATTTTTGGAACAACATCGAGTGAACATCTCAGCCCAAAACTCATACGATCTTTCGCAAAGAAAAGGATGGATGTTTCCTTGTAGGCCAATTTTGCTTGAAATTACCAATTTTTGTGGTAGTTTCTCCATAAAATCCATAGTGACCTCTTCTCTATAATCATCGTTATTCTCACGGATTTTCACACAAGATATTATGTACATAAGACACAAAAATTTTGAATATCCCATCGCTATCATAGAGTCTGTAGCATCCATCCAGAATTGATACTCCAATGTCTTTAACATTTTCCATGAATCTTTGTATTATGTCTCTTAACATTTTTGAATAACCAATTGGTATTAGAACAATAATAATATAATCCATTACACTGGTTCCGATAACTGTTAGAAGCTCCATTATGACATCGGAAGAAATATCGTTGGCCAAATTACAAAAATCAGCTATCACACATTCAGCATCAAAAGGATTAGTCAAAGGAATAACTGATAAAGTTGATGGAAACTAGAATAGATATTCACATTTACAAGAAAAATTGTCTGTGACTTCTATCCTTGTTGGTATATTTCCTTTTAGTGACATCACATAGTTGTCAAATATTTTCTGAGCCACGACTAGAAGAACTTCTTCCACCTCATGATCTTTTTTCTGTTTTGATATTTCCCTCCTATATGGGTATCATATTTTCTTTTTCCATTTCTCTCTTCACTCAACAGTACAGAAAATTGGCGGTAGTGTGATTCATGCAATTTAAATTTTTCGATTACATTGGATTCATTGCAGGATGTCAATACAATATCATCTGGATGCTTATTTCTTAAATAATGCAGAACTTTTTCTCTCATTTTTTTGTCTCCTTTTATTCTTCGGCAGTAAGAATCAAATGTCTTTGCTATTACACTAGCCTCAAAAGCCCAGTTGATTTAGTATTCCTTTTCAACCCATGCAATTTTGATTTAGATGGGTCTATCTCCAAATTAGTCAAATATGTTTGCCTCAGCATAATAAACAACTTGGCATGTTTTGGAGATGAAAGAAAACCTTTTGTGTGTAAGAAATGACAAAAAAAATATGTTTTCTCGTTTCTATACAATTTTCTGAATGTTGTAAATATACCATTTTGAATGTCTTCTACATTTGAACAACTAGTTTTGTCAAAATCTATTAAAATCCCCAAATTCCAACCATATTTTGAATTGGAATATGGTCCGCTATTTATGGAGGCATGCATTTCCCGTTTTCTGAACAAAGAAACATCTAACTCCATATCCATAATAAGAAACTTATTGTTTTCAAAGTCAAAGTGTTCTGCTTAGACACGCAATGTCCCCAAATCAATAACTTCTAATGATATAACAATACCAACTTCCCCGTGATTGTCATTTATAACAAAAAATAACCACAGGTCGACGTGGTAGTTTTCACGGGAATTAATCTCCACAAACAATTCCTCGTATCTTTTCTTCCTACAAATACCACCTACGATGAATGTAAATGTTTTGAATGAAGCGCGAACAATGAAATACATTTTACCTATATTTAGAGTAAAATACATTAATAATTAGGTCATTTCTGAAATTTAAAGTGTTTTTCTCACATTTTCTGTTAAGGAATTTAAATACTACCCTAATGAACACTAACCTCTAGATTTATTTACTATGTATCATAATAGAGTAATTAACTTAATGGTTAGTGAACATTAGGCTGTGATAGGACATCTTATGTATCATTCAACTAGTTACGGTAATTCATATTTTTTGGATCAAATCAATAATAATAGAATTTTTCTAAAAGTGTGAAATAGAATTATGATGTGTTGAAAGATACGAAAACATTTTCACCTTTTGAAGTATTACATATGAGCCGGAAAAGCTATAACATTATATAGATGGCATGATAGGAATGTTAGAAAATACACACTTTAGTGGCAGATAGACTTCTAGTCAACATATAAAAGAACAACCTAAAACATTTTTTAATCCATTTACACCTATTGAATGATAAACCATAAAGGACATTAAGATGTAATATTTGGTATTTTGAAGAGAGTTTGTGGTAGCTTGGGATTTTTTGTTTTAGAAGACGATGTGATTTATGTGTAGATTTGTCATAATTTAGTAGTGAGGATTAAATGCCTGTAACAAGACTAATGAAAATGTTTAAAGGATAGTGGTCAGAATATCTAATGTTTGGTATTTTGAAGAGATTATTTGAGCAACAAATCACATTAACGGAGTTAGTGATAGCTTATCATTTTTTGTTATATAAGACAATGTGAAATATATGTATATCGGACATACTTTATTCATTATGTTTAAATGTCTATAACTAGTCTAAGTATGATATTTTAAGTGTATCCTTGGTGGGAAATTCCACAACAAGATATAAAAAAAAAAGGGGAAGGATTACACTTTTCCTAAACATAAGTATGGCCCTCTTCACAATAGTCGTTTTCATGGAAACAATGCTCTCTATAAGGTCATGGTGGGTTATACCTATTTGAGAAAAGATTTGATTATTAATAATGTTTTTTGAGTACCACTAAATCAAGGGTCGATTCGCCTTACTTTGACTATTAGTTAGATTTACAATACTAATTGAAGAAATTTATTCCAAATTGTTCGAACTTATGTTAACTTATTTATACTACCAGTCTTCATAGGCTACAAACATTTATTGTCTGATACATTGTATCCATTGAGGGTAAAAAGAGATAAGAATTTAAAAATAGTGAAAAAATAACAAATCACGACCTAGCTTAGCAGAATCTAGGGTCCTACCATTTTATCTTGTCATTGTAATCACTGTTTGTACACTTTTGGCTTGCTGGTGATTTTCATAGATTTTAATTCTATTATATTCGATAGAAAATCCATGGTAGAATCAAGTGATACACTATGAATCCTCGATATGAATCAAACCATATGTATTGTCCATAAAATATATATTTTTTCACATATAATTCACAATGTTTTGTATTAAAAAAATTGTTTACCTAACGCTTAGTTTCATTTATTATTGAAATTAACGACATAGCTGACACTAGTTTCAATAGTTTCTTTTTATTGAAAATTGTGATAAAATAGTAAATCGTGACCTAACTGAGCAACTGTGAGGCTCCTACCATTATGATCATTGTAAAAACTATCTGTACAACTTTGGGTCACTATTTTTTTTCATTGATTATAATTATATCATGTTGGCTAGATTGTACCTGGCAGAGAAAATAGTTGCACTGCATACCATATAGAGGGATCAAGCCTTACTTAGTTCCCATAAGGTAAATTTTTTGAAACACATAATTCACATTAGATATTATAGGAGAGAATGCTTAGCGAATGCTAAGCATTTTTTCCTTATTAAAATTAATAGCATAGTGGGCGCTAGGATCAACAGTTTCATAATTTGAAAATAGCTATAAAATAAAAGATCATGCTCTAGTTTATTATGCTCCCACCATTACTACTAGTCATTATAAATACTATATGTATAGAGCTTTGGGTTGCTACTATGTTTTCATGGATTATGTAGTACTCATAAGACGTATTGTTTGTCACATATAATTCACATTTGTTCGTATGAGAGAAAATTCTTAGCGACTGCTAAGCTTTTGTATGTATTGAATGGAACGCCATAACAACCACTAGGATCAACTATTTTTTATTTCAACACTATGTGCACGGCTTTTGAATGATAGTTTTATCCATTTATTTTAATTGTACCATATTTTTTAGGCTATGTGTGGCGGAGAGAAAGTCCTACATTACACACCCTATAAATGGATCAAAACGTATTATGTGTTTCCCATAGACTCAAAAGTTTCTTATATTTGAAAATATCCATAAAATAATAACCCATGGTATAACTTAATGTCCGCTTGGCTCCTACCTTTACCTCTTCTCATTATAAACACTATCTTTACAATTTTGGATCGCTAGCCTTAATATGTAGTTCCCATAAGATACATGGTTTTCAACTCATATTTTACATCATTTACCATCAAAGAAAATGCTTAACGATCGCTAAGATCCTTTACTTATTGAAAAAAATGACATATCAAACCCTAGTCTCAAAAGTTTCTTATTTTGAAGATACCCATAAAATAACAAATCATGGTATAGCTTAGCGAATGCTAGGCTTGTACCTTTACCTCTTCTCATTATCAACTCTATCTTTACAGTTTTCGATCCCTAGCCTTGGTATGTAGTTCCAATGAGATACATGGTTTTCAACTCATAATTCACATCATTTCCTATCAAAGAAAATGCTTAGCGCCCACTAAGATCCTTTACTTATTGACAGAAATGGCATATCAGACCCTAGGCTTAAAAGTTTCTTATTTTGAAAGTAGCCATAAAATAATGAATCATGGTTTAGCTCAGTGGCCGCTAGGATCATACCTTTACCTCTTCTCATTTTAAACATTATCTGCAAAGTTTTGGATCGCTAGGCTTAGTATGTAGTTGTCATAAGATGCATGGTTTTCAAGATATATTTCACATTGTTTCTTAACAAAGAAAATGTCTAGCGCTCGCTACGCTCCTTATCTTATTAATAGAAATGACATATCAGAGTCTAGGCTCAAACATTTCTTATTTTGAAAATAGCCACACAGTAACACTAATTGTACACTCTTGGATCTCTAGCCTTATTGTGTATCCCAAATAGCTTGTTCAAACTTGCTATGTGGCACACTTTAATTGGATACTTTATTTAAATTAGGGCATACCATATCTAACATTGTAGAAATCAATTTTGATAAAGAATGGAACGTAAATGTCTGTATATTATTCTAATCAACTTCAAAACTATGTTTACGATTTATTTCATACTTTTTTTTTTTTGGCTATGTTTGTTTTAATATATGTTGTATAATATTTTTTTATTATGTTTATATTATTATAGGCTATAGAAAATGAAAAATTGCATTGTTTTTAATTCATATTTAGTTTTAATTTTTAAAAAATGGAAAAATAAAAAATGGAAATTCGAATTCCTCCGTAGTTTCAGATATTTTAAATTTCAATAGCCCACCCTTTTACTTTTAGAGGGGGAAATTGAAATTTTCAAATTTTTGTATCCCACTCTTTTTCTATTTTTGAAATTTCTTTCGTGGAATGTGCTAAACAAATTATTAAATACCTCAGAGAAATTTTGAGTAGGGTTTTTGATTTTTTTAGTCAATCAAAAAATCATGTCTTCAAAATTTAAAAAATGCATGTAGGCCGTAGATTGTAGGGCTGAATGTTCAAATCCCCATTGTTTTTTATATGTGATTATAATCTTGTTTGAAGAGAAGGCACAAAAAATACTCATAGAAAGGATGCACACAAAGGACGCACATCAAGGATGCACACAAAGGTTAGATGAGGTCGTGGATATCTTAGTAAGTCGTGATATACTAAAGCTGAAAACCGCGGATAGAATAAAATCAAGAAGTCCATGGTTGTTAGTATAAATTACGTGAAAATTGGATAGACCGTGGGTCAAGAAAAGGGGAAAATAGATTCGTGGATTGTAACAAAATCCACGCTACATCAAGTGTCATGGAATTAAGCAGAAAGGATGGTAAAATTGCGGAATATAGATGATAAAGCCGTGGAGGTCAAAATCCAAGTAGAAATGAAATAGAAAAGTCACATATCAAAGGAAAGCAATAGGTCTCCGTGGATTACCCAAATGGACATGAATTTCAATCTAATTTGATCTTTGAAAATCTAATATTGTTTGAAGGAATCTTAGTCTTCTCGATGTGAATAAAATCATATTTCACGAATTGAATGTTGGTAGCTGGGAAAAGTGAGGGGAGACGTCTCCAACATGCAAAGGGTCTATTCTAGTCGGCCCAACTACTAGAATTAAATGTAGTATGGGCATCGTTCCTTCTTCAAGAAGAAAGTGGTGAGGGGAGACATAATTTGCAGAGGTGATCAGATCTTTTCAGAGAATTAAATGAAGTTGGTCGGCTAGTGGAAGGAGAATTCAAATTTTTCCTCTCTTTCTTCTCTCCTCCTTTCATTTCTCTATATGTTGTAAAGTGATGCCTTTTTTTAATGTTGGATAATTTGGGAATACGAGGGCATCATTTCATACTACACAAGTGTTCTTAGAGTCACATGCCTTGGGCTATGTCTCTGTAAATGTTTTGCATCTTCCTCCTCTATCGTGATGATCTATGCATGATCTTTAAGAAATAAAATATTTGGTTTTGTGGCTCATTTCAGCCTTAGATATTGTTTTATTTTATTCCCTTGCCTATCATTCATTCACAGGTGTGTTTTGTGTGTTATTCCAGAGGTCTTTTTTCTATTTTTCATTGTGGAAGTGGAACTTTAGATGTGACTTTGATCCATGGCTTTCATTCTGGTCCTCTTCATTGTCTTTTTCTTCCATTTTCTCTCCTGCCTGAGTATTCATCCCCTTGTTTTTGGTGTTATCACCTTCTCTAGTTTAGGTTTTTGTTTTATGCATCTCCTTCTCATCCTGGTCCCTTGGAAATTTAGGGTAGAGCTAGATAGTTGCATTTCAATTCCTAGGAGTAGTTTAGCATTAGAGGTAAGTAGAGGAAGTTGGCCTTCTCTAAAGGTCTATCTAAGTTTGAGTCCCACAACTTGGAGACAATCCCATGTTGTCTCAAATATTGAATTCTCTATTATTCAAGCATGGGTGCATATTTGAGCTCCAAGAGTTTTGGCATGCACCGATGGGACATTTGAAATTAATATTTCCAGTTTTATCAAGTTTTGATGTGTATCTTAGTGAAACTCTAGCCTTTGGAGGCTCTGCTGCAACACATCAAACGACTCCATTCAGAAAATCAACTATTTTCAGCAGTATAAATTGTACCTGATTTCATGAGAAGGATACAAACTCGGTCTAGAACATGAGAAGAATATGTATTTGAATATTTCAAGTTATCCCCAAGAAGAGGTAGAAGAGGAAGGCTGATTCAAAGATCTCCATCTCCTCCAAATCAAACTCTATCAACACCTCCACCTGCTAGACCCTTCTTGTAGTCCACTTTAGTTCTCAGACCCATCAGAATGGTTACACAGTAACCCAATCCATTTTTAAATTTCACAGGGAGCAGTCTACTTTCCCTAAATGCTCAAAATCCTATTCCTGTAGCACCTTTAAAGAATATCCCATTCTTCATAGGAGAAAACCATACCACTCTAGCTGATCATATCCAAGATATTGCAAATGTGTGTGAAATTCATGAAATTGTTGAGATGGATGTAGCAGTTAAGTTATTGGCTTCATATTTTAAAGGAAAATCTCTGCAATGGTTTAGAATCCTGACCACGGGATCAGTTAGAACTTAGAATGAGCTATGTACATATTTTTGCAGTCAATTTGGAGAAGGAGTAAACAAATTGTCTCTATTGGAGCAGCTAACCACCATCAAAACGACCCCAAGTGAACTCATGGTGGATTTTAACTTCATATTCCAGAGAACCTAGGATAGGAATTCCAGCTCTTGTCAGGCCTACAACTAAAGGTACATTTATTTACCGTTTGAAATCTCTTAACTCTAATATTGTTGTTATGGCACAATCTATGGGAGGTATAATGCTACCAATGGCTTATGCATTGGCTATAAGGGCATAAAATTATTTAATACAAGCCAAGAAATTATCCCCTAGGCTACCTATGCACTTGCATGCTGAATTGCCTGACAAGATTCCCAACCTTCCATTACTCCTATTCCTGGAGCCATTATTCGCCACCTGTTGCTTCCACCTCATAAAATCCTACTCAGAAAAAGAAGGATGAAGAGATGAAGAAATTGATTAGAAACTTGTAAAAAAATTCATATCCTTAGAGAAACAACAAGCTGAATCTCATAGAAATTATCAGAATCAAGGGAATTATTCTAATCAGGGGAATCAACCATGGATAAATCACCAGCCTAGTCAAAGATATGCACATAACAAACATAATAACAAATGGTAGGATCCAAGTGCTCATCTTCCCTTAGTTATAATCCCTCCTCCAAAAGCACTTCCTACTCATAGTTCAAGTCTGACTTTATTTCCTCTACAAATTAATATGGCACAAGAAATAGAGTGTTGTTTTCCATGTGGCAACCACGGTGAACAAAAGTAAGGTGCTTGAGCTTCCTATCAAAGCCACGGATAAAGAGGTTGTTACTCAACCAAAACATCCAAATCAAATACTGCTACAATAAAGAAAAGAAGGTAGCATGTCTCTATGTGGGATGCACTTGTTATTCCATCACAACATGATCTTCTATGTGAAGTCCCTCAAGCAATTACCTCCCACAGACCCAATAATGAAAAAGACTCATGGCGAGGTTCATGTTTATTTGGAAAGGGATGATCAAGTAAGTAAAACTCATAATAACCCACCCTTTTACATGTTGATAATCATGTGAAAATACCTAGTTCATAACTGTATGACTCATTTAAGGGCTAGTACCTTTGTAATTCCCAAGAAAATTGTTGATATCCTAGGTCTAAATTATAATCATGTGTCTAGGGGAGTTTTACAACTTGATGGGTCAATTGTGAATTTCCTAGGTGTAATAAAAGACCTTGAGTTGACACTTCATGCTTGCCCAAGCCTCACCATAACCCATGACATTTCAGTCATTGATCTTACCTCCCATGTTTACCATTTATTTATCTAGAGATTTCACTGCTAAGGTGGGCGGCTATTTATCCTCATATTGGAACTCACATGCTTCTAAAAACCAGATATGGTACCCGATTCACAATACAATTTGATCCCATATTTTCTTACCATATTGATTCATATGAACCCACTCGCATCCAATCAAATTACTTAATAAATGAATGTCATGAGAAAGACTTAGCTCCTGAGGAGCAGGTTATCCCTCCTTCCATGCCTGATTTGTTGCTAGATGAGTGAGCTGAGAGAGATCATAAGTTTGATCCTTATGATGAAGAGCTCAAAAATTTTGAGACTGGTCCGAGAAAATACTGCATTCTCTAGGAGGAATCTTTGATACCCACAGAATTCAAACAAGAAAAATAAAATGTTTCTGGACTATGGTGGATGTTATTTGATGGTTCTAGAAGCCTAAATGGAGTCGGGGGAAGGTGTTGTACTCATTTCTCCAAAAAATGAAAAGTTTTCATTTTCTCATAGATTGAAGTTTGCATGTTCTAATAACATAACATAAGTATGAAGCATTGGTGCATGGCTTGTTAATCATGTAAAAGTTAAAATTCAAGGAGTTGCAGGTCTTTGGAGACACAAAATTGGTCATTCACCAAGTTCATGGAAAATGTGTGCAACAAAGAAAAAGCTATTTAAAGCTTATAAACATAGGGTCTAGGATTTTCTAGAAATATTTGATGCCATCAACCTACAGGTTGTACCTAGAAATTTAAACAAAGATGTAGACCAAATGGAAGCCCTTGGCTCTCAATTCTCCCATGCTGAGGATTTGATCAAAGGGAATGCCCAACATATTAAAATGGTGAATAGGACATCTATTATAGACAACCAGGCCTACTGGAAGGTATTTAACAGTGATGAACAAATTATGTAGTTCATCCAAAATGAGGCAAAGTTCTCCTCGAAGATGCAAGCTGATTTGCAGGAAGTATACAAAGATCAGATTATTCAACTAAGAACAAATAAGTTTCCAAAGGGATTAGTCCCGCTAGAGCATATTTTCAATCTAGGTGATGAGTTCAAAGGAATGGAAAGGAATATGGTGGCAAAGCAAGAAGATTCTCATCCAGTTTCAATTGCTCCAGGAAAATAACTTCTACTCGGAAAGGTATGTGATGCAAATGAAAGGCAATATTTTATTTCCTTATGTCAGAAGGTTCAATGATGTGTTTTCATGGGACTATGAATATTTAAAAGAATTCAATCTAGATATAGTCCTAGCATTCCATTGATCTTGATCCCAACATCAAGCTAGTTAGATAGAAACATAGGCCAGTCAACCCCGAAGATTGAGCCCCTCATGAGAAAGGAACTCTCCAAACTCATTGAGGCCAAAATAATTTTTCCAATTAAGTATTCTACTTGGGTGGAAAATATGGTCTCAGATAAGGAAGAAGAAAGGTGAAATCCGGATCTAAATAGGGATTATCTCAAAGATCATTATCCTTTACCCTCCATGGAGAAAATAATACAAATAGTGGTAGGTTTTGAGAGATTCTCCATGCTTGATGGTTATTTAGGTTTTAACCAGATCAAATTGAAAGAAGAAGATCAATATAAGACCGTGTTCACTACCAAATGGGGAATGTTTTCTTATCGAAAAATGCCTTTTAGCTTATCGAATGCGGGTGCCACCTTCCAAAGAGCAAAAAATATTGCTTTCTAAGGGTACATCAATCAGTTAATCTTGGTTTACTTGGATGATATTATTGTTTTATCCAAGAAAAGTGAGGATCACATGAAGCACCTGGAGAAAGTGTTTGAAAAATTCAAGGAGTTTGGTATAACCCTTAATCCTAAGAAGTGTAACTTTACAGTCCCTAGAGGCAATCTCTTAGGGCATGTTGTTTCAAAGGAAGGAATTGCCATTGACCCAGAAAGAATTATAGCCATTGTGGCTCTTTCCTTTCCATCTCACAAGAAGGTTTTGTAGTCTTTCCTTGGGAAAATCAACTTTTTTAGGTGCTTCATTCCTAACTTTGTGGGTTTGGTAAGAACTATTACTCTCATGCTCAAGAAGGACGCAACATTCAAGTTGACCATGGAAGAGAAGGAAATATTTGAAAAGATAAAACAAGAGATTGCTCAAGCCCCAACATTGATTAATCTAGATTATGCCAAGAATTTCATCATATATGCTCACATGACATAATCCAGCATAGCTGCAGTTTTGACACAGCTCAATGATAAAGGAATGGAGTATCCTATGGCAATTTTTAGTCAAATACCAAATAATTATGAGCTCAAGTATAGTCACATTGAGAAACAAGTGTTTTCCATCATGAGAGCCTTGAAGAAATTCAAAAGTATGATTGTTGTTAGCCGCATAAAGGTTTTAGTATTACATTCCAGAGTTAGAGACTTCATTATGGGAGCATAAATCAGTGAGAAACAAGCTAGATGGGTGACTAAAATCATGGAATATGATGTGACCATTAAGGCTACAAAGTTAGTAAGGGGAAGAGAACTTTGCGAGAAGTTGGCTCTAGATGTTGTGGAATCTCAAGAGACTGCCTTCATGAATTAAGTGCCCACAAATGACGAGCTACCATGTAATGTTGAATGGAATCAAGATGAAAGGAATGTATTCAATTATCATAGTTGGATTTCTGATATTTCAAGGTTTATGTCTACTGGTACATACCCTCTTGGTTTGAATAAAGGAAAAGAGAAGACACCTAAGGTTGCAATAAATTCCTTATGCATTAGTTGATGGCATCCTTTTCAAAAGAAACATTGATGGAGTGGTGCTTCTCAGGTGTATTGAAGGTGAGAAATGTGACACGGTTTTGACGGAGTTCCATGATGGATTCTCAGGTGACATTTCTCTGCTAAAGCTATACCCATGAAGATCATAAAAGAAGGCTATTTCTAGCCTACGTTGTTCATGGATGCTCACAGGTGGATTAGAAAGTGCAAGGAATTTGCGCTCTTCACTAGAAAGAAAATATTGGCAGGCCCTACCACTTCATCCAATTCAATTAGACCATTCATTTACACATGGGGTCTTGAATTCATTGGGATGATCGATCCCCCATCCAGCACTGGTCATAAATGGGTTCTTACAACCACAAAATATTTCACCAGGTGGATTGAAGCCGCGCCATTGAAGGAAGCCACTAAATAAGTCATCTTGGAATTTCTTGAAGAAATTGTTACAAGGTTTGGCATCCCTCAGACTATCATTTCTGATAATGCAAAGGCTTTATTGGGATCAAAGATCTCTAATTGGGCTTTGGGACTTGGGATTTATCTGAAAAAACTTCTTCCAATTATTACCCCCAAGGTAATGGATTGGCGGAATCTACTAACAAGAACCTAATCAAAATCATGAAAAGGACAATGGACATCAATCAAAGATAGTGGCACGCAAAGGTAAAAATTCTCTTTAGGTGGATAGGATAATAACGAAGAAGGTTGTTGGCACTTCTCCCTACAAACTAGTATATGGTAAAGAGGCAAGATTTCCATTGTCACTTGAGTTTCCTTCATTTGATTTGGCTCAATAACTTGAATTTGAAGGCACAAATCAAAGGGAAATCTGAATGGCTAGAATTGGTGGAACTAGAGGAAAATAGGAATGCCGCCATGGTCAAGATGGAACAACATCAGGCGTCAACCAAACAGTGGTTTGACAGAAAAGTCTAAAAATCAAACATTCAAGGTTGGAGATCTGGTTTTGAAGTGGGATGTGGATCGAGCTAAATCATAGAGACACTCCAAATTTGATGCTATTTGGAGTGGACCATACATCATCACCACCTTGTAAGGTGGCCAACTCATTTGAGTTTTCATATCTTAATGGGAACGTGTTTCAAATCCCAGTCAATGGGATTCATCTCAAACCTTCTCATTAATATTTTTCATGCATCTTGTATATAGTAGATTAGAATTTCAATTCCTCTAAGTTCTTTTATCACATTATTTTGTTGGTAGTGTAGGTTTCTTTCCCTAAGTTCTTTGCATAGTTTTGTTTCTTGGAGATGTATCTTGTGAACTATTTCATCATGTTCTCAAGAATTTTTTGAAGGAGGTTTAAAATATTAAGGATTAGTTGCATATTAACTTAAAAAATCAAATGCAAGAGAAACTAAATTAGAATCAAGAAATTTCAAGTTGACTCCATGCCCAATGGATGACTAAGGCTATTGATCATCTCATCTAGTAGGAAGATGGCCCCTATGAGTCACCAAAAATGTTGTCTATTTTTGCATCCCTTGTAAAAATAGAGCAAATTGGTTTTTTGCATACTTGGATTGATTGGCCACGTGAAATTGTTTGAGCATGCCATGGATTGAAAGGACAATGCATGGATAAGGATTGAAAACCATAGAATAAAGGACATGATCTTTGATGGATCCATGGGAAAAGTTGAAGGACCACAAGGGTCTAGGTTTATTCCATGAAAGCTTAGAATTAGGATGTGAAGGTTCTTAGCAAGCCATGATATACTAAAGCAAAAACCATGGGTAGAAGCAAATCAAGGAAACCTGCAACTATTGGTATAAACTATGTGATAAGTGGATAGACCGTGGGTCAAGCAAAGGGGACACAACATATGGATAGGATTGTAGTTCAAGATTTGAAGCTAGATCGAGTGGACTCATGGAATTAAGTAGTAAGGATGGTCAAAGCCGTAGAGTTTAGATGATCCACGCCGCTAAAAGAGTCAAAATCCGTGTAACAAATGAAATATAAATAGTTTTATGCGGGGAGTTGAAATTAATAGTAAATTTAGAATCTGACAACCAAATCCTTATAAATCTGATATTATTGAAGGAATATTTTCCTCCTCTATGGAATAAGATAGAATTTTCTAAATCGGGAAGGCAGGAGGTGGGAAAAGAAAAAGGTAGACATCCCCAACACGTAAAAGTTCTACTCGTGATGGCTCAACCACTAGAATTAAATGCAGTATGTGCGGCGTTCCTTATTTAACAAGAAAATGATGTGAGGAGACGTGAAGAATTTGCAAAGATAATCAGATATTTTTAGAGAATTAAATGAATTTGGTCGGCTAGTGGAAGGAGAATTCGAATTTTCCCTCTCTTTCTTCTTATTCTCCTTCTTCAAATTTTCTATATATTGTAAAATGATGCCTTGTTTTAAGGTTGGAAACTTTGGGAATACGAGGGCATCATTTGCATGTTGTACAAGTGTTTTACATCTTCCTCCTGTATGATGATTTGTGCATGATATTCAAGCAATAAAATCTTTGGTTTTATGGCTCATCTTGGTGTTAGCTATTATTTTGTTGTGTTCTCTTGCCTCTCATTCATTCCCAGGTGTGTTATATGTGTATTTCAGAGGTCTGTGTTTATTGTGCATTGTGAAGGTGGAACTCTGGATGTGATTTTAATCTGTGGCCTTCGCTTTGGCCCTCTTCATCTTCATTTTCTTCCATTTTCTCTCTTTCCTGAGTACTCACCCCCTTATTTTGGTGTTATGGCATTCTCTAGTTTAGGTTTATGTTTTATGCATCTCCTTCTCACCTTGGTCCCTTGGAAAGTTAGAGTAGAGATAGATAGTTGCATTTCAATTCCTAGGAGTAGTTTAGCATTAGAGGTAAGTAGAGGAAGTCAGCCTTCTCTGGAGGTCTGTCTCAGTTTGAGTCCCCCAACTTGGAGACAGTCTCGTGTTGTTTCAAATCCTGAATTGTCTATTATTCGGGCATGGGTGTATATTTGAGCTTCAAGATGTACATTGGAAGTTAAACACATTATATATGCAATAATATTATTAAATCTAATTTTAATCTCTATGCATTTTATAATTAATATATTCTTCCTTTTGAGCCTACTAATCTATGCCAAAAATTCACATAGCTTTAAGGCTTCCACAATATAATTCTTTATTTCAACAACCCATTTACGAAACCCCAATTCTATTTCAAGTTACATACCTACACATATATTTATATATCCATTATATAAATTCTGGATTTGTTTGTTATCATTTGTATCTTTTCAATATGATTTATTTTCTATGAATAAACTCTACCATAGGAAAAATTGTCTACCCTAGCATCTACTAGGCCATAATTCTAATTTGGAAAAAGCATTCGTTTTCCTTGGCCCTTCATGGATCACTTGTTTTTAAATAGGAAACACAGTGTTTTTTGGTCCTGCGGTCACTTTTGTTCTTTGTCTACTATTATATTCACAAAGATTAAGAATTTAGATTTATAAAACAAATTCATTATGAACATGATATTTTTACCTTTTGGAATAGATTAACGGCCGCTAGGATGTAACGAGTAGATGGGGTCATATGTAAAAACTTGTTTTTATATATTATCACTCACAATTCCGAGTTTCTATATTTTTCATAAATGTAAAATAATTCTGCCAAAATAGTATAAGAAGCAGATAAAACTATATGTATACCTGTATAACATATTAAATATATGATTTTACATGTATATTTATGTATCCATTATATAAACACCAGATTTATTTGTTTTAATCTTTTATAGCTTTTCAATATGATTTCTCCTGTATGAATACACTCTACATGAAAAAAATTATGCATGCAGTAGCACCCGCTAGGCTATAATTATTATTTTAGAGAAACCATTTATTTGGTGTTAGCAATCACTTTTGTTATTTGTCTCATGTTATCTATGCAAAGATTAAGAATTTAGATTTATAACATAGCTTTATTATGAACATGATATATTTACCTTTAGGAATAGCTTAGCAGCCGCTAGGGTGCAACAAGTAGATTGTGTTGTATTTAAAAACTGGTAGTATAACTTCTAGGTCGCTAGTCCAAGTTTTTTTTTTGTCCTAAATGTGAAAATATTCTGCCAAAATCTCATTAGAAATATAAGAATTCTAGACGTATAGTTGTGTAACACATGAAAAACATGATTCTAAGCATACACAACTTCATTATGAACATGATATATTTTCCTTTAAGAATAGTTTAGTGACTGCTAGGGTACAATGAGTCCAAGTCTATACATATACTATTATATAAATTCAAGATTTATTTTTTACCGTTTATATAAACTCCTTTTTTGAATACAATCTACATGAAAAATTGTTTCCTACTCTAGTGACCGCTAGGCTATAATTTCTTATTTGGATGCAGTCTTTGTTTACCTTTGGGGACTCACAGATAAGTAAATTTTGTTATAGGTAACACACTTTTTTGGGTCAAGTGATCATTTTTTATTTATCTCGCGTTAAATACGCAAAGACTAACAATTAAATTCATAATACAACTACATTATAAAAACAATATATTTACTTTTAAGAATAGCTTAGCGGTCATTAGGCTTCATCAAGTATATCACATTGTATCTAAAAAACTTGTTGTAAATCTTTGTGGTCTCTCATCCACTAGGTTAGCCCTAGATATAACATTAAGAGCTTACGATTGGTTGGATTAAAAAATTAAATTAAAATATTTTGAGCTAAGCGGGCGTTGGGTAGTTACACACTATAATATTTTGATCTTATTGGGTGTTATAATCTATCCAATTACCAAATGATATTTTGAGCTTAGAGTCTGCTATCTTATGACACAACATAATATTTGGATATTAGAATTCTCTAGGTTTCAGTAAAATAAAGTAAGATATTATAAGCTTAGTGGTTGGTTAGGTTATGCCAAAACATAATAATATGATCTTAGTGAATATCGGTATTAAGATCTTAGCGTCCACTAGGTTATAACACAACATACTATTTGTGTATTTAATTCTCTAAGTTATGTATCACAAAGAAGATGCAAAGAAGATGTGTTTAAATTAGTTGAACTTATCGTATTATTTTAAGATTTTAAATTAAGATATTTTTAACTTAGCACCCACTAGGTTATGCTACCACATAATCGTTGGAACCTAGCAGTAGTTAGGATTTAATAAACTAAATTAAGGTATTAAGAGCTTAGCGGCTGCTAGGTTATGCCACAACATATTATTTGGGTATTCAATTCATTAGGTTATGTATCACAAACATGACATGTATTGCAAAGAAGATGCAAATAAGATGTGTATAAATTAGTTGAATTTATCGTATGATTTTAAGATTTTAAATTAATATATTTCGAACTTAGCGCCCACTAGGTTATGCTACCACATAATCATTGGAACCTAGTAGGTGGTTAGGATTTAATAAACTAAATTAAGGTATTAAGAATTAGCGGCCGCTAGCTTATTTCACAACATATTATTTGGGTATTCAATTCACTATGTTATGTATCGCAAACATGATATGTATCGTAAAGAAGATGCAAACAAGATGTGTATAAATTAGTTGAATTTATCGTATGATTTTAAGATATTTCATAGCTTAGCGCTCGCTAGGTTATGCTACCACATAATCATTGGAACCTAGTAGTGGTTAGGATTTAATAAACTAAATTAAGGTATTAAGAGCTTAGCGGCCACTAGGCTATGCCACAACATATTATTTGGGTATTCAATTCTCTTAGGTTATGTATCGCAAACATGATATGTATCAAAAAGATGTGTATAAATTAGTTAAATTTATCTGTATGATTTTAAGATTTTAAATTAAGATATTTCAAGCTTAGCACCCGCTAAGTTATGCTACCACATAATCATTGGAACCTAGCGGTGGTTAGGATTTAATAAACTAAATTAAGGTATTAAGAGCTTAACTACCACTAGGTTATGCCTTAACATATTATTTGGGTATTCAATTCGCTAACTTATGTATTGTAAAAGAAGATATATATAAATTAGTTGAATTCATTCTATGATTTTAAGATTTTAAACTAGGATATTTCGATGATAAGTCTTCAAAAAATAGTACATGAGGAACCAGTCCATGATAAGTCTTCTAGCAGTGGACTCCCATGATGATTATAAAGTAAATTATCGTACTAAATATATGCCAAAATATGGGGAAGAGTTGTAATTAGCTTCACTTCACCCACAAATACTTCCTATATCTATACACTTCGCTATACAGACAACCATTCCGGCCCTTAATAAAAAACTAAAGATAAAATACATCCAGGAAAGATTAGGTCGTTCAGCCTCTCAGCTCCACCTCATCGATGATCTTGACATTCCATCCCCTTTACTCTTATCAGAGGAGGAGGATGAATCGACACAACATTTCAACATTTTCACTTTAGCGCCAATAGGGGGAGTTCTATACCCTGATTTTCTGCAACTGCCTCTAGACCACGTGCAATCACCTGACATCCCCCACATCAAGGCATGGACATGATACTTAAGGATAACTAGACGCTCTTCCAACTTCTCATTATCCTTATGCAAGATAAACTACCCCAAAGAGTTGGACAATATGTTTTCCACACTTAACCCTTGCGCCATGTCAAAAATGTTCCTCTTACCCTTTGGACTTGTTTGGGTCAAGCATTATCTTGCACATGATTATCACAAATATCACAATTCATCTTCTTCTTTAAATGGATCTATGACTGACCAAACCTTCTCGAGCCAATTCCACATAGTCTGCATTCCGAATTTTCCCATCCATCCAAGAAGTAAACGATTCCCCAATGTCCTTTCCTGTCATAGCTCTTTGTCCTCTTCCTGGTAGGACCACACTCAATGCTACCCAAGAAACCACCAACATCCTTGTCACCATCATAGAGAGACAGGAAGCACAATGAGAAAAAATGAAAAGAGGAAAGGGGTAGTGAAATGTCTAGCTGACCTAGAGATATAAAGCCACCAACACACAACACACAAAAGGAGGTAAGTGTGATGGTACTAAAGATCATCGATTAGATATCCTAATCATAAATATCATGATTCCCATTAAAAATCTTAAATTCTGATGTCATCTTACATCTCACGTGTGTATAACCCTTAATCGATTATGTTCTATCACATGAATGTAATCTATCGATGTCATAAATTACCATTAAAGCTGCACATGCCATATCCTTTTGTCGCCAAAAAAGGTTACCCCTCCTAATAATCTAATAATTTTTATTAAAATCTTATAAGTTGCTACATTTTGACAAATTAAAGTAAGCTATTTTGAGCTTATTGACCTCTAAGTTAATCAAATATGTTAACTTTGGAGAAATGTATAGCAATCAAGATTTGTATAAATTAGTTGAATTTATTATATGATTTTAAGATTTCAAATTAAGATATTTCAAGCATAGCACCTGCTAGTTTATGCCACGACACAATCTTTGTAGCCTATCGGTGGTTAGGATTTAATAAATTAAATTAAGATATTTTCAAGTTAGAGGCCACTAGGTTATGCCACAACATAATATTTGGATCTTAGCAGTCTCTAGGTTTCAACAAAAGAAAGTAAGAACTTAAGAATATAATATTTTGAGCTAAAAATTCAATAGTATTTAACAAACAAAAGAAAGGCATTTTGAGTCCAATGTCCTCTAGGTTATGCTTAAACATAACCTTGAAAATTTATATTGTAAACTTAGAAGTCACTAGGTTTCATAAAATTAAATTACGTTGTTTTGAGCTTAGCGACCTCTAAGATTATCAACAATGACATTGACTTTGGAGATCTTTACAGTCTTATAATCAAGACCATTGAATCAATTAAGTCTTAATTCTTTGACATGCCTTATCCTTCAAGATTTCCTTGGTTATTAAGATGACTCACTTTTCCCACCTGCTTGAGGATCTCCAAGAATATCTTGGATGACACTACTCAAATGCTTCAACACCATGAGATATACCCTAATTATGCCACAACACCTATTTGCATTTGGATATTAGCTTTCATATAAAGGCAATAATTAGATATATGTACCTATGGTATCTGAATCAACTCCATTATTTGGAATCCTCCATCATTAGCAGCATATCCTTTATCATCATTCATAGCCTTGATTCTTGAAGTAAACCTCAAATATAACTTCTACTATTACAACCTAGGTCTAGATAGGTACTTTCTTAGAACTTATGCTCAAAAGCATAAGATGGTTGCTCCTCACTTCCCTCAACCCATGTTAAGGTATGATTTTTGAGCTTATTACAAGTTACTTAGACATTTTCCATAGCCATATCCTCCTATCAAATATCTAAATCTCTTGCTTAGCGCTTCATTAGGTTGTAACCCTTTCAATACAAATAGATCCCCATATAGCTCAATTCTCCGAAACAACTAGGAACACTTGAAAACATATTTAAGGATTTTACTAAGTATCTTAATGGTTGCCTTATTCCTTTGTACAGTATTGGACTTCCTTTGAGATAACATCCCCTATGCAAATTAGGTTCTATACAGGTCCTACAGACCATAAAATCATTCCCTTGCAAGCTCAAAAGAAGCACTAGGAGCATAAATCAAAAAGGGAAATATATTAAGATGATTGCGGCTACTAGGTTTTTCCTTGACTCCATGTATTTACCATTCATGCAACAAATTCACTCAAACTGTCTTAAACTGTGCATGGGTTCATATCATTGACTATATATTTTCACTAACATATCTTCTTCCACAAGTGTGAATTGGATCTTGAGGTTTTCTAATCTATAGACCTCATTAAAACATATCTCCTCTAATCAGATTTTGAATTATGAAAAATGCAATTTATATTATCAAAATTCCCTAGTTAACATCCCAAGAGCATGTTTTCAATTGCTACAGGGACAAATAAATAGTTTCAAGAGATGATTAAATTGATAAACATCCCCTTGGAATCCCTTTGGAAGATCTACATTTCCAAAATCATAAGTCTCAATTTTAGAGATTTCACTTTTTACATCAACCATGTGCAAGGTTTACCATGAATGCATAGTAAAAGATATGAATAAATGTGCTATTCATAACATGGAATTCTTAGAGGGTTGAAATCATCCAAGTCTCATTCCATTATCTTCATCACTGGTTATTACAACCTCTCCATAAAGAGTTATAGCCTATGAAACAAATTTCCAAATTATTCTTTAACTTAGCAACTAGGTTATTGCCACAACTATACCCTGGAATTGTTCAACCATACCCTAGGTTTACATAGAAATCAGTTCAAACCTCCCTTACTTGAATGAAATTTTGGATCCAAAGAATTTAATAGATTCCAAAAGTTAAATCTTAGCCCATTTTTTTCCTGTCCACACATTATGCCTTAGAAGGCATTAAACACATACACAAATTTGAAATGTCAAACCACACAAGTAGGAGGGTTTCATGAAAATTCAACTTCTAGGACTGGTAGATTGAAGAACTAACATAGATAAACCCATAATAAGTGATCAACAACATGATATTTAGGTGACATTGCAATTTATAGCAATGAATCTAGTATAAATTAGTTAATTTATTTGTATGAAGTTGAAGATTTGGAAACAAGATATTTCAAGCTTAGCACCCAATAGGTTATGTCCAGTAACATGAATATTTGGAGACTACAAGTGGTTTCAAATACTTTGACGCTCTAGTGGCCAAAGGTTTGCTGCCACAACATATTATTTGGAGATTGAATTCGCTAGGGTTTAATAATTCATAGTTACAATATTTTACAGAAATTAACAAATTACAGGAAGATATTTTGAACTTAGATGACGCTAGTTTTAAACTAATGACATAATATATGGAGGTTACAGTTGATAGGATTAAACAAATTAAATTAACATATTTTGAACTAAGCGGAGACTAGGTACTTCCATAATATATTATTTCACTCCATAGTGGTTGTCTATCATTTAACATGTTACTGAATGATATTTTGAGCTTAACATCCACTAGATTATGACACAACATAATATTTGGTGCTTAGCGCTCACTAGGTTTAAGTACAAAATAATATAAGATATTATTATATATATTATTAGCTTGGCTGTCAATGTGGGTTACGCCAAAACATAATATTTGGATCTTAATGGTGACTAGGATTTATAAAATTTGAATCAACATAGTTTGAGCTTTGCGGCGTGCTAGGTACTTAAACAATATATTATTTCGAGCTCAAAAGATAGTAGCAGTTAACAAACAAGGGAAAGATATTTTGATCTTCGGGGCCACTAGGTTTTTCCACAACATGTTATTTGGTGATTTCATCACTAGGGTTTAATAATTCATAATTAAGATATTTTACATCATCTAACAAATTAGAGGTAAATATTTATAAATTTTTTGGTGCTTAAACCACAATATAATATTCTGAGCTTAGTTTTCACTAGCACCTAACTAGTAAGAGAATTATATTTTGATATTAGACAATGGTACATTATGCCACACCATAAATTTTTGGAGCTTGGTGGTCATAGGTTTTATCAAAATAAAGTAGGATACTGTGATCATGAGAAGCCACTAGGTTATACCAAGACATAAAATTTGGAGCATAGAATCTTAAGGATGTAAGAAAACTCATTAAGATATTAGGAGCTTAGCCGCAACTACGATATGCCAAAACATAAAACTATTTGGAATTAGAGTAAAAGTGGATTTTTCCCAAATGACCCGCATACTTGCACAAAAAATACCTCATGAACAGATATTATAGTGAAACAAGAAGAGAACAATCTCGTATGCAGCAAAAAAAAAAACCAAAAATTCCCAAACTGGACAAAGCCAAATTACATTTTATGGATATTCATGAGAGTAGTTGCTTCATCCTTAGCATCAATAATAGGGCTTCCTTCAACCAGCATGTCCACTAACTTAATGTGTTCCAGGAAGTCTTCGTTGATTTTCAATCAGGTCATGTCCATGTGAATTTTCCATTCCTTGATAGCAGATACTGAGTGTAACATAATCTTCAATGGCCTCATGCGATCAGGAGAGATCTTCTCTAAATGCTCCTTGTGTTCCAAAGCTACAGTGGGGGAGCCCATTTTCTTTGACAGAGGAGAATTAGGGTAAACCGAGGAGATATCTCACAACACATCTAGAATTTCCAAGTCCATGCTAACTTCCATGTAAAAATGAGGGAGGGAAGCCGCACATGCTTCCGTGATCAGGTGAGTTGAGTCAGTTTTAGCCATTACAATGTCTGTGGAGATGAGAGGAGAAGCCAGAGAAGCGTCGAGCAAGAGGTGGAGAGGAAGTAGATGTCGGGTCTGAAAGTGGTTCAGAGACCTTAGAGAGTTCTCTAAGGGGTTCTGAAAGGGTTAAGAGCCATCCAGAGAAGATGAGGGAGACCCAAGAGAAAAATAATGGGGGGAGACCACCAGACCACTCTGGCTAATGATCATGATGTCTGAATTAGAGTCAGAAGGGAGAAGAAGGTGGCAGTGACGATGGCATGGAAAGAGGGAGTCTGGTTGTGGAAGAGGAGGGGGGACATGATGCTGATTTCCTGGCTTAGAGGGGAAGCATGAGATTTCTTTTTGGGAAGATTCCATTTTAAAGAGAAAATAAAAAAGGCCTTGGTGTAGGAAAGGACCTTCATCTTCTCTAACCAGTTTAAGGGACCTCTCAAGCGATTGAAACAAAAAATCTGCAAATTTTACCTTCCGATCATGTCGAAGATGTGCAAGAAGAAAAATTTGAGGTCCATAGATCACTTTGTAGCATCACTCCAGCATGAAGTACCTCCTCAATTGTTAGCAACCCTATCCCAAGGTTGTGGAAGTGATTCTCATTCATAGCCTGAGTGATACATTGTCATATTTTCACCAGGACACAGGAACTCATCCATCTCCTCCTGAAGTGAGTTTAAAATAAATGTCTCCCTCCATGGGGAGCCCCATCACAGCTGCAATGGACTCTGTCGAAATAAAAAAATTCATCTTTCCCACTTTGACTCTTCCTTTCTTCCAGGTTGCCAGCACACTATTGGTCACTCAGAACAGAGTGACCAAGACAATCTTTCCATAAACGACGTAACACCACCATCATGCAAAATATTCCATACTACTGGGTCGGCCTTGACCTCTTCATAGGAAGAAGGCTCAATGTGTTTGATGGTGCCACCCATAGTGAACATGGCTATTGTGACAGTGATTGCCAAAGGCTGATATAGATGATTCTTAAATAGATATGTCGAGCACCTTCATTCCAATATTCAACATGTGTCTCCAATATTTCTAATTGAAATATTTCCTAATTAGTAATAGTCATTAATTGGTCCCGTCCATCACACGAACGCAATCTATGAATGCCATAAATGACCAAAAAACCCACAAATGTCGTATCCTCTTGCCGTCATCAAAAGAGGTTATTCCTCAACATAACCTAACAAATTTATTGTAATCTTAGTTAATGTTCATGCCAACTGCAACATTAATTAGTTAATGTTCTTGTAATTACTGCATTTAGTGGAGGTTTAAGGTTTGAATGTTAGTGATATTAGATGTATTTAGTTAATATATATTATAAAGGAAGAATATGCAAACAAAATGGAAGCAAGGTGAAATAACTAACATTGTTAGACATGATTTCATACTGTATAGATTATCAGACAACAAATCATAAAGCAATATCTTATTAGAATTTCTTTATTGACACATCTATTTGTTACATTTAGGTTCTCCAAGGTTGTTCATTCTACACATGGAAATGAAGAGGGTAAGCATAGGGATGTTACAGGGAGCACAAAACAACACTTGTGATGGGCATTTTTTTGTGAGATTTGGTGAGGTGATTTCACAAAACACTGTTTGACTAGAATGAGATGGGGACAGGTGTTGTCTCAAAAAAAATGCATCCCCATGAGTCCTCTCCATCCCGGTTTTGATTTTTTCAATGGAGAGCAAAGTGTTTAGTTCACACCAATATAAATTAAATGTAGATACAATTACATGGTACGTGGCAAGAATAATATGCTTATTGGGTTTGTGTTCTCTTACAGGTACAAATACACGTACAATTACAGGTACATGAAAAGAATACTGATACTTTTCATATTTTAAATAGCCTCGTGGATGTTAAAATTTATTCTTATATTGAACCCTTACGTGACTTCAGACTGGTGTGGGTATATATATTAACTTTAATCAAGATTGTTTTGTTGTACAGGTACAGTTAGCAGTTGGTTGTTTATATTACTTCAAGCGTAGTGGTCACTTTCATTTTAAAAAGTTACTGAATTATATTTTGAACTTAGCATCCGCTAGCTTATGACACAACATAATATTTAGATCTTTGTGGTCTCAAGGTTTCAAAAAAGAAAGTGAGATATTATTTTGATTTTAGTGGTCACTGGGATTTAACAAATTAAATCAACCTAGTTTGAGCTTAGTGGCCGAATGTATTTGAAGAATATAATATTTTGAGCTAAAGAGTCACTATCATTTAACAAGTTAAAGAAAGACATATTGAGTTTAGTTTCTGCTAGTATCTCTAGTGTTAATCTCATGATGAATTTCCACCTGGTTGGAGGATTGAATTGATATAACAAAAAAGGTATAGTAGTTTGGGATTGAAGTGAAATTTGTAACCTATTTTTTAAATTTGTTACTACTTGAACATAGAAGTGTGACTAGCATCGTGGATGTTAAAAGTTCTTCTTATTGGAAGGATTGAAATATTTTTTAATTACTACAAAATGCCTTTTATGTTGTACTTATAATATGTTGTTTGTTTGAATGAAAAAATATTAAATATGTTTCTAAAATAGTTTGATGTCTTTTAAACGTCCTAGATCAATTATTTTCACAAAAACACTTTTTCTTACATGCATTGATGGAGATCAATGACTACAATGCTTAAGTATAACACCTGACATATCAGTTATTGGACCAAACATATTCATTGTCAAAACATATGTTGTCTTGCAAAGGATTTTTGGAGGAAAATTTTTTACTAAGGATTTACTCCCCAAGGTCAACAAGATGAAATCTGACTTGCCTTAACTAGAATTGAATTGTAAAGTATTGGAGGATGAAAATTGTATTTATTTGAAATATTTGTTAATTACTACAAAATACCTTTTATGTTGTACTTATAATATGTTGTTGTTTGAATGAAAAATATTGAACATGTTTCTAAAATAATTTGATGTCTTTTAAACATCCTAGATCAATTGTTTTCACAAAAATGTGCTTTCCTACATATGTTTATGGAGATCAATGACTATAATGCTTAAGTATAACACCTGAAATATCAGTTCTTGGACAAAACATATTCATTGTCTGAACATATGTTGTCTTGCAAAGGATTTGTAGAGGAAAAATTTGATTAAGTATTTACTCACCAATGTCAACATGTTTTTCTAGTTATCTGTTCAAAACAAGATTTTAACCCTTGAAAATGTGAGAAAGGATAAAATTAATAATTGTACCATACAGCAATATCCTTAAAGATACTAAAATTTTTTTTCTGAAAGAGTTTGATAAATGTAATTATTCATACCCCTAGAAAGGGTAATAAATGTGCATATTATCTTGCCAAATTGGGGGCTAAAGGTAGGTAATTTTAAAGTTTGTGTGAGAGGGGAGATGATATCACCAATGTTATTAATCTCATTAAGAACATTAAGTACTGATGTGTCTAGTGGCTCTTTTCCCTCGTTGGGATGTCATCCTTGATACTTATGGTTAGCAGGACCCTTCGCACGTGCATGATATATGGTGGGATTTGTATTAATTTTTCTCTTACGATTCATTTTGGCCATTGATTCTTCCATTTTCAATCTCAATCAACTAAAACTATGGGAGGTGGTCATTCGAGAACTCGATCCACAAGCTATGGTGCCCTGAAGGACAACCCCTCCTTGTGGCACATTATTAAAAATTGGGGGGTTTAGGAATTTCATCTCAAAAATCACGGGGTCTGATCCTTATCTTGCATTGGAGTTTGGTGGGGCATGGAACAATGGAAAACATGGTGATATATGACATGGAAATTTAGGTTTCAAAGGATTCGATAGCATAAGTGACCTGAAATGGAGAGGGAGGGATTAAATATATTCAAAGACCACACTAGACACAAGCACGAAATTGAGACTTTCTTCCGTGGTAAAGAAATGGTTTACCTTTTGTTAGATGATATAGCTAGATTCTGCATCCCTGATATTTGGAATACGGTCTGCCTCCACCTTATGAGGTACATTACTCTTGAAGTGAATTATAGAAATATATTTACTCACCATCTTACTATGCTTAATATGTTTAGGCATAAGATTGTCTATGAGCCTTCCCTTTTTCTTGTTTATGTCACTCTTTGTGTCGGTGAATGATTTTAAACAAGGAAAGATTGATACCCTGATATACCATGGACTAATTATTTTTATTTTTAAGAATGGTAAACTGGTGGTGGAAAAGGAATTAGAGCCCAAATCCAAGGATTCAGATGAAACTTATACTCTTGCAAATCATATGAACAAACTAAGGAGAAAGAAGAGTGAGGAACCTCAGGGGAAGGGAAATCTTGGTACTGTGGTTGCAAGTTCTTTGATTGATACAAAAGGTGAGTCATCTAAAGGGAAAGAGAGAGTGGAGATGGGTTGTAATGTGGCTTTTGATAAAAGTTCTCTCAGGGTGAGTTAGGTGGAAATGGATATGGAGGCCTTAGGAGAAGTTGGAATTATGGGAAACAGTGTCATTGGACATCAATGCCTCTAAGAAAATTTTCATCACCAAAAAATCTGTTAGGGCCGATATGGTAGAGATTAAAAGTATTGGTTTTGGAGTTACAAGGGTGCATGTGGTCAAGTTGGAGCATGGACAAAAATTTCACAGGTATAATCTCCACCTTAGTAGTTCTAGTGAGGAAGAGAAGGTTGAAGATGACATCCCTATCATGAGCGAGTAGGATGATCATATGAATAGGAAAGGAAGAGCGTCAACTGGAGGAGTACAAGTGTTTGAAGACTAACTAGTTTGTTGGCTCTTGGAGATTTTGTTTGACTGTTTGTGGATTGTATCATTTGGGATGTTTTCCCCTCCATGTTTTGTGATTTTTCCTTGTATTGATTTGTTGGACTATAGTTTGGGATAAGTTTTTTTTATCCCTTTTTGTCCTGTTTCTTTATTGTTCACTCTTGATGATGCTCACGATGAATTCTATTGTAAGGTTTATCAGTGCCTTAATCCCTGTATAAAGTAGCAAATCATTATGTTCATGTATATTTAATAAACCTTGTATAATAGTAATTTTATTAATGTCATTTTAAATTAAACAAGATAGAGCGACAAGTTCATGCCTCATGGTTGGGAGATGTGCTAGTTGTGCGATTATTTTAAAAAATTTCTATAATTTTTTGCATTATGTGCTTTATATTGCTAAGAATAACCACTTTCGAATTTTGATAGAAAGTACAATGTACCAATACTTAATGTATAAATTATGCACATACGGTATGTCGACATCCACATAATGCTAAAAAATAGAAAATAGAAAGCCCCTATGTAATGATTTTGAATGCATAAAATATGTATATACTTTAAGTACCCAATTTAAATGTTGCACATATTATAAATACCCACGTTAAAATTCAAGTAGAAAACAAAACAAAAAATTATGCCTCAAATATATAATTCTTTGGAAAAACATAGAGCGACCTAGAATCATATTATGTTTGAAAATAATGCAGCAATATAAGTGGCATTTTGAAATACATAATATGCTAGATTTTTCAGGTGCAATAAAAAAAACACCATGATTTTACAAGTTGAACATGTCTACCTAAAGATAAAAAATTTCTATTAAATGGAATAGCCAAAATAAACCAGTTAAAAGATTTATCACAATAGCAGTAACTAATAATAGTATTATTTTTCTTGTCTTTAACACAATATAATCCATATAAAAAAAATTATGGTTAAAAAAATTAATATAAACATAGAAAAAAATTATATTTTATAAAATTTAACTCACAAATCTAATTTTTATTGCAAACAGGGATAAAGCAAAGATTAAACTTTTTGACTAGAAAAAACAAAATAGTAAAAAACATATAGGAGTGGGATGGGATTTAATTTAGAATTATTTATAATGTGATTTGTTAAATAAATTTTATTAATTTTTATGAATATTGTACTATTCTGGATGTGCCACTTGTCCAAGCATGCAAATACATCTTCCCTTTTTGGATAAACATTAAATGTAGTGAATATTCTATTAACATTTGTTTTTCTAAATCTCATATCTTATTTAAAGATTAGACAAATGTCTTTCTTAGAATTATGATTTTTATTAAATAGGATAAATCAATGTTGCAACAAGGCCTCATATTTGTCAAATAAATACTAAATAGCAAATAAAGAAAAATATAAATAAGTTTTGTAGATTAAAAAATTATTTAAATAAAATATAAACATTAGAAAGTTGAAAAGTTATAGAATTTTTTTATTTTGATTGGTGGATTGAGGAGAAATTTTAAGTAAGATGTTTAGAGTTTAGCACCTGCTAAGGTAACCTAATACTTCCACAATATAATATTTTGATCTTATGGATCGCTAGCATTTAACAAGTCAAAGAATATTATTTTTAGCTTAGCATCCGATAGCTTATGAGACTCCACAGTAATTGGATATTGTCATCATAGAGTCTGCTAGGTTATGCGACAACAACATATTTCGATGTACAAAAACTATGCTCATTTGTTATATAAGGGTAAATATGGGGGTTTTGAAATGATTTGAATCCTTTTTAAAAAATATCCTTAAGGTATAATATGACGTTGAAGCATAGAAGAGAGAAATCTCGTAGGCAACAAAAAACAAAAATCCACATAGCCACGACCTGAACAGAGAAAATTTACATTTTGTGAAAAAGTTTTGAGGATAGATGTTGCTTCCATAGTAGTATCACCTTAGAGTTTCCTTGTTCCTCAAATTGTCCTTTCACAACTCTGTATTTGTTCTTCTGTTCTCCAAAATTTGTTTGGTTCTCCTACTGTTGCATTACCATATTTTTTCACAAATAGGTCACTGTAATCCAACACCAACACATTGAATGACAACTCATTCTTAACATGAATATCTTCTAAAATATTGTCATTGACAAAGTCGATGATGTCGTAGCCATTGAATTTTGCTGAGTATGTGTAGTAAAGGACTATTTGAGGAATACAATAAGGTCAACAAAATAATATCAATTTTATCAAATACATCTACTCATCGATTCTTGTGCACCACCATAATCATAAATCGATTCTAATATTCACTTTTTTACTGTGCAAATTGAGCCACCATCCATACCACCGAGATTATTTTACAAGACATAACAAAAAAAGTTCTTGGTAGGTGTTATGGGTTTTTAAAAATTCTGCAAAATTTCCTCTCATGTTATTACAGATTAATATGTGTCATTTATCTATCAAGATGTGCTCCATTTCATCCTCTTTCACTGCTCTAACAAATGTTTACTATATCACAAAATTATTTATTTGATATAAAAAACTACCTCCTACAAAATATTTAATAACAAACTTGCTTCTGTTTAATTATTTACAAAATCCATAATCAGCTACAGAAATTTTTACAAGGATATAAGCCCTAATCAACTATTGAAAATTTTACATTAACAAAATTTCATAATTTTGGAGGGATTGAAGGTGAGAATGCATACCAATTTTTGGCAACGAGAGGAAATCAAAACGTTTCCAGAAATCGAGCACAGAATTTTTGGCGATTACCCTGGTGAGATTTCTCTATTGATGAATAAGCTTACGCATTGACGAAGAGAATAGAAAGACAAATGTTAAATATATAAACTCAAAAATTGTCTACTTATAGTGATATATAACCGACAAATCCAACAACCAATTTCATTGGCATGTGAATTTAAGAAGGCATGCATATGATTTTACATTGCTTTACATTAAACGGTTAATTAATGGCCGACAACATTTACATGCTCCAAAAAGAGCACATATTTCGAATGGCATGTGTACTTTTAAATGGAAAATGTTACATAGCTCGTTTTCATGGCTAATTAATGTTGAGGCAAGAACAACATTAATTAGCATTTTTCCTTACAAAATAATTATCATTAATACTGCATTTGGTATTGTAAAGAATTAATGTAAGAATTTAATATTATAATTTTTGTACTGTAAATAAAATCCCTTATATAATTCAGGTTAAATAAAGCTCTTATTTCTTGTGCTTGCACTTTGACATGTGAATCTTGATGGTCATATAGATATAGATATAGATATAGATATATATATATATATATATATATATATATATATATATATATATATATATATATTGTAGTCGTATAATACTTACAACAAATTGTAATAAACATCACACGTGAATTGCATATTTAATATTTAACAGTCAATCATTAATATAGATTTATATATAAATTATAAAAATTTACATCACTGTATATTAAAATGTAATTTCCCCTTTCCGTTGTCAAAGGCCAATTTGATTCCTATCCTTGGTCATACCCAAGGGGCTAGGGACGCTGGGAGCTATTGGGTGTGAATATCTAGTTCATTTGTTATAATTTTGCATTGACATGAGAATAAAGTGATTTGGAGGGACTAGATGTTATGTTTTGTTGTTGGGCCGGGGCCAGGGGGGGGAGGGGGGGGCGGGGCGTGGGGGGGCCGGGGTGGGGGGTGTTCATAACAATTTATTATTCTTCTAATTTTTATTCATTAAGGTCACTTATGGTACTTTATTATTCTATTTCTTCATCAGGGTCACTGAAGTCACTTTTAGTCCCACATGGAGCGCCCAACTTGGAAAAAGGTAACGAGATGTTATAAAAGGAGGTTTGGGGGAGTGATAGAGGTCATTCTTGCATACACTCATATTTTCTCTATTTACAACTGTTGTTTGCAAATTTCCAGCTTGTGGAGTAAGATTCCACAGAGACCCTAGCTTCAAGTGGTGAGAGATCCATCCCTAGCTAGCAGCGCATTCATTGGTGGTGAAAGATCCACCCTAGCTTGCCATTTGGAGCTGATTTCAGGGTTGCTTTACAGAGATATTTTCATAAGTTTTTAGAGGAAGGGTTTTGGTGAATTTTTTTGGAGAAAATCAAAGGGTTTTTAGATCAAATTTACAACAGTGATAAGAATAGGTTTTGACATCATTTCTAGATACTTTTCAAAGGTTTTTGATCATTTTCAAAGGGTGCGACTTACTTTGGAGGGTTTTTCAGACTAACAATAGATCCGAAGGTTGGTTTTTCATTCTCCACATTAGTATATGTAATTTCCATATTTTCATAATTTTATCTTGCTTGTTAGAGAAGTTATGAATTTTTTAAGTTTCATAGTTGTTTAGGGAATTTTGTAATTATTTGGAAGCATTATATTATTCCAAAAATTCCAAAAATAATTTTCTTGTGTTATTTATAATAGTAGTAAGCTCTCCTTAAAGTTTCAATTAATTTGGGAAAGTATCCTGGGAGTTATTGATTTTATTCAATTCGTTGTCCTAGTTGTTTCAAAATATGCAAAAATCAATATTTTATTTGGCTGAAATTTTCTATATTTTGTGCATTATTTTTTGGTATCCCTATAAGGGATATTTTAGTGGTATCAAAGTATTTGTTTCTCCATCTTGTTGGGGTTGAAAGATGGGAGACACAGACAGATATAGTGAGGACCTGTGTGTGGATCTGATGAAATAATTGTTCACCAATATGGTAAAGCAACATGAAACTACTAATATCTATTTGAGCCAAACTTTATTGAGAGATTAGTGCAGGGTAGAATTAAGACTCATATAGATAGAGGGGAAAAATAACAATATAGGACAATAGGGTCAAAAAGGTGAAATTAGACATTCAAGGCATCGGTCTCCACATTCTTCTACCAGGCGTTTGGGGCTTCACAAACCTTCTTTCTTGAAGGATCTAAAAGTTTCACAGGTACGACAACTAGTATATATTGTGGATGAGGATTCTTTTTAGGGGAGGTTCTAGACTTTGAGTGAGGGATTTCATGATAATATGTAATTCCAAGAGTATTGTAAATTGAAGATTGGTAGCAGTCCCAACAGAGATCATCAGATACAAGTACCTGAGTTAAAAAGGAGATTGGGACAAATCTCCATCCCACACTTAGATGGTTCTAAGAAGTGTACCACACAGTATCGGATTAAAAATTTGAAGACTTACTTTGACTTGAATCCCATGCATGAAGAGGATGCAATTAAGTTTTCAATCCTACATCTTGAGGGAGATGCTCATGACTGGAATCACCATGGATTGATTACATGGGGGCACATACATATTATTACTTATGCAGAGTTCACAAAGAGGTTGATGAACATATTTTACAGGAGGGACCTCGATAGGAAGTTTAGAGAGTTGACTCACTTGAGTTAGATAAGTTCTCTAGATCATTACATTGAAAATTTTTTAGAGGTTATCAGTTATGGTATCTGATGTTTTAGAGATGAGGTTGACGTCACTTTTCAAGGTAGGTTTGACGGATGATCTAGCTGGATTTGTGAAGGAATTTGAGCCTTCTTCCTTGCATGAGGCTATTAGGAGAGTGCATGATTTGGATTTTTCCACTCCAAAGTCAAGGTTCCTACCTCGAGTTCATCCTAAAGTACTTCCTTCTATATCGGATGGTTCAAATCCCAAGGTTCCCCTACCTAGGAAAGATGCAACAAAGAAACCATTCATGTCTAAAGAGGATAGAAATGAGTTGAGGCAAAAGAAAGTATATTTTTATTTCTGCACACCTTGGGTTCTAAGACATGATTGCAGAGGTAGATGTAAGGCCCAATTCATAGAGGTTTTTGAGGAGAGTGATGATGATGATGACGAGTTGGATACTCAGGGATTGGAGGATGGAGATGGAGAGACATTGGACAATACAAGGGTTGAAAAGGAGGATGAGACCTTTCCCCATGAGACTATTGCTACTTTTTCTAGTACCCCTAGGTACAAGGCATTCAGAGTTAGGGGAGTGTTACAGGGTCAGTGAGTAGTGGTACTCATTGATAGTGGAGCAACCCACAACTTCATTGATGCATCATTGATTGAGAAGTAGGGATTACAAGAAGAATATTTTCAGGTCTTTAACATAGTTGTAGCCAATGGAGATTCTATGAGATGCATGCAAAGAGC
This sequence comes from Taxus chinensis, assembly GCA_019776745.2. Classification (NCBI taxonomy): domain Eukaryota; kingdom Viridiplantae; phylum Streptophyta; class Pinopsida; order Cupressales; family Taxaceae; genus Taxus; species Taxus chinensis. Next base: position 656,167,973 of record CM034155.1, on the reverse strand, counting down.
TCCACAATTGAGCATCACGATGGGTAACTATATAGTTATCAATGATTTCTATATAGTTTTCATTGGAGAGACCAACCATGTGCTTAGAGTACATTGGCTCCACTCCCTCGGTGAGTTTCATATTAAATTTCAAATGATGGAGTTGAATTCTAAGTCCGAGGGGAAAGATGTGACCTTGAGAGGATTATCTTCAGATGCACCCAGGGTTGTTACACCGAAGAGGATTGAGAGGATTCACAGACACAATGGGGTTGATTGGGAAGTACATTTCTTGGTGTCTACCAATAAATCAGAGGATGGATAGCCAGAGTATCATGTGGATATGTAAGGCCTATTGGATAGGCATAGTGTAGGTTTTGGCAACATACCTCTAAGCGTACCTCCAGATAGGGGATTTGAGCATGTGATTGAGCTTGAGGACATTATACCTATGGTCACTACTACTTAACATCACCCCAAACGGTTTAAGGATGAGATTGAGATTAATATCCATCAGCTAATTAATATGGTACATATTAGACTGAGTTTCAGTCCATTTGCTTCTTCAGTAGTGTTGGTGAAGAAGAAGGATGGGACCATTCGAATTTGCATAGATTATCATGCCTTGAATAAGAAGACAATAAAAAACAAGTATCAAGTGCCACGTATTGATGATCTGCTAGATGAGCTACAGGGTGTAATTTATTTTTATAAAATTGATTTGTGATTTCGATATCACCAGATCAAGGTTAGAGAGTAGGATGTGCGCAAGATAGCTTTCAGATGCCATTATGGTCACTTTGAGTTCCTAATGATGCTATTTAGATTATCTAATGCACCAACTACATTTTATTCTTACATGAACCATGTGTTCGACCACAGCTGGGGAAATTTTGTATTGGTTTTATTTGATGATATATTGGTCTATAACAAGACTTGGGAGGACCACATTAGGCACCTTAATGAGATATTGTGGATATTAGAAGTTAATTCACTATATGCAAAAGCTTCTAAGTGCGAGTTTGACATGATATAGATTCTATATTTGGGATATGTGATTGGTGGGGTAGTAGTAAATGTGGATAGAGAGAAGATACAAACAATTTTGGATTGGCCACCACCTAAGACATTGAAAATTTTGAGAGGATTCATAGGACTATGCACATACTATAGGAGGTTTGTGAATAATTTCTCTCAGTTTACTGCTCCATTGACAGACTTGACCAAGATGGGGGATTTTGCTTGGTTAGAAGTAGCACAATGGGTATTTGATCACCTCAAGGGGGTAATGAGCTCATGTCCCATTCTTTCATTGCCATATTCCTCTCACCCATTGATTCTGGAGTGTGATGCATCAGGAGAGGGTATTAGATCAGTTCACATGCAGGATAGGTGCCCTATTACTTATGAGAGTCAAAAATTGAGCCCCGTGGAGAGAGGGTATTTAATTTACAACAAGGAGATGTTGGCCATTATGCATGATTTGGCTAAATTCAGACAGTACCTTGTGGGAAGCAAATTCATGGTTCGTATGGATCACAACAGTTTAGGGTTCTTCCTGGGGTAGAAGGATCTCAAGGATCACTAACAAAGATAGGTAAACAAGGTATAAACCTATGATTTTGACATAGAGTAGACTAGAAGTAAGAATAATGTTGTTGTTGATGTTTTATCTTAGAGACCTTACCTTACTGCTATGTTTAGTTCTATGTCTAAGATTTCAGCAGATTGGAAGGATCACATACTTGTTGAGTATAAAAATCAGTTTGCATGTGAGATCATGGATGGAATTATACATGATGATAAGTACATGGTTTTGGATGATCTCATATACTACAAGGATATGATTTTCCTTGTACCATTGTCTAAGATGAAGAAGAAGATCCTTTAAGTAGTACATGATACACCATTAACTGGACATCCTAGATACTTCAAAACGTAAATGTTTTTCAAAGAGAGATTTACATGGAAGGGGATGAAGGAAAATGTAATTAATCATGTCAAAGAGTCTATGGTTTTCCAGTAAACTAAATCTAATCATTCTTTTCCAGCAGGATTACTTCAACCTCTTCCCATTCCTGAGAAAAAGTTGGAAATCATATCTATGGATTTTATCACAAGACTCCTCTTGGTACATGGGAATAACTGCATTTATGTTATATTTGATTGGTTGACTAAGTATGTTCATTTATTTTCCCTACCTAAGGGGCATGAGGCAGCAAACATGGCTCAAATATTTTATACAGGTGTTTTTAGGCTTCATGGTTTGCCTAAAAATATTATCAGTGACATGGATAAAATCTTCATGAGCACATTTTCACAGGAAATCTTCAAGCTTGCATGTACAGAGTTGACCCCTAACACATGCTATCACCCATAGACTGATGGACAAACAAAGGATTATTAATAAGTGGATAGAGGGCTACTTGCAGAGTTATATGACAGGTCATCAGTGGGCATGGATTAGATGGTTACACATGGGTGAGTATTGCTACAATACCACCTATCAGATGAGCATTGACATGACTCCTTTCAGATATTTGCATGGGTATGATGTTATGTCATTTGCGGATTTGGTATTAGTAGACAGCCAAGCTCTAAAGGCTCGTGATTGGTTATAAGAGAACTAAGATATCTTGAAATCTCTCAAGGAGAACCTTCAAAAGGCACAAAATTAGTAGAAGGTATATGCAGATAGGCACAGGATAGAGATGTCTTTTTAGGTAGGGGATATGGTATTCCTATGCTTGCAACCATACAGGTAGTCCTCACTTAAGTAGAAGGGTACAGAGAAGCTGAAACCATGGATTTATGTTCCTTATAGGGTAGCTCGGTGAATTGTGGTAGTTTCATATGAGCTAGAGCTTCTAGATCATAGTTAGATACATAATGTCTTCCATGTTTCATGCCTTAAGAAGGCACTTGGGCAGCATATTTTACCATCTACAAAGTTTCCACCACTGGATGAGGAGGGGAAGATGGTGTTAGAGCCAAAATCTATTATTGAGGTGAGACAGAGGAGGCTCAAGAGCAGAGTGATCACATAATATTTGGTGCGGTGCAAGGTATTGTCACTTGAGGAAGCTACTTGGGAGGGACAACAAATCTTACAACATCTTAGTTTTCATTTTCTTGGGGATGAGAAAAATTTGGCAAGGGAGGACTATAATGTTCCCTTTCCTTCGCCAAGGGCCTAAGGGCCAATTCGAGTCCTAGCCTTGGTAATACCCAAGGGGCTAGGGATATTGGAAGCTATTGGGTATAAATATCTAGTTCATTTGCTATAATTTTATGTTGAGATGAGCATAAAGTGATTTGGAGGGACTAGATGTTATGTTTTGTCATTAGGGGGGCCTCATAACACTTTCTTATTCTATTTCTTCGTTGGGGTCACTTATGGTAATTTATTATTCTATTTCTTCATTGGGGTTGCTGAAGTCACTTTTAGTCCCACATGGAGCTCCCAACTTGGAAAAGGTAATGATATATTATAAAAGGAGGTTTGGGGGAGTGATAGAGGTCATTATTGCATACACTCATATTTTCTCTATGTTCAACTGTTGTTTGAAAATTTCCAACTTGTGGAGCAAGATCCCACATGGACCCTAGCTTTGGTGGTGAGAGATCCATCCCTAGCTAGTAGGGCATTCTTCGGTGGTGAACAATCCACCCTAGCTTGCCATTTGAAGTTGATTTCATGCCTGCTTTACAAAGATATTTTCAGAGGTTTTCAGAGGAAGGGTTTTGAGGGTTTTGGTGACATTATGTGGATAAAATCAAAGGGTTTTTAGATCAGATTTATGACAGTGATAAGAACAGGTTTTGACATCATTTCTAGAGACTTTCCAGAGGGTTTTGATCATTTTCCAAGGGGGTGACTTACTTTGGATTTTGTAGCACCCTTTTGGAGGGTTTCTAGACTAAAATTCTTAGATCTGGAGGTTGGGTTTTCATTCTCCATATTAGTATATGTAATTTTCAAAATTTCATAATTTAAACTTGCATATTAGAGAAGTTATGAATTTTTGAAGTTTCACAGTTGTTTAGGGCATTCTGTAATTTTTTGGAAGCATTATATTATTCTAAAAATTCTAAAACTAATTTTCTTGTGTTATTTATAATATTAGCAAGCTCTCCTTAAACTTTCAAGTGATTTGGGCAAGTATCCTGGGAGTTATTGATTTTATTCAGTTCGTTGCCCTAGTTGTTTAAAACTATGCAAAAATCAGTATTTTATTTTTCTGGAATTTTTTATATTTTGAACATTATTTGTGATTTCCCCATAAGGGATATTTCATAAAAATAATGAAATTTATACAAAATAATTGGTATAAATAAACACTATTTTGTATTTTTGAAGGGAAGTGTTGAAAAATTACCGTTACCCAAAAATTGTTTGACAAGTGAGTTATCACACTTAGTTGTGTGAATCAAGATTTGCACTTAGTGGTGCGAATCAAGACTCACACTTAGAAGTGCGAGTCAAGAGTGGAACTTAGAAGTGTGATTCAATACTCACACTTAGAAGTGTTAGTCGAGACTTGCACTCAGAAGTGTGAGTACTTGCACTTAAAGTCTGAGTCGAGAGATGTGTAACTCGAGGCTCACACTTAGACATGATACAAATCACACTTGTAAGTGTGATCACTTGCACTTATACACTACTTACAAAATTTATAAATGAAAATTCCATATTTTTTTAACTATGCTTAATATTTACGAATATTTTTTTATAGAAATGTATATGAATATTGATGGTCACCTTTTAAACATGCGAGTCACATGTGTCAATTCTATAAAATATTTTAAAGTATGTTACGTCTAAAATCACAAAAAAACGTCTAAACAGCTGTAAAATTTAACACCATTCAAGGATGTTCAAGGAAGGGATTTTCAATGTCAACTTTTTATTGATTTGAATAAGGTATGCATGAAAATTCATAAATGTATGATTATATTAAGATTGATATGTGGCATAAATGACAATAATCACTTATGCACTATCTTGAAGTTAGCAGTTTCTTGGCTTATGTAAGTTAGGGGCTATTTGGCTTATGTAAGTTAGCGGACACTTGGCTTATGTAAGTTAGCAACCACTTGGATTATGTAAGTGAGCGACCATTAGGCTTATGTGGGGGAATCAAATAATATCAAAATACAAATCCTAGAATAGCGAAATTGAAATCTAAAAATAGGGATTTATTAATTAGATTCTAATAATGGTGAAATTAGAATCCAATAGTAGAGTTATTGGAATCCAATAATAGCGAAATTGGAGTCCAATAATAGGGAAATTAGAATCCAACAATAGCGAAATTGGAATCCAATAATAGAGAAATTGGAACTCGAATAAGTCCAATAATGACAATATTGGAATCTAATATTTCTACTAATAGAATCCAATAATAGTAATAATGGAATCTAGTATAGCCAAAAATGGAATCCAATATACGTAAAAATGTAGATGGCTTTCTTCAAATACGTGTAATACTGGAGTCCAGATTCACTGGAATATGTCTATATTTAGTGAAATAAGTGTTAAGCCCATGATTTGGCTCCTGACTAAACATTAAACACATATCCATATGTGCTCTTTCTATCATCTAGGCTACCTGACCAATCACTGTCTGTGTATCTTACTAATTACAAATCATTATCAGAAACATATAAAATTTCATAATTTCTTATGCCATTCACATACCTTAAAAATGCTTTCTTGTTTTCCAGTGTGTCTCATGTGGAGTCTCCATGAATCTAAAATGAGACTAACTGCATACATTATATTAGGTCTAGTTGCAGTTAGGTCCTACCATGATTTTGTATCTTTTAGGATCCACATTGTTGTTGCAATCATTTTTGGTTAATTTCATACTTATTTCAATTGGTGTAGATGTTGGTTTGTTGTCCAACATTCTGAAACTTTGAAAATTTTCCTTTGCATAATTTTTTTGAGAGACCAATATTCCCTTCTTCATTTTCTTGACCTCAATGCCAAGAAAATACTTCAACAATCCTAAATCAATCATCTCAAACTCCTTCTTCATGGCTGATTTGAATTCATCTATTGCCTTGCTTGCATTTATAGTAAAAATCAAATCATCTACATATAAAACAACAATTAAAATCTCACCATCATTTCTTTCTTTGATGTAGAGCGTGGGCTCACTGATAATTTTACTAAAGCCATTACTTGTCAAATAGGATTTTATCCGACGTACCATGCCCTTGGTGCTTGTTTGAGTCCATACAATGCTTTCTTGAGCTTGTATACTTTTCTCTCATGCCCTGGAATCTCATAACCTAGAGGTTGTCACACATATACCTCTTCTTACAACACTCCATTCAAGAAATCTGATTTGACATCTGTTTGATGGACCTTCCATTTGTGATGAGAAGCTATGGAAATAAGTTTTCTCATAATTTATAGCCTTGCTACTAGAGAAAATGTCTCATTATAATCATGTCCAGGACTTTTTTTTGTGGCCTTTGATAACTAACCTTTCCTTGTGTCTTTCAATTTTTCCTTCGGGGCTAGTCTTGGTTTTATAAACCGATTTGACTCCAATAACTTATTTCCCCATTGGAAGATATAATAACTCCCATGTTCCATTATTCTCTATTGCATGCATTTATTCATCCATTTCTCCACACCATTTGTTGTCCTTAATTGTTTCCTCATAATAAATAGGACCAGTTGCTGAAAATAAAACAAAATTAAGCATTTCATCTTCATTTTCTTCATACCTTGATTGGTCATAAATATCTTGTACACTCTTTATTCGAACTTGGTTCTGATTTGAGTTAGATGATAATGAAGATGCCTCATTTTCTAGTCCTTTGCATGATTTTTTGGTTTCTTCCATTTAAAGATTCACCCCTTTGTGAAATGGGTATCGAACTTGGTACATTGTCTACTCTTCCATATCTTGTTTCAACATCAATGATAGGTGCATTTACCTTTTTTGTGGTTTTTCCACTTCTTGTACATCTCCCCAAGATGTTTCCTTGATGAATTGAACATCCTGGCTGATTATGAGATCCTTTGTGATTGGATTGTATAGTCTAAAAGATCTAGATTGCTCAATATACTTGATGAAAATGCACTTCTCTCTTCTGTTATGAAACTTTGATCTTCTTTTCTTGGGCACATGTGCATATGCTACACATCCAAAAACTCTCAAGTGCTCAACAATTGGATTTATTCTACTCCATGCTTCTTGAGGTATCATGTTCCTCACACTTTTTGTAGGAAATCTATTCAAAAAATACATTTTTGTTCCAACTACTTCTTCCCAATATTCATCAGGAAATCTTCTTGCTTTGATCATACTTCTTTCCATTTATTGAATGGTTCGATTTTTCCTCTTAGCTACACCATTTTTTTGCGGTGTATACCTAGTTGTGAATGTTTTTTGATATCATGCTCCTTATAGAATTTTAAAAACTCATTTGATATATAATCTCCCCCTCTATCTGTTCTCAATGTCTTTATACAATGACCACTGTTTTTCTCAAACATGGCCTTAAATTTCTTGAATACTTCAAATGTCTTTGATTTATTTTTCAAAAAATAAACCCATGTTCTTCTATTGAAGTCATCTATGAAATTAAATAAATACTCGAATTTATACAATGAGGGAGTATTCATAGGACCACATAAATCTGAATGCATTAGCTTAATAGGTGATCGTGCTCTCCAAGATTTTCCTGAGGGAAAAGCATTTCTATGTTTCTTCCCCAATATGATGGCCTCACATACTTTATCTGGTTGTTCAATAGGAGACATCCCTCTAACCATTTTTTTATTATAGAGAACATTCAACCCAACAAAACTCAAATATCCATACCTGAGGTGCCAAAGAGTATATTGAGCAATGGTTATTGTTTTGAATGGTGTTGCACTTTCACTTTGCATCCTTAAAGGAAACATTCTATTTTGTGTCATCTTCATTGTTGCAATCATCTTGTTTCTTCCACTTATATCACATATAACTCATTCTTCATTTTCAAACTTCACCTTATATCCTTTTTGGGTAGTCTTCCCAATACTGAGAAGATTATACTTCAATCCTAGGACATAGAAGACATCTTGATCTTCCTCTTTTCTCCTTTCTTGGTGATAATGGATATGTTTCCATTGCCCATCACTGGAGCCTTGTCATTTGTTCTCATCTTCACTTTAAATCTAGTTGTTTCATCTATATTATTGAACATTTACTTATTTCCATACATATGGTAGTTGCATGCACTATACAAATACCAAATTTGTTTAGTTCCACACTTAGCTACATTTCAAGTTAAAAAAAAAAATCCACTCTTTTCATTATTTTTAGGTTCATCTTCTTTTGTATTAGTAAAGCTTGCATTATGATTTCTCAAATCATATTTTTTCTTTCTGCATTCACTTGCATAATGTCCAAACTTTTTGTAGTAATAGGATTGTACATTTGATTTATCATACCTTTGTGTAGTACTACCTCTGAAAGTGATGTTGCTCCTCCCTCTTCCTCTTGAATGTGGATTTTGATGTTTGTGTCTTCCACCTTATATCTAGTTGTAAAATATTCCTCTTACTCTATTGTAGGCTACTCTCCCCTTCCTCTCACATTTGTGTTTGTTTTGAAGACTTGTTCATTAGAGGAGTTGGGTGTCCTACTCATCCTCTATTCATGGGTTTGTAAATAACCCATTAACTCATCTACTTTCATTTGTCTCAAGTCTTTATACTTCTCTATTGTAACCAAAACTAGATCAAATCTGGTTTGAAGGCTCCTTAATACCTTGTCTAAGATCCTATGGTCTTCAAAAACATCTCCATTAGTCCTCATTTTATTGACTATGGTCATTTTTCTTGTGAAAAAGTCATTTAATGATTAGGACTCTTTCATGGGAAGATTCTCAAAATCTCTCCTCAACATCTACAATTTGACTACCTTCACCTTGTCACTTCCTTGTTAAGCATTTTGTAATGTATCACATGCTTGTTTGTAGTTTATAGTTGTTGTTATCCTTGGGAAAATTGAATCAATGACATCATTTTAAATATAACTCAAATCCTTTGCATCATTTGTTCTATTTTCCTTCAAAGCATTCTTCTCAGCTTGTGTGAGTGCATTGAAAGAGGCTTGATCTGCTACCTACGTATTCTCCTTCAAATATTTCCCATAGTTATTGAGAAGAGAACAATTTATTCATCTTAATACACTAGAGATCATATTTTTTCCCATCAAATATTGGGGGTTGTTGTCACAAGTTGCTATTGGGAGCCATTAAAACATAGACCTAGAAAATAAGAAATCAAATGTTCCACAACTAATCACTCTAATACCAAGATTTTGAAAAAATTAAGTTCCAACGCAAACAACATAGGGGGTAAACACAACCAAAACACAAAAACATAAAAATTTATATATATATATATATATATATATATATATATATATATATATATATATATATATATATATATATATATATTATATTCGATATTAAACTTCATACAAATTCATAGTTGTTGCTTTGTATAATTTCTTTTGTTTCTCTTATTATGTCCTTTCTCCTTTCTTCTTCCTTTCTATTAAATTCCTTCTACTTCATGCTACTGCACATATCTATTCCTTTTCTTTTGTTAAAAACTTGAGTTGCAACTCTGTATATTCTCCCCTGAGCTATTGATGTTTTTTCTATATATTTTTTATATTTTATGTTGTTGCATATCTCTATATCTCTCATGCTAATGTCAATTCCATATATATATAAACATATAAAATATATTTGGGTCTCCATGTGTCACCCATACAACATGACATACAACAAACCTAGACCCGAAACTTTTACCTATTTTCGTTGAATCCGGGGCATGAAGTCCACTGGATCCCATCGCTATAGAATGTGGCGGAATCGTTCCACATGTCCTGCATGGATAGTTTGATCGCAACCCACTGACTGCCTTGAGGGAGGAAAAACTTGACTATTTATGCAATGTGACACATTTCGTGGGGTTCACGTCAGCTGTCAGGAATGTGTGGCGAGGTCCACAGAAATCCACCACATGGCATGTTCTTAGCGAGCAGTTTAAAATTAAATGGCCAACAATATATCAAATGCCAGTCTGTTGGGTAGTTCCAAGAGAGGGAAAACGAGATTTGAAATAATATTAGGGCTCAAGATTACCAACCATAATTTAAATTATGAAAATAATTTAGACTAAAAATAATTAAAATAATTGAAATGTTTGAAAATATTAGAAAATTAGGGTGTAACTTAGAATGAAAATACATGGTGAAAATTAGGTTTATTTATTAATCGGGAAGTAAATCAAGAAATATCAACATATTTTAGCCACCTTTTTTATAATTGTAAAATTACATGAAAGTGGCTTAACTAAAATTGGAGTAATAAGGTTTTATATCTTTCTACAATTGTGAAAAAAATTGAATGATTCAAATCTTCTACTCATAGGCTCTAAAAAACCTTTTTTTATTTTGTGAATTAATTAGGAATCAATGAGAAATTGTTTTCCTTACTCCAAAACTTAATCCAACATCAACACTTTATAAAATAGTACAAAAATGAGATTAGGTGGATGAGGCAAGATAAGAATGAGAGGAAAACATAGACACACAAGTCCTAATTAAAATATTTGACAATATTTAAGTGTATCAAGAAAATTTGAGTGGAAATTGAACATCACTTGATAAAAGTGTTGGCTAGAAATGTTGAGGAGCTCAACTCTCAAACAAAAGGTTCTAGTGGAGCTCAATCCATCTCTAGTAGGGGTGCTTGGGATTCTTGAAGACTTATCATAGAAACAAAAGGGATTAATTTTGAGAAGGAATCAAAGAGAATTTTTTTAAAAAATCAGTTAAATGTATTATTTGTCTGCAAAAAACATGAGACAATTAATATACTAGGTCCTCTGCAACTCCTATCTTATCATAACAAGAGGTGAAAGGAGGTTTCCATTCATTTAAATATAAGGTTACCAATTGCTGTATTCGGAAAGCATTTTTTTAAGATTCGAACCCAAGTTTCCATGGGCATAACAAACTCACCACTCACGGCGACTGTCAAAGATGTCACTCTTAAAAGGACAAAACCTCCAAAATTATTGCATCGCACAATAAAAAAAATACCAAAGATTCCAAATCTATCTCAATTTAGTGAAATAGGGATTCCCATCATATCGTAAATCTAATCGCAGCCATTGGCCAAGCATAAAATATTTTGTCTTGGAAGTAAAACGTTATTTTATAAATAACTAGGGTATATTATAAATCTCTAACATACTAAGAGAGTATTAAAATTTAAACAATAGAAAAACAATTATATCCAAGCATCTAATGAATCGAGATAACTGTTTTGTCAGACAACTAAATGTACCATACCTAGCACAAAATCTTTGAGGGTACAACCAAACATACTTCAACAGTCAAAGACTTACATTGATAACCCATCCCCATCGTACAAGGTAATTTCTAGTCTCCAATTTAACTTGATAGAATGGTACATTTTGATCATAAATAAGGCAATAAGATCATTGGCCGTCGAAGTGAAACAATGTTATTTTATAAATAGGTAAGTCTAGGTATCATTATAGATTTTTATATCCATATGAAGGCAATATTGAATACTTTTTGTACAACTTGAGAATTATAAGATTATCCTATCGATAGCATCTAACCTGAATCCAGAAAAAAACTAAATTCTTAGTCCAATACGAATAAGAATAAATAGCTTGAATATACCTTCATTCTGTAAGAGTACATTTTTTCATCCATGCGTCATGCTTGATCCCTTGTGATTGGACACTATTTCTCTCATCATAACAGCCGCTACATTCTAGACCTCGATGAGGACATTCTCAATCATTTTTGAAGCTGATGTAAAACGGTTATACACATGCACTAATAGCAGTATAGATGAAACTGAGCCTTCAAGGAGTATTTTAATCAACTGAAAAATATATTTGGCTAAATGACTTCAATGTTATCTCAGATTGGCATCCATTAACAATTTTAGCACAGATTGTATCCAATCCTCAAAGTCAACATGGGGGTACACACCATTATATTTCTATTTTATCAGAAAATTTTGAGATTCAGCATGGCCTATAACTTGGAAGCTAATATGTGCTGGTAACAATTCATGGCTATACAGACACTTTTTTACTAGAATGCATATGACCTGGTTATCTAAAGATTCTTGAATACCACCACTACGATACTATTATAGAGCAAGTATCACCTAATCGAAGAGTGTATCTAAGAGGGTAGTGATCCCTTTCTTGAATTCTGTAATATTGATGTTTTCATACAGGATCATTCCTCAGGATACCCTTTTACTCATTGGCACCGATAGTTATTGTTGTGTAGGACCAACATGCAAAAAAACACAAGACAAGATGGCATACTTCAAGAAGGTAGAGCATTACACCATTTGACCATCAATACTAGCAATGAAGGTTTGTTGTCCATAGCTAATACCTAGCTTGTAGCAACCACTCGGTTGCCTCTTGAAGTGAAGATCAATCATGTATGTTTTACATTCTTACTATGTTCTCAATCATATTTTGTGGGCATGTTCCATTATGCTTTTAGTAAAGAGAGCTACTGGTCTGTCTCATTCACTATAGACACCTGTTGTGCAAACATTATGGAATGCCAACTGCAACCAATCACTACAAAAGGATGATTACATCAGCCAATTAGACACAAAAACAGTACAAAATACTTAAACTATGATATTTGAAACTTGTAGCCCAAGCTTATATACAATACTCAAAGTAATACGCTCTGCACCAAAATTCTTTTTGTTTCAAATTTCTTACAAATAAGTTTGTTAATTCTCGAGCGGCTGCTCTATATTCTTTTTGTCCAATTCTATCTTGAAATATAGGACTAGTGCTATTCATACACGTAAACTTTCTTCTTTTAGTATAATGCCTCGGGGACACTACGGCTCTTTTTCTATATATTCCTCTGTATTATGCCTTCTCTGTATGTTGTTGCCAATATGGCTATTTCTTTTGATTCTCTGTCTTTGCAATTCTAGTCGAGCCAATTGCATAGCATCATCCCCGAAAGTCTTTCAAAATAGATGTCCTACGACACGGACCTGAAATGTAATATTCAAGCTCCAAAACTTCTTTGCGACTTTTAAATCTACGACTCAATATCCATTTCCATTAGCTCTTGATTACAATATGCTCTCCACGATGTCGGCCTTATATTGAATTGCGATGTTTGAATTTCTATATATCCTCAATCCTGCGACGCTGTGTGCTCTTAGACCAATGTTTTTATATTTTTTAGCTTCTCAAGTCGTCGACGCTATTTTCCTGTTCAGTCTTATTCTTGCTTTTTACAGGACCCTGTCAGTACGCGCAAGCTCCGTCCAATAGGAAGGCTCCACGCCCTATCGCACTTGTCAGCTGAAATTCTTGGCTTCATGTTAAACATTTATTGGTTGACACGGACTTCACATCGCAACTCTTAATGTTGATGAATGACCTGGACTGTTGGCTTTCCATTAAGATGTACCCGACATGTGTTTGACATCCTTTGTCGGTTAATATAACTGTTGACTGCAAAACATAAGCCGGACCCCAACAAAATATAAGGGTTGTGGCTTAATTCCCTGGGGTTTCACGTCCATACGGAGCCCATCGCTAGAGAGAGTGGCGGAATCATGCCACGAATGTCCTAACACTTGGATTCGGTACGAGATGTCTATTGACATCGCCTTGACTAAGAACCCGGACCCGACAAAAATATAAAATAGAACTGATTCCATGTGAATTATGTCCGCCTGAAGACTTAGATTAAAAAGGGAGCCTCTTTTTTAACTGGATTTCACATGGTACCTGTCGATTTGGCGGGAGAAAATACAAAAATAGCGAACAGCCAAATTTTTTTATTAAATGTCGTGTCAGTTAGGGGACGGTTGTCGAGCGAGAGAAAAACACAAGTTTGAAAAACCTCCATGACGGTTCAAGATTATGCAAACACCATTAATTCTAACACTCCCCCCTTAATCTTGAGCCGAACAAATATCAAATCAAGGACATGATTTTAATTTCCTGGAGCCAGGCAGTCCTTCATCCATGACACCCAGACTTGTCTCTTAAATGCTCAAATCTTTTCTTTTGACAAAGGTTTGGTGAAAACATTTCAGCTAGTTGTAGCTCAAACTTTCAAAACTTAAAGCTCAATTTCTCCTTTCTCAACCAGTTCACGTATAAAATGATACCTGATGGCTATATGCTTGCTTCTGCCATGAAAAATTGGATTATTTAGACAACGCAATCGAAGATACATATCATCATAGAAAATAACAGAATCTCCTTATTTCTCTTCGTGCAAATTTAAAAGGATTATTGTTTAACCAAATCATCTAACAAGCGGATGAATTTGCTGCAATATACTTTGTTTCAAGCTAGTAGACAATGAAATGACTGATTATTTCTTCGAGGTCCATAAAATGGCTCCTGATCCAACAATTGAACACATATCTATATGTTCTCTTTCTATCATCAAGGATTCCTTGCCAATCACTATCTGTTTATCCAACTAACTAGAAATCATTGTTAACAGCATACAAAATTCCATAATCCCTTGTACCATTCACGTACCTCAAAATACACTTTCCTGCTTGCCAATGTGTTTCCTTTGGTGTCTCCATGAATGTAGAAATCAAAATAACTACATAAATTATATATGTCCTTGTTGCAGTTAAGTACATTAGACTTCCCACCATGCTTTTGTACCTTGTGGGATCCAAATTTCTGTTGTAATCATACTTTTTCAATTCTAGACTTATCATTTCTGATGTAGATGTTGGTTTACCATCCAACATTCTGAATATTTTTAAGATTTCTTCTGCATACTTCGTTTGAGACACAAAAATGCCCTGTTATGTTTTCTTGACCTTAATGCAAAGAAAATACTTCAATAATCCCAAATTATTCATCTCAAACTCCTTCTTCATGGTTGATTTAAATTCATCTCTATCCTTGCTTACATTTCCAGTTAAAATTAAATCATCTCCATACAAGACAACAATCAAAATTTCACCATTTTTTTTATGTAGAGTGTGGTCTCACTACTACTTTTGCTAAATCCATTACTAATCAGATAGGAATCTATCCTATTGTATCAAGCTCTTGGTTCTTGTTTGAGTCCATACAAATATTTCTTGAGCTTGTATACCTTTCTTTCATACCCTGGGATTTTGTAACCAGGTAGCTGTCCCACATACACTTCTTCCAATACGCCATTCAGGAAAGATGATTTTACATCCATTTTATGGACCTTCCATTTGTGACGAGAAGCTATGGAAATAATTATTCTCATATCTCTAGCCTTACTATTAGAGAAAATGTCTCATCATAATCATGTTCAGGCCTATATTTTTAGCCTTTGACAATTAATATTTCCTTGTGTCTTTCAATTTTTGCTTCAAGACTAGTTTTGGTTTTATAAACCCACTTGACTCCAATCACTCCATTTCCTACAGGAAGATCCACTAGCTCCCATGTTTTATTCTTTTCTATTGCATGCATTTCTTCATCCATTACTTCACACCATATATGATTCTTAATTGCTTCTTTAAAATAGATAGGATCAGCTGTTGAAAATAAATTAAAACTAATCATTCCATCTTCATTTTTTTCATACCTTGATTGCTCATAGATCTCTTGAACACTCCCCATTCTTCCTTACTGCTCCAAAATGAGTCTGATGATGATGAAAATGCTTGATTTGCTGGTCCTTGCATGCTTTGTTGGTTGCTGCCATTAGAAGATTCACCCATTTCTGAAATGGGTATCCAACTTAGTGCATTGTTTGCTTTTCCATCTGTTGGTTCAGGAACAATGATAGGTGCATTTACATTTTTTTGTGGTCGCTCTACTTCTTATGCATCTCCCTAGGATGCTTCCTCGGTGAATTGAACATCTCTGTTGATAATCAGTTCCTTTGTAAATGGATTATACAATCTGTAAGTTTTTTTATTTCTCATTATATCCAATGAAAATACACTTCTCTCCTTTATTATCCCATTTTGATAGTATTTTCTTTGGCACATGTGCATATCCCACACATCCAAAAATTATCAAGTGTTCAACATTTGGTATTCTTCCACTCCATGCTTCTGGAGGTATCACGTTCCTCACACTCTTTGTACGACATCTATTCAACAGATAGACTGTTGTCCCTACAGTTTCTACCCATAATTCATTAGGTAATCCTTTATCTTTCATCATGCTTCTTTTCATTTCTTGAATGGTTTTGTTTTTCATCTCTGCTATGCCATTTTTCTGAGGTGTATACCTTGTTGTGAATTGTTTCTTGATCCCATACTCCTTACAAAAGTTTACAAACTTATCTAATATATAATCTCCCTCCTCTATCTATTCTCAATGTCTTTATATAATAGTCATTGTGATTCTCAACCATGGCCTTAAACTGTTTTAACACTGAATGTAATGACCCAAAATTTCACACGACGAACAACACAGTAAAAGACAGGATTTTTTTTTTTTTGACTTGCTTTGACACATAACACGACACAACATGTCGTCACAAAGTTACAACCAACTCTGGGAACCACTTGTTACGGGGGATGACTAGCATGGAAACGTTCACACCCAAAAGGATAATTACACTTTTCTTTTTTTGACAGAACAACAAAGAAGTCCAACCACATGACACTCTCACAACTAGGGCAAGCCACAATAAGAAATGATTGGAGGTTATTTATTTTGATAAGACACCCTTTAACTCATGACTTAAGTTTTCAGAAAGATTCAATATATGATTCACACAATTTCATCTTACCAACTGAGTTATTTTCTTATACAACTGTAGAGTAGTTCACTTAAAGTCTTCTCCTTTATAACAATTAAATTGTTTAATTCCATTATTTAATAAAGGAGATAATTTAATTCCACAAGGCCATCTATTCACACTTACGTTACTAGAACTCGTTCATGCCCTTATGACAACATTGGTTTGCGTTCAACAAACTTAAGAGAGAATTACAAGGCACCTTGGATAAAGTTAGAGGAAGAAGGTCAATTGAGTTCATCCTTGAGACATCATTAATTATTACCAAGATTTAATTGGAGCTTGAGGTTTTATCCATAATTATTAATGATTTTACCTAGACTTCCTGAAAGAGCTTTACAAAAGGAGACTATTTACTTTCCAAAAGGCTGAGGGATAAATTGATTGGTTTCTAAATTTTCTTCTCCTACTTGCTAAATCTTATTACCTTCCAGAACTATCCATTGTTTTCCCTTAAGCTTGTTTTAAGAGTTCAACCCAAAAGGGGTAGTGTTCACTAGCTAAGCTAGGGGTATCAAATTATAAAATTTTACTTTACAAGGATAGTTTCACCTTTGATTACTTAAGGAATTGTTTTTTTTTTTTTTTTTTTTTTTTTCCAAGGAGGTTCACCTCTTACATTTATTTGTTGAATATAAACTTTTGTTTAGCTTCTACAAGGGTTAACCGAACCATCTTATTTTACATATAACACATTATTATTAAGCCTTAGAAAGATTTAACTTAACACTTTATCCTCAAGATCAAGGTTTTACAATACTCATGCCGATGTAAAGATTTGAATATCATTTCTCACAAAGATAAGTTTCCAGTTTAACCATAAAAGGGACAAGACAACTTCATCACGTAGTTTCCGAACATTCCAAGGCAAGAGACCTTCTAAACTCCTTTGCAAGAAATGTTACAAAATTTACAACACATTGGACATTTTTACAAGGAACTTCATAAATTGTACAGATGAAACTTTTACACTCTTTTCCTCTAGTCTACTCGCATAATCCATCTGCACAAATATTAACTAGAGTCAGTTCGCTAGAACTGAGCATGTTAAGACTACCCATTGCAACAGTAAGCTAACATTTTATAATATCATGAAATTAAAATTCTAAACTCAATAATGGATCAAATCAAAAACCACTAATCAATATGTTTCACAAGATGAAGAGATTTATACCAACCAACAAGGAGGAATCCCAATATTCAAGTGAGAGAGATATTCCAAAGATAATCAAGGTATGACCTTATTGGTGAAGACAACAAGGCTGAGAGTATTGAGATTTCAGTCATGTAATCCTATGGATTACGTGATTGAAATCTAACACCCAAACATCATTCTATTATTATTAACCAAAAGGATAATGATCAGTCAAATTACTTAACATATTCAAATATCATTCTATTATTATCAACTAAAAAGATAAATAGAATGAACCCATAAAGCATGGGATTTTTTTTTTTCAATCTCCATATTTCCCTTTACTTAATATTTATCCTTTTTTTTGAAAAAGAATCCCTTTAAGACAACTTGCACGAGAGACTATTAAGCATATGAGAATGCTAATATTAAGACATAATCAATAAATGATTTACCTAGAAACTTCTTGAACTTCAAAAGGATTAGCTAGCGGTTCGGTATACTTATCCAATTTTCTATAGAATATAGAAAATGTAACAGTCAAAGATGCATGCAGATTACTCTCATTCAAAAAATTGCTTGGTAACAAGACTGCATTCACACACATCCTTGTTTTAGGAAGAATATAGACCCCAACCATATATGAACACAAATCAGTCAAAGATTAAAGTTAACCTCACTCAACTGAATAAACCAATATACATATAATACTCACAGCACAATATTTGAATCTGAAGATTCAATATACCAAGTACTTCTCACCGAACCTAATTATTTTTCTTCAAGAAGTTAAATAAATTAGATTCTATCCAACTAAATTACATTCAACAACTATAGTTTGGATCATACAAGCAAGGATCAAGAAAAAGTCTTTTCACCAAAGGTTGTTATTATCTTACATCACATAATCAGTAATAAACCCGTAATCCACCACTCGTATGATCATTGTAAGAGTTAAGGACTTAGCTCACTAAAATATATGACTGAGTCTATTCCTACCTTTTCCATTTTCATACAAGTCTAACCCAAATCGAAGAAAGGTAACCATTCTACTTTCATACATGCCTCAGTCAACATTTACTCAAAAAATCCCTACCTGAATTATTGAAGGTTTGCTAAGCTACATAATGGATTTAATAGAAACCCATTTCATTCGATACTTGAATTTAAACAAGCAAGGGCTAGCCTCTTGAAAATATAAGTGAATCGACACAAGATCCTCTACAGTGACCCAACTCAAGTCACCAATCACAAGGTTTACAGTCAGCGAAGGAGGGATACAAAGCAAAATACTCTTCCTACGAACTAAGCCTTCTCCTCCGTCTCTAATTCAACATATGAATAGCTTGGGCATACCCATCTATTTCATGACTGTCTACTCAACCTATTCTCATAGTCACTCCAAAGAAAACATCTGCTACTACAGAGTTCGATTGAACTCTTTTATCTTATGATACAGTGACTCACGTCACAAGATCTGTATTGAGCAGTCAATATTCCACTCACGTAGGCCTCTAAGAAAAACATCACACTCACTATGCGAGGTCTACACATAGGTTCAGCCCAAGAAATGCTTTTACCAAGACAAAAACAAACATTTAGCTTAAATCTGGTCATGAGTCAACAAATCTACAAATATCCACTAATGTTATTCATGGCTCAAGTTTATATCTGCTACTATTGGTTTAAAAATCGAAATCAACGGCTATTACTCACTATTGTCTCTAAACGTCACCCGAATTTGAAGAATTAAGCAGGAAAACACCCAGGTTAAAGATCTAACACCCACAGTATAACACTTCAACAATTATTTTGCTATCACATAGTAGTTACTTTTTTTTTTCGAAATGAAAAAGCAAGGCAGAAAGGAATGTATACATGCTATCACAGTTGCTATCAGGGTATGATAAACAAACAAATCCCAGTAGTCCTTCCTTTCCTTCAATCTGGGTCGATTCACAAGGAAAAATCAGAAGCCCATTCTATATGCCATAACAGAAAAAAAAATAGAAGAACATTCATTTCATGACATATTAAAAGGGTAGCAGAAGATTGCAAGGGGCAGGTTTAACATTTCTGGTTTAAAATGCCATCTCAATAGAGAATCTTAGAAATAAATTTCATCAAGTCTCCTGGTAACACTCTCATTGTCACATAATCGATTTTGATCAAAAAAACCTTGAAGGAGAATCCTGAATTTCAGGATGCATTCTATACTGAACAAATAACAACATAGTTGGACAACCTACTTGCTAGAAGCACTCAAAAAGGCTTCTACCAAACTGCAACATGCCTGCTGCCTGGCTAATCCCTGTTGCAGGTCATGCTGTGGATTCCCGACAAGAACACACCTCGCAGCACCCAATGAAAGTGGAGGTAACACGCTTGCTTCACTAGCTTGAAGCTTCATCTATAACCACCATAACAAACCCAACTGGCGAGGGCAAGATAGCAAGGAAGGGGAAACACAGCCAAGCAAAAAATCCCTTCACCACACAACTCACGCGGCAAGGGCAGAAGACAGCAGGCAGACCATGAAGGACAGTAAAAAAACCCATCAAAAAGAGACCTCCATCTGCAATCCCACGTGGCCAGCAACAAAGCCAGAGCGGGTAAAAGATAATCACAGGGAAGATCAATAATAAAATCTGATTTGAAAGCTAAGCGGCTAGCGTCAGAGAAACTAATTGCAGGCTGTAGCAGGTAGGCTAAAAATAATAATGAGACAACCACCCAAAATGAATGTTGTCAGCCAGCAATAAGGGAAGAAGGCGATTCCACAACTACAAAACAAGACTCCTACAAAAAAAAAAAGGATAAAATATAGTCTTAAATGCAGGCGGCTATTTTTCAAAGCACTTACACCAACCATATGCCAAACAAGGCACCAAAAGAAAAAAAAAAAAAAAAAAGAATATGGCAGGAGGCCATACACTCTACCATGCACCCCTCTTGCCAAAAAATAAAGAAATAAAGAACCCAAGGGCAACAATGTAGTCCACATCTCCTCATGTCTAGCCTATCACATCCATAATCCAATGTGGGAGGAAAAGCAATGGACACAACAATAAGTGCACCTCGGAATTAAGAATTGCAACGAGGCGTGCGTGTGGGATCAGACGGTCAAGGTGGGAGTTGGTGGCTGGATTTTTTCCAATAAGATAAAAAGAAACATGAACATTACTTCCTGAAAAATGGAGCCACCAAGAAAACAAGCTCCTCTTTTAAGCGAATTGAGGATCGCTCTTCGGGGATGATAAAAAAAGATGCAATAAAAGAACATTAAGATAATTAATATTAATGATGATAACATTCGATAATCAAATAATAATAATAAATCGTAGATCAAAAAATAGAATAATAATAATGATAATATCGTTACTATTATTTTATATTATTTTTACTGCTCCCAAAAATTATTATCCATGTTAATAATGATCACCTGTCAAGTTCAACTACAAAATAATAACCAAAGATCATTAATGGTACGGGGAGGCAATACAGATAAGAAGAATGCTAATCCTTCACTGTGACAAGGTCACTGAGGCAAAAACTTGGAACTGGGATAACGTAACGAGGCACTACACTGAACAAACACCTCTGATTTCCTTTTTAGAAAATAAAATCATGTCCTTCTATTGAATTCATCTATAAAAGTAATGAAATAATCACTTTTTGGTATAGAAGGAGACTTAGTAGGACCGCACAAGTATGAATGTATCATCTCAAGAGGTGAGCTTTCTCTCTAGGAGTTACCTGAGGGACAAGCATATCTTTCTTGCTTCCCCAATATGCATGCCTCACAAACCTTAGCTGGTTGTTCAATAGGAGGGAGTCCTCTAACCATTTTCTTTTTATAGATAACATTCAATCCACCATAACTCAAATTCCCATACCTGAGATGCCATAGAGTGGATTGATCAATGGTTATTGTTTTGAATGTTATTGTGCCTGCTACACTTTGCATCGTTAAGGGAAACATTGTATTTTGTGTCATCAACACTACTGAAATCAGTTTATTGCTCCCACCTTTATCATATATAACACATTATCCATTTTCAAACTTCACCTTATACCCATTTTGAACAAGTTGTCCAATGTTGAGAAGATTATACTTCAATCCTGGAACATAGAAGACATTGTAAATATGCTTCTTGTCTCCTTGCTTGGTGAGAATGGATACAATGCCTTTACCCATTATAGGAAGTTTATTGTCTGTTCCCATATTCACTTCAGATTTGATTGCTTCATCCTTACTGAAAATCTCCTTATTTCCACAGATGTGATTGTTGCATGCACTATCCAAATACCATATTTGTTTTCTTCCTTGCTCAACTACATTACAAGTTAGAAGGAAGGATCCACCCTTTTCATTCTTCTCTAATTGAACAACTTATTTTATATTAGAGAATCTTGCATTATAATTTTGATTCTCAAATCATATTCTTCTTTCTACATTATCTAGCACAATGTCCATACTTTTTGTAGTAGTATAATTGTGCATTGGATTTGTCATACCTTTGTGAAGAACCACCTTTGGAAGTGTTGTTTTTTCCTCTACCTCTTCCTCTTTTATGTGACTCTTGTTGATGGTTATGTATTCCACCTTCTTGTTGGTTGTTAAAACTTCCTCTTCCTCTATTGTATGCTCCTCTTTCCTTGCCTCTCTCATTTGTATTTGTTTTAAATTCTTGTTTGTTCGAGGAGTTGGTTGATTCACTCATCCTCTGTTCATGGGTTTGCAACAAACCCATCATCTCATTAATTGTAATTTGTCTCAAATCCTTAGACTCCTATATTACAACCACAACTAGATCAAATATGGTTGGAAGGATCCTTAATACCTTCTCTAAGATTCTATTTTCTTCAACCATGTCTCCATTAGTCCTTATTTGATTGACTATGGTCATTATTATTGTAAATAAATTATTTAATAGTTTTGATTATTTCATGATAAGAGTCTCAAAATCTCTTCTTAACATATGTAGTCCGACTACCTTCACCTTACCGCTTCCTTGATAAGCATTCTGCAAAGTATCCCATGCTTTCTTGGAGTTTATAGTTGCTGCTATTCTTGGGAAAACTGAATCTGTGACAACATTCTAAATATAACTTAAAGCCTTTGCATCCTTTCTTCTATTTTCCTTTAAAGCATTCTTCTGAGCTTGTGTTAATGCAGCCATGTCTGTTACCTCTGTATAAAATCCTTCGACTAGTTCCCATAACTCTTGAGAAGAGAACATTGTATTCATCTTAATATAACATATGCCATTGTTCTTCCCATCAAATATTGGGGGTTGTTGCCTTGAGTTACTGCTGGAAGCCATTAGTGCTTAACCCAGAAAACTCAAACCCAAAAAAACTAAGAACTCACAAATTTCCACAACCTCTTAGCTCTGATACCAAAATCATTAGCAAAATATGGTGCCAACTGCAACCAACACATTGGAAAGATAGTAAAAATAGAAAGCACACACAAAATATATGTATATTTGATTCAAAAAATATTCATACAAATTTAGAGTTATGGCTCTATATATTATTTTTTCTCTTTTACAATATTCTCTTGAGCTTCTACTCTATGAATTCCTCTCTAAATATTCTCTCTATCTTTAATATTTTTCTCTGTGTGTTGTTGCACATGTTTTTTTATTTTCTATCTGATCAAGTTGTTGCACTATCTTCTTATTCTCTCTTCTTCTTGTTTCTTTCGTGTCCATTATTTTTTGAATTCAAACAACTACACACGTATATATAACCATGAGTTTCACAAAACATGATGAATTATGACATGGACCTGAAACCAATGTTCCTTTTGGTGAGTTCCATGACTTTTACTTTCCCACGACCCACATAGGTTTGACTCCTTTCATTCTTTAGCTTTTCCTTTATACACGATCTTTTCTTCAATGTGTGGTTTTCCCCATTCTGTGGGAAAACTACATAACCACACATCACCAGTGCTCTCACCCATGGATTTTAACACTCCTTCATACCATGGCTTTGAGAAATTCCTTTGTCTTATGGTTTCATCCTTAGCCTTTGCTTCATGTCTCCTCTTTGTTGCACAAATTTCCTTTGTACCATGGTTTTGTCGGGAACTTCAAAATTCAACCAACTAAAAAATTGAATAAAATTTGTGTCAGAGGGGAGGTTAGGTGCGAGGGAAAAAATAAGTTTGAAAAACATGCGTGAGGCTTAAGATTATCAAACACCATTAATTATGATATAGTTTTTTTAAAAAAAATTCACCTATTGGTGAAATTTGAGATTTATTACTTCACTCTAATGCTTTTATTGGACAGGTACTAGAGGATGTGCTCACCATGGAGGATCTATTCCTAGAATTGGGGATCATACGCTATTTTAATAAATTATGGCTGAGGCTTCAATATCTTAACAATTGGATGGTTGATCACTAGCGGCCCTTTGCTAACAGGAAAACAAATATCTTCCCCTATGACAAATGACTTTTATTGTTGTTTTTGTAGATTCAAAGGATGGAGATGAGATATATCAAAAGTATATGTGGATATGGGGGAAACATTTTCTCATCATGAAACCATGGTATGTAGAGTTTTATTCCATTACCAAATCTTTTGACATCAAGCCATTCTAGGTATGGATGCCTCACCAATCTATTTAGTTCTGGAATGTATCAAGTTTTGCAACTATTTGGAATAATTTCACAGAATTCCTCATGATGGATCCCACCCTTGATGATATCATCTCACACTACTTAGGATCAAATTCTAATAAGTAATAAAATGTCATCATATCCAGCAAAAATAGGCCTAAAAGTGAAGGGATGGTCATGGAGTCAAAATTTTTGAAAATGAAGGTGTTCCCTTTAGATGTTAAAATTATTTTGAAGTCGCACACTCATAATTAGAGTGTTTCATCTTAAAATATAAAAAGGGTGGAGTCTTGGTGGAAGGATTCACTTCCTAATCTTATGATAATAGGAAAGTCTCAAGATTCAGTTGAATCCATTATGGGTGTTATCCCGAAAATGAATCCTAGTGGCCCAAAAATGAAAGAAAAGTCTCTCAATTCTAAGGTGTGGAGCCTTTCCCATAATCAGGAGTTCTTGGATCATATGGTTAGAGTGGACCATGAGGAATATCGAACTAAGAAGGCGGATTTCGTGGCCATGGGAATGGGATGAAATGAGGTTAATGTTTCAATAAGGAATAGGACAAGGCCCTTATTACAAGATGATGATTCTTATTCCTATCTCTCTTGTGGAAGAGGCAAAAAATGGATGGTACTCAATAATAAGAGGAAATGATAACAAAACAAGGTAATTGTTGGGGTTAGCACACCAGTTGTACAGATAATATATCAAATCTAAGCATACATGTAAATAAAAGCGGATATTAAACCAGAAGAAATATACAGAACAAGAGATATAAATCAACACCAAATTTAACATGGTTCACCCAGTGTGGGCTATGTCCACCAAGAAACAAGCCAATCTATTATCTAAATATTTGACAAGATATGCAATTAAAGATTTACAATCTTCCACACCTCTCAGAAGTACTGTACTTTCTTTCCCTCAAGCTTTTACTTCTTCTCCAAGAATTCTCTCTCTCACAATAATCATTAACGTTTGCAATTTCTTCTTAATTCTTACTTCTAAACCTTGGCTTTCATGCTTATATAGGCGTATACAAACTTAGGGCATTTAGCCATGTAATTAGAATTTATAGATCTATTTTAATGCTAAAAATAGATCTAATTCCCAATATTTAAATAAAACACTCCCGTACACGTAACCGATGTCGATTAGCCCTAACCGATGATGATTACTCCTTGTTTGACTGATGGTGGTCATAGGTGACTAATGTCGGTCCCTCCTTAACCGATGATGATTACTGTATTTTCCAACAAGTTTCACATTGCATGTTAATCCGAAGTAATTGAGCTCCACAACTCAATAATCTCCCACTTGGAGATTAATTACTACACCATACCTGTGAAGTATCATTCTCGGATCCTTCCTTAGCATTGTTTCTTCCTCTTCAAGTCTCAAACTCAAAGACCAAAATAAGTGGAGTGTAGCTCCAACTTCTCCTTTGCTAATGGATTTGTTAGCATATACTTTAGGGTTCTCGCTCGTATGAATATTTTCCAGATTCAACTGTCCATCCTCCAATACCTGTCGTATAAAGTGATACCTCAACTGAATGTGTTTCGTTCTCGAATGAAATGCTGAGTTCTTTTCCAAATGAATTGCACTCTGATTGTCACTGAAAAATTTGAAATCATCTTGCTCCTTTCCCAACTCTTCCATGAACCTACTCATCCATATAATCTCATTGCTAGTTTCAATGTAGTTACAACATACTCTGCCATGTAGTAGACAAAGCCAAAACCTTCTACAATCTTGAAATCCAGCTAATTGTTGTCCCACCTACTATGAAAATATATCCAGTAGTGCTCCTCCTTCCATCCAGATCTACAACCATATCCAAATCAACATAGCCACATAATGAAATATCTTAACCTCCATGGAATAACTACATGCTATATGTCCCTTTTAAATACCTGAGTATCCATTGGACTTCTTTCTAATGCTCTTTACCTAGATTGACCATATATCTACTCAAAACTCCCACTTCCTGTGCAATGTCTAGTCTGGTACAAACAATAACATACATGAGACTCCCAACTACTGAAGCATATAACACTCATGTCATGTATTTTACCTCCTCATGTGATGATGGGAACTGATCTTTACTCAATTTGAAGTGTCCATAAATAGGTGTACTAACAGGTTTTACATTCTACATCTTGAACTTTTCTAACACCCTAAAGATATAATCCTCCTGAGACAAGTAAAATTTCTTATTTTTCCTGTCTCTGTGTATTTGCATGCCAAGGATTCTTTTTGCAGCTCCTAAATCCTTCATAGAAAATGTGTGAGTTATATTTCCCTTAAGCTCACCAATGTCTTGCATATTAGATCCTGTAAATAAGCATATCATCCACATACAGTAACAAAATAATATAGCTCCCATTTTTAAGATTCTTGAAATAAACACAATGGACAGATTCACATCTCAAGTAACCATGCTCATGCATAAAACTATCAAACCTCATGTACCATTTCCTTGGAGCTTTCTTGAGCCCATATAGGCTCTTTTTCAACCTGCACACTAATTTCTCCTTATGCTTGACTTCATACCCAAGTGGCTGCTGCATATAAATATCTTCATCCAAATCACCATGAAGGAAATTTGTATTTACATCTAGTTGCTCTAAATACAAATCATCTACTACAACTAAACTCAATACAGTACGAATAGAAGTCATCTTAACAACAAGAAAAAATATTTCACCAAAGTCAATACCTACTTTCGGTGAAAATCCCTTTACTACAAGCCTTGCCTTGTATATTTTATATCCACTCTCTTCTTCCTTGATCATATAAACCCACTTGTTCTACAATGTTCCTCTTACCTGCTAGTAACTTAACCAAATCCCTAGTTTGGTTATGCTCCAAGGAGTCCATCTCATCATCCATGTCATGCTCCCACTAGACGTTGTTTTTATCTTACATTGCTTCTTCAAAACTCTTTGGTTCACCATTATTAGTAAATAATAAATAAAATAGAGAAGGTGTAAATCTTTCTGGAGCCTTTTTGACCTTCTCATGGGATTTTGGGGTGCCAAAGGCTCAATTTGGACCTCCTGAACATTTGTATCCAAATCTGATAGTGACCTGATGTCGGTCAGGGGGTCAACCAACACCGGTTACTATGTAACCCTGTCGATATTACTTTAAAATCTAAGAGTTCATTTTCACTCACAAACTTCTCAACAGGTTCATCCCTGGGTACCAAAATTTAATCCATGTATATTCTCTTTTCATTCCATTCAACATCAAGAATCCTAATAATTTTATAATTCTCTAAATCCCAAAAATGGAATCCAAAATCACCAGATCCATAACCAATGAAAGTGCATCTCTTGGATTTTACATCCAATTTTTTTTTATTTTCCTTATCAACATGCACAAAAGCTTTGAACCAAAAAATTTAAGAAAAAAAATATCTATCTCTTTTCCAGTCCAAGCTTCCTCTATTATCATTCCATCTAGTGAACATGAAGGCCCACAGTTAATCAAATAAATTGTTGTATCAACTACTTCTGCCCAAAACTGCAAGGGCAATCTAGAATGTATCCTCATACTTCTAACATGTTCCATGATTGTCCTATTCATTCTTTGTACAACACCATTCTCCTGTGGTGTTCTTGGAACCATTATTTCTCTATGTATTCCATTCACTAAACAATAATCATTGAAATCCTTGCTACAGTATTCAGCACCATTGTCAGATCTAAGACACTTTAACTTAGGATTTTATTCATTCTCAACAAGGGATTTCCATCTTTTGAAAGTTTCAAAAACATCATATTTATGTTTAATACAATAAGCCCATACCTTTCTTGTAGCATCATCAATGAAAGTAACATAATACTGTGATCCTCCATGAGAAGCTACCTGAGCTAGTCCCCACACATCTGAGTGTACAAACTCTAATTTCTGGTTCTTCTTAGTTGCCCCAACTTTGAGAAATCTCACTCTCTTTTTCTTTCCAAAGACATAATGCTCATAGAAATCAAGATCTAAATCTTTCAAATATGATAACTTACCCTTAGCCTTTAAGATCTGCATTCCTTTTAAACTCATATGCCCTAACCGATTATGCCACATGCATGCATCTAAATTTGAAGTAGATAATGCAGAAAAGGAATCAGTAACACAGGTAGATAAATATAACGTTCCTACCTTCTTACCTCTTACCACAACAAAAGCACCCTTGGTGACTTTCCAAGAGTCTCCTGTAAAAGTAACCATGCAACCAAATTCACCTAGTTTCCCTACAAAAATACAATTCCTCCCAAGGCTTGGCACATGCCTCACATCTTTTAATACCTATGTATTTCCATTCTACAATTTTATATGAACTTCCTCTTTTCCAGTAATACTGCGAGGTTCATCATCACCCTAATAAACATGCCCAAAATTGCTCTAGACATAATTTCTAAAATAAACCTTGTTAGGGGTTGCATGGAAAGAAGCTCCTGAATCTAAAACCCATGATTCAATTCTATTATCTAAAGAAAGAATAAGAGCATCTTGCATTACCTCCGCTGTAACAAGATTTACTTCTTTACCTTTGTCTGGTTGTCGGTTCTCTTTATCCTTTGATCAAAAATCTTTCTTTGCATGTCCTTTCTTTCCACATTTCCAACAATCAATTCCCTTACCTCTAGATTTAGATCTTTTATCCCTTGAATTTGATTTCCCATTACTCTTACTCTTGTATCTCTCCTTTTGCCTGCCCCTACTTTCTACATTCAAAGCATTCCCTGATGATGATTCCTCTGTACTCTTCCTATGAATTTATTCATTCACGATTATACTAACCACATCATCAAACTTCAAAATATTATTAGAAGATGTTGTATTACTAACATCCATTACCAATTTATCCCAACTATCAGGAAAAGAACATAAGAATAAAAGTGCTTTCACTTCATAATCAAACAGTATATCAACCGATTTTAACTGATTTACAATAGATCTGAAATCATTCAAATGACTATATACAAATCCACCTTCAATCATCTTAGAACTAAATAGTTTCTTCATCAAATAAACTTTATTTGAAGCACTATGTTTTTCATAAAAATTAGCAAAAGAATTGATTAACTCTACCGTAGAAGTCGCTTCTCTAATATTGGAAGCCACAAATGTTGTCAGGCTCAATCTTATAGATCCCAAAGCCTTTCTGTCAAGAATCTTATATTATTCATCAGTCATCTTCGTAGGTCTAGACTTCTCATCCAATGGTAAATAAAAATCTCTTTGATACAGATAATCGTCAATCTGTATCTTCCATAATTGATAGATTTGGCCATCAAACTACTCTACCTTGTATTTGTTTTCTTCTACCATTGTTGTAGCTTCGACTCAATCAAAAAACCCTTTATGAGTAAATCTATCAACACACAAACCCTCAAACAAATCTCTTATACAAATTTTGGGGTTAGCACACCGGTTGTACAGATAATATATTATATCTAAGCATACATGCAAATAAAAGTGGATATTCTACCAGAAGAAATATACAGAACAAGATATATAAATCAACACCAGATTTAATGTGGTTTGCCCAGTGTGGGGTATGTCCACTAAGAAACAAGCCAATCTATTATCCAAAGCTTTGAAAAGATATACAATTGAAGATTTATAATCTTCCACACCTCTCAAATGTACTGTACTTTCTTTCCCTCAAGCTTTTGCTTCTTCTCCAAGAATTCTCTCTCTCACAATAATCATCAACTTTTACAAGTTCTTCCTAATTCTTACTTCTAAATTCTCTCTCTCACAATAATCATCAACTTTTACAAGTTCTTCCTAATTCTTACTTCTAAACCCTAGCATTCATGCTTATATATGCATATATAAAGTTAGGGCGCTTAACCATGGAATTGCAAATAATAGATTTGCTTTAATGCTAATAATAGATTCAATTCTTGAGAGTTAAATAAAAAGCTCCCGTACAAGTAACTAATGTAGGTTAGCCCTAGCCGATGATGGTTCCTCCTTGCTTGACCGATTCCGTTCATAGGTGATCGATGTCGGTCCCTCCTTAACTGATGATGATTACTTTTTTTCTAGCAAGTTTCACATTGCATGTTAATCCGAAATAATTGAGCTCCACAATTCAAAAATAATTGAACATGTTAAAATGTCATTGCAGTCTCAAAAAACAATATGATTGGTTCTGCTAACTATTTGGTAGACTAATCATTTCTCCTTAGGGAAAGAACATTTTTTTGAGGTTTTTTTAGAGCTGGATGAAGCACACAGTTTCTTTAACACCTTTTAAAGTAAAGGGTTGGTGGATCAAGCATGTTTGTTCTTGTTTCATGGTATTGTTTCAAGTGAGTGTTAATATTTTATTTTTAGATGGTTTGTATAATATTTTGTCCCTTTCAAAACTTGCTCATTACCTAATAAAATAATGTCACTTTGATGCATTATACTAGCATCACATTCTTTCATAAAATGATTACTCTAATATTTTAAATTTCAACACTTAAGCATTTTAAACAGATGAATTTTGTTTCTTTAGTAATTCACTTTTCAAAACTAGTAAAACATTAGTGAAAAGACTCATTTTTTTTTGTTATACATCTAAAATTATTTCTTTTATCTTTCATGCATCCTTACAAGATCAATGGTAGCATTTGTGGATTCTAAAGCTCCTCACTAATTTTAATTCCACCAAAAATGAAGAAATATTATTACAAGCAGTTAAAGATGAGATAATTTAAATCGTATCTAATCCATTTATAAGAGATGCTTCTCCTGAGCCCTAACCCTGAGTGATGCTCTACTTTAACTGATTGTGGGATCGATTTGGCTCAAGATAAGAGTGGTGGCCTGCATCCAAACAAGGGATCAGAGGGTTGTGCATTGGATGAAAATATTGGTGAGCTACCAGAGTTGGAAGTGACTGAGTGCCAGGGGAGATTGGATGGTGATGATAGGCACAAAGGTAACCACTCCCCCTCCCCCTCCACCCTTTATTCTCTTGTGAAAGGGTTTTATGGCGATGGCACAAGTAGCGGTTGTGGTGAACATCATATGTCTCAAGTGGCTCCTCAATGTAAGGAATGTGCAATCCTATTCAGATCTAGCCGAGATAGTGGAGGATCTGCGAAAATAGTTGATATGGGTGGTGTTAGCATATGGATTTACACACATGAAAATGACATGAAATAGTAAGGGAATGAAGTCCCTCCTTAATGAAGGCGAGGCTGCCTTTATTAAAAACAAAAACAATATTTACATCTGTACATTAAAAATTGTATGTGGGGGGTGTTTTGGAACATTAAACGGAAATAAATGTGAATGAGGGAGATGGAATGGAATGAAGGAAAGAAATGGAAAGAACATGCAATAGCTAGGTAAAAGCAGAGCCTAATATTGCATAGAGGAAAACAATGAATAACTAACTCAAATAAAGCAGAGTTTGAATCAACTAAACAAGAATAAGTAAAAGGGAACACACATGAGCAAGTAAATATCAGAGCTTGATCACTGTGAAAAAGAACAACAGATTAATAGCGTTGATAATAATATCCAAGACAATATTCACATGTAATATTTAAACACTAACATCTAATGAACATAAGAACATCAAATGCTACAACAGATAATGAATGGGACACAAAGTTCATATTTCATTAACTCCAAAATGTCTTCATGAGAGAACACAAAGATTCTTTCCTTAAAATAAAGCTTGCACATAAAAGTATTTTCTTCTCCTCTCTCAAAGTCACCCTTTACAAGTGAGCCGTTAAATCCCTTTTATAACCCAAAAGTTGGTTAAAAGTAGTTAAGATTTACATGCACATTACATAGGGAACCTTAAGTGACTTTGAATTTTTCAACCAAATTTATAAAAAGTAACTAGAAATATAAACCACTTAAGTTATCCAAAGTTTTCCAAAAGTGAGTTAAACAATAACATCACTTTATAAATAAAAGAAATGGGTACATGTGGACCCCACTTAAATGACTTGGACACACACATAGAAATCTTAGTAAACAACACGCCACCTAGATCAAGACACTTAGGATCAGTGTCTTATCCGTTGGGCTAAGAGTCACCTATCCTGGTCGTATGGGAATGAACTCATTGATCGTGTTCCACAATCCTCTAGATGATAAGAGAGCCAAGCTTGAAATTTGAGAAATTCATCTACCCCTCCATTTGAGTAACACCCTGGTGTGAGAAATAATTTCTTTATTCACATTTACATTCACAATTACACACAATTCTCCACATGCTCTGAATAGATTTCCATGGTAAATTAGTCATTTGTCGTGAGACCGTAGTCGTTATGCCACCTTGGCTAGTCAGAATCTAGCTCTTGATATTTTTCCACTGATAATATCTTCCAAGATTCGATATTACAATTCACTTCCTAGACTTATGTCTTTTGTTTTTGTCACCATCCCGAAGTGTTGTCATTTTGATCTGCTCACGATCATCCAATTCGAGAACGCTCCAGCTTTAAGACTAACCGATGAAGTATCACACCCACTGCTAACTGAGAGATAATAGGAACATGCTTGAATGATGTGGCCTTGCTTGATGATCCACACAATTGCACTTATCATTGGTCTTGGTTTGTTGATGAATAGATCCGCCATAACGATCAAGTGAAGATAATTAATGTAGAAAAGATTCTCCCATTATCGATCTCTATCGATAACCATGGATTTTGACTCCAAAGAGACCTTTGCCAATAGCTATGACCTATTCCACATAATGAGGAAGTCATAGGTGACCCATTGGTACTATCGAGAAGTGTTAACGCCATGGAAATGAGACTGAGAGATCACAAGTCGAGGTCCCTTCCGCTTCGGAGTTGTTGGTAGTTGAATCATTGATCGACGCAAGTGATGACCAATTTGGGAATCTATAGGGACACTGGGAAGGATTCCACACGTAAGATACTGCTTCAGAATAAGCACTGGGAAAATTATGACTCGCCTTCAATTGATATGCGATCACGGAATCGGCTTACACCGATGTGTCCCAAGTTGGTATCGATAATGTTATCATAATATGAATGGAGATCCAAGGTGGGTAGAATGCCCTGGAACTCATACCGCAACACCTTTTTTTTTGGAGATGACATGATTGTGAAGACATGATAGAAGCTTGATTTGTAGCTATTACTTCCAGACTTCAAAACTGAACAAATTGCCTCTGAAACAGCACTGGGAAAAATAAAAAATCTTGTTCTAAGAAGTTCTCACATAGATGAGGGAGTCTATTAATGTACCACAAGTCTACGTGTCAGAGGGCTTTTCCAAAATCAAATTCTTCAGTGAAATATTAAAGGTCAAAGTTGAATCTCATGAAACTGCTAGGAAAATGGAGGTGTAAAATTGTGAAAATCTCATTTGGTTTTACCCTGGAAAAGATATCAAACGTCACCCTGAGAATCTACAACTTGGCAAGGTATCATATGAAGGTGGGTAGAATTAAAAAAACCAATCATTTTCTCTTAATGCTCATCTGATTTCAAAATATCGACACTCAAAGTCAGTCTCCTTGACAGGTAGAAAACTGCACGCGCAGTGAAATCAAACAAATTATGTTTTATTTTTCTATGTGAAAAATATCAAACAAGGTTCTATATATTTTAAACTTGGATAAGAAGTACATGAAGTTGGGGAGAATTAAACGAACTAACCCATTCTTCTTGAAAATCTCTCAGGTCCAAAATATGAATTCTCAAAGTAGGTTTTCCGACAAGCTGAAACAGTGCGTGCGGAAAAATCAAGCAAACTGAGTTTTACTTGGGTTCGTGAAAGATATCAAATGAGGTGTTGTGAATTTGAAATTTGGCAAATAAGTACACAAATATTTTTATAATTCAAACAAACAAACCATTCTTCTCGAAAATTACTCAACTTCAAGATATCAAGCTCCAAAGTTGATTACTTCGATAGATACAACCCGCGGCACGTTCTTTTTGTATCTTTTCTTTATGTTGATATATATCCTGTTTGACATTTTGTCAAACGTTTCACATGATCTCTCTTCAGGCACAATCTTCCTCTTCTTGCAATTGCGTGGATTTTAGTGTAAAAATGAGTATGAACTGGTTCTTCTTGTGCAAACATGATACTGTTTAAACTGATTTATTTATCTCTCCTACGTGACAGTCCTATCCACGTGAGCTCCTTTATTTACCAATGCATGGTTTTCTCTCTTTAGCCTGCGTGAATGGGCTTGCCAATGGATGAGTGGAAAGCCTTCTTTTTAAAAAAATGTGTGGCCTTTGGTTTCTTTTTTTATTTGTCTTATGCTGGCCTAATTTTTAGCTTGTGCGTGAGAATTTGATTCTTCTCTATGGCTGCGTAGTCTAACTCCCTTAACGTGGATTTCTTCTTTAGAAAAGTGGCGTGGGATTATAAGCCTTAATATGTGTTTTGGACTATGAATGGCATGAGAAAATTTGTTTTCTTCCTAGCGTGGCTTTTCCTTGTTGGGATGCGTGAACTATTTGTTGTTCTGGACTGTGTATTTGACCAATGGACGCATGAACAGGTTTTTTTTCAGCATGGAAGATCCTGGAATTCATTCCTTGCTCCTGAATGTAGCTTTCTTCTTGGTAAACCAATGCATGAACAACAATAACTTCTTTAGCTTTGCATGGAAGTGCGTTTATTTCTTTTTATTACCTTTTTCGTGCTCTTTCTTATTTCCCATGTGTGTAGCTATTTTGGATTTATATGAATATATTTTTCTTATGCACTGAAAAATCTTATTCCTCCTGGCACGTGGACTGTTATTTTTTTACCTTTGGCTACATTGAAACTTGTATTTTAAGCGTGGACTTTTAATCTTTTGTTATGGTTGTGTTTAGTTTTGGATTTTTCCTCCTTTGCTAAGGCGTTGAAACTTGCATTTTCCTTTCACCTTGTCATGGATTGTCTCTTTAGCTGTGTGAAATCTTATTCTTCCCTCCCTTGCAAATTTGTGGACAACTAATGGCTTTTCTTTGAACCTGCGTTGGAATTTGCTTCTTTCTCATGTGGCTGCCTTTTTTCTTGCAAAGGCGTGGAAAATTCTTCTTGTCTATGGCTATGTTGAAAACTTATGAATTTGTATTGCTTTCCCACATGGACTATACTCTTATTGCAAGTGTGATAACTTCTCTCTTTGCGTATTGAAATGTTATCTTTTCTCCCTGGCACGTGGAAATACAGAGGAAAAATGCCTGGATAAGCTTTGTGAGGGACATGATTAAAATGTTTCTCTGAAACTCTTCTACAAAGGAAATAAGAAGAAGTTAGAAATATTGAAAGCTTCAAAGCTTCTTCGCATGAATTTTACCAACAGTCTTTCACGGAGGAAAAATTAAGAGGATTAAAGAAGTTTTCTCATAACCATTTATTTCTTTTCATTGAAATAACCAATTTCCTCTTTCTTCGAGAAGTGGGCATTAATTGCCACGAAAATATGGGAAAAATTTTAATCATTTGCCCATGACAATGGCAAAGAAGGATGGCAATTCCCATCCATTTCCCCATGTGGGATATTTGGAGATATTTTTCCAGTCGGTTGGGTTGGCAATCAGCAAGAGAAATTCCACAAGCGGGGAAAAAAGAATATTTTGCCAGGAAAAGGAAATCTGGGTACGGAAAGCCAATTTGGTATTCCTGGCAATTAGAGGTGGGATTTTTATTTCCCACGGAAATAACAAAAAGCTTGTTGATTGATTTTTAATTAATATTAATTTTAAACCCCAAAAATTAATAAAATTAATTTTATTAAATAAAAGGGTAATAAATTAATTAAATATTAATTAATTAATTATTAACACAGTTTGCGACCTGGCAGGAGGAGTTCTCACCTGAAATGGACGAAACAAAGACAAAAACGATCATGAGAATAACACGATCGTGGCGAGGGTGAGAATACTTTTGATTTTTTTTTAATTTTCATGCTTATTAATTTTGAGAAGTCAAAAGTAGCTGATAACAACTGACTATAATTCGGGACAAGGACTTCACAGACGCAACAACGGACCCAAACCCAACAATTTCATGAACATTATCCCAAAAACGATGGTGCACAAAATTGGGATGACAAAAGAGAGGAAACCGAAAAACAGAGAAATGAAACAAACCAAAATCCTAATTACCTATGTACATACAAGGGACAACCCATTTTCAATTTTGATAGTGCTTGAGATATTGCCCACTGTAGGGAAAAGGACAAATGAGTTCCATCAGGATATGCCAAGTAATATGTTTTATCTCCACAGAAATTCCTGATTTTGAAAGGGCCTAATCACAGCAAATCAAACTTCCCGTGCTTTCCTTTTGGTTCGCATCTCGTCCTAAAGAAGAACTAAGTCATTGATTTGAAATTGTCTCTCCTTAGTTTTTCTATCAAACAATTTCTTTACCTTTGATTGGTGTTCTTCAATCCTATTTGCCACTTGACTTCTCTGCTCTTCAAGCTTGCTTAGGAACATGATCCTTTTATCCAACATATTGGCGAAGCATTCATTGTCAACTTCTTGAGCCAATCATAATGACAGTAACTCCTATGTGATGGCAATTTGAGCATCAGTTCCATACAAGATTTGGAATGGAGACATTCCAATTGTTGTTTTGGGAGTTATGTGGTCAGCCCATAATGCATCATATAACTTCTTGTGCCAAGCTATTTAATTTTATTCTACTAACTTGCGCACAATGGTAATGATGTTTTTGTTACTGGATTTTGCTTGACCGTTTCCCTGAGGGTAGTAATCTGACGAATGAGATAAAGATATCCCATAGATCCATAACAAAAATCTATCATCTTTGTAGAAGAGAAACCGATGGGATTTTCTGTCATGATCTTTTGTGTAATTCCGTGATGAACTAATATATTCTCTTTGATGAAGTCACATATTACCGCAGTAGACCTGTTTGTTTCACTGCAATAGCTTCTACCCACTTCGTAAAGTAGTCAGTTGCCATGAGCACATGAGTGTGACCAGCACTGGAATTAGGGTTCAGAACCCCAATGAAATATAAACCCCATTGTTGAAAGGGTTCTTCAATGACAACTAGCTTCAAAGGCTAATCCACCAATTTATGTCTTCCAACAAATTGTTGACAAGCTTCGCATTTGGATACCCATTTTTGAGCATCAGAAAACATAGTGGGCCAGTAATAATGTGCTCACAGAATCTTATGAGCTATCACTGGTCTAGAGAAATGACCACCACAAGCATGTTTGTGAAATGCTTCAAGCAACTTGGGTTGTTTTTCTTTATCAACACATCTGAGGAACATGTCATCAATACCTTTCTTGAATAAGGTGTTGCCCCAAATAACGTACCTGGAAGCTCTCAATTTGATAGCTCTTTTTTCCTTAGCTGCCATATTCTCAAGACATTCGCCATATGTGAGAAAGTTAGCTATATTAGAATACCATTCATCTGTGGTACTGATGAAAACTACCAGTGGTAAAATTTCTTCAACTGGTTCTTCTTCCGAGTCATCTCGTGGCTTGTTCTATGTGATGAGTTGGCAGAGTCACCTTCCTCAAACTAACTTGGTAGGATTGATGTCCAAGTCATATTCTTGGATCTTGGAGACCCAATTACCTCTTTTAGATCCAGGTTCTTGTTGTGTTAACATTTATTTAACTGCGGTGTCCGACACTAAGACTTTGGTGTGAGAATTCAATACATAGTACCTGAAATGTTTCAAGGCTCTCACCACCCTGTACACATGCCTCTCAAGGGGAGTGTAATTCAATTCATGTTTCTTGAATCCAGAACTCATGAATGCAATAGGAGATTTGATTCCCTCTTGATTGTGTTGAATCAAGATGACAGAGATCATGTGCGGGGAAGCATAACAATAGATTATGAAATCCTTCTTAAAATCGGGACATACACAATGTAGGATCTTTTGCAATAGCACCCTTGATTTATTCAAATGATTCTCTACCTTCCTTCGACCATTTGAAGGATTATTTTCCTTTCATCATGTCAGCAATTTCTTTGGTTAGCTCGGAAAAATCTGGCACAAACCTTCTCAAAAATTTACCTTCCCAAAGAATGAGTGAACTCAAAGCTTACTTATGGGTAAGGAAAGATTCTTGATAGCTTGAACACGTTTAGGATCGATCTTGGTTCCTTCTTTAGAAACAATATGACCTAGGAGTTTCCCTTTTGTAACTCTAAACACATACTTCTTTGGATTCAAGGAGATCTCTATGAAGTATACACCTTTGCAATATTTTCTCCAAATCTCTTAGGTGATCTTCTCGCTTCTTTGAGAAAATTGTCAAGTCATCTAGGTATATTACGATGATCTTGTCTTTATAATTTGTGAATACCATATCCATAGCCCTTTGAAAATTTGGGCTGACATTGATCAAACCAAAAGGCATTCTTCTATACACGAACATCCCCCAGGGGGTGGTGAACGTGGTCTTATGTTGGTCTTATCTAGCCACTTAAATCTGATTATAACCAGAGAAACCATCTAGCATGGATAGAATTTCTGATCTAGTTACTGCCTGCAGAATATGGTCCATGACTAGTAGTGGATAGTTATCATTTAAGGAAGCTTGATTAAGATTGCGGAAATCCACGCAAATCCTAGTTTCTCCATTTTTCTTGTGAATTAGGACAATATTAGCTATCCAAGTTGAATGTCAAATAGGAAACACTATTCGTGTGTCTAACATATTTTGAACCTCATGGAATATCGTCCCTATAATCTTTGGATTATACTGGCTTTGCTTCTGCCTAAATGGATTTGCATCAAGTTTCAAAGGTATGGCGTGCTCCATTTCCCTATGTCAGAAAGACTTCAATTTTTCATGTGAGTAGGCCAAGACATCAAAATATTTGGTAAGGAGGCTTATAAATGTATTGCACTCCTTAAGTGAGAAAAACTTACCGATGTTAACCAGGCGAGGTTCGTCCTTGGTACCAATGTCAACTTGCTCATAGTCAGCATTATTTGTAGGTCCTGCCTACTCTTTCTCTTTGATAAAACCTATCATGTTTATCAAAAAGTTCCTCAAGTGAAACCAATCCTTTTAGAATTTTATTTCCTTTGAGTTGAATGATGCCATCACCAGGATCCTTATTCACAACTCCTTGAATGGGTGAGGTTTTCGATTTGCGAAACACAAAATCACTTCCTTCAAAGTACAACTGTTCAAAATT
Source organism: Taxus chinensis (assembly GCA_019776745.2). NCBI lineage: Eukaryota > Viridiplantae > Streptophyta > Pinopsida > Cupressales > Taxaceae > Taxus > Taxus chinensis. Next base: position 656,128,211 of record CM034155.1, on the reverse strand, counting down.
ATCTCTCTTTTCCAAGAAGGAAATAATTTGTTGATCATCATTAAAGACTTGCCAATTTTTTGCATTGTCAAGAACATTTTTCCTAAAAATCATTTCAATGGTGTATTTGTCTTGATCAAACTCTGAATAAGGGATCATCGATGAACTTGAGACTTCTAGAGAAATTTATTTGTCATTCTTTTCACAATGGACAGATTTTATGGAAAAAGCATCAAAGGTTTTTATCGTGTCCCACACTTCATTTTTGTAGTGTCTCAAACGATCATTCTTTACTTAAAACTGATTTTTTACTTGTTTCACAATCAACTCTTCACCTTCGAAGACTTTCAAATTTTTTATCCCTTTATCTTCTACAACTTGGAGGCCAAGGATTAATGCCTCGTATTCTATAGTGTTGTTAGTATTCGAAAATTGGAGTTTGTAATAAAAAGGAAACCTTTTACCATTGGGAGATATAAGCACCACTCATGCGCCAGAACCTGTTGAGCAAAAACTTCCATCGAACTCAAGATTCTAGATCTCATTGGGATTTTGGCAAGTGACCTTAGGTGCATGAACCTTTGTAGTCATCATATAATTACCCATGCTTGAGTTTTGAAATAGGACCTATGTGCGGGGATCATTAGTTTTCGTTACCGTGAACTTTACCTGAGCCTCCAGAATTAGCTTCTTCATTTATCCATTGATAGGGATCATAACATGAGATCATTCCATTTGAATCTCACCACCTAGATCTCTATAAAATTTCCTGATTAACAACATACCATATGAAGCAGGAATGTCGGAACCTAGAATGGTTACTTTGACTCACTTTTGAAGAAATTGAGCTAAAGCCATTTGAGCGTCCTTAATCTACCCAATAAGAGGAACTTGTCTGTCTCCATGGAGTAATAAGATCTAAATGTTATCATACACATCAACCCAAGAGCATGTGCTACTTTGGCAAGCATCTAAGGCTCCAGAATCTATAATGTAATTACTTAATTTGCATTTGTTGATCATAAAGGACACAAAGAAAGGTTCAATATTTTCATTTGAAGGTGTAGTGGCCACCATAATGTTTTGAGTATTCCCGTCTTTTGGAGTTTTCATAATTCCTTTAGAGGAATGAACAATAAAGTCACCTTTGATAAACTGAACCAATTTCTCGAGTTGATCCTTATTGGACTTCAAGTACTCTGCCTGTGACATGGAATTTTTTTATTTATTGATATGATCAATAATATCAAATTTGGGCAACATGACTATACTTGATGTCTCAGATACTATTTCTTTCGAAGTTGATGATGGCTCACTTTTGACCTTTGATTCGGGCTTAGTCGATAATGCTGTGGAAGAAGAAACTTTCTTCATAGCTGATTTATCAACTGATTGAATTGAAAAATATCCTCCTTTATTTAAGATAGTTTTGACATTGGGAACCTTAGTCATCTTGGACTCTTTAGGAGTCTCAATTTGTCTTAGATTCTTTGGAATTGTCTTTAGTTTTAGATTCTTTAGGAACTTCCTTTGAGCTCTTTTTATCTTCCACCTTAGTGGTACTCTGCTCCTTCTTCTGAGAGCATGTGAAGACAACGAAGGATTGATTATTCATATCTTCCTACAATTTATTTGTATTTGTATTATTCTTCTGAACTATACTCAAAGAAATGATTATTACTTTCTCCTTCAGGCTCTTTGACTTCAAGTTCAGATGTTCAAAAATCTAGCTCTTCCTTGCTAACCTTGATGACCTCAAATTCATCATTGCTTTCCTCAATGATATCACATTTTGAGTTATTTGTGGGAGTTTCTTCAATAGAAAGCCTTGTTAGAGCACCTGTAATACTGTCTTTGTTGGGAACACAACCATTTCTTGGGATGTCTTTATAAGGAGCAGGTTTACTACTTTGAGAAACTTGCTTTTTCAAAGCTAGCACATCATTAATCAACTTAGTGAGTATGGTCTCAGAAGCATTGGGGGTTTCTTGTGTCTTTCCCTTGAGGGATTTTTTCTTAAATTTTATCACCATGATTAAGTCATCCTCAATTTCTATTTCCAAGGATTGAGCAATTTCCAAAGTAGCCACTCTAGCTCTTCTCAGTTGATATGAAACTTTTTGATGTTGTAAATTAATGAAGAATTTATTTTTTCAGTCATGGTTTAGGTAAATTCCGGTAGAAAATTTGTTCACCATTTTTTTGAACTTTGCCACAAAATTCCTCATGGGTTTTGTTGGCTTTTTCTTCGCCTGAGATAGTTGGGAAAGAAGGGCATGTTCATCTTCTGTCATTTTGAACCTATCTTCAAACTTACTTTTCATATCATTCCATTTTGTAATGCATTCATTCAGGAGATGATGAAACCAATCAGTGGCAATGTCTTGCAATGTTTTAATGAAGAGGCGAACAACAACATCTTCATATTCTACTGACAAAAATGCACATGCAGCAAAGAAGGTGGAAATTTGGTCATCATGTGATGTCTTCCCATCTCCATCAAACTTGGGAAGAATCTTCCTTGACCCTCGTGGGAGGTCATGTCGAGCTAGTAACGCCAATGGGCCTATGGCATTTCCCCAAGGTATGTTAACTACCATCTTGGGAAAGGTGGTATGCGGAGGTAAAACAATGTGTGTAAGAACAAGTGCTTGACTTGTAGTGATTCCTCCCTTACTTGTTCTTTCAGGACTTGATGCAAGGCTTATGGATTTGCGGGGAGTGTTCCTTCTCTGAGGAGGTAACTTGAAATCAAAATTTTCTTGAAAATAAAAAATGGGATCAGATTAACCTTTAGATTTTTCTCCTCGTGTAAACCTCTTTCCTATCAGTTTGAAATCTTTACTGTGAAAGGATCAATGAAATATTCTGATCAACTCTAGCCTTTTCTCTTTTCTCTCTTTCTTGATCTCTTTGCACCTGAATGACTTTAGCAAATCTTATAACTTGATTTTCTTTATTATCCAATATTGATGTGGAAAGATGAAAATGATGGTTGTTCATCCGCTTTTCCCAAATAGTTTTCCTCAAATTTGATTAAATGTCTTCTTGAGTATCTGCAAAAAGAAGATTTGGTTGCAAGATAGGTGAGTTACTTGTAATAGTCATACAAATTATTGCCTTGGTGGAAGGTCACGTCAATGAATAACGATCAACACGTGTCCAAGAGGTCTTCTGACCACAAGTGTGGGTGCTCTTCTTCTAAGGTATTCAGTGTAGATTTCTTTTTCAATGGCTCTATCAGCAACCACAAATTGTTGCAAGCTTTCAGAATTTTCCCCAACTACTATCTGAAGGTTGGCAGCAATATCTCCTTGAAAATATTCATTGGGCACAAGATTCGGTTGAAGAACCAGAGATTCTGCAGAGGGAATAGTCATAAATATATAACTAAGAACTGGTTAACAATTCTATAATCGCTAGTAGAGTTGCCAAAAAATATAAGCATATGGATTTGCACGCATGCAAATGACATGCAACAGTAAGGGCATGAAACCCCTCCTCAATGAAGGTGATGCTGCATTTATTGAAAACCAAAATAGTATTTACATCTGCACATTCAAAATTGTATGTGGGATGTTTTGGAACATCAAACGGAAATAAATGTGAATGAGGGAGATGGAATGGAATGAAGGAAAGAAGTGGAAAGGAATGAATGGAAAGAACATGTAATAGCTAGGTAAATGAAAAGCCTAATATTGCATAGAGGAAAACAATGAATAACTAACTCAAATAAAACAAAGTTCGAATCAACTAAACAAGAATAAGTAAAAGGGAACACACATGAACAAGTAAATATTAGAGCTTGATCACTGTGAAAAATAAAAACAAATTAATAGCATTGACAATAAGATCCAAGACAATATTCACATGTAAGATTTAAACACTAACATCTAATGAACATAAGAACATCAAATGCTATAACAGATAATGAATGGGACACAAAGCTCATATTTCATTAACTCCAAAATGTCTTCACAAAAGAACACAAAGTTTCTTTCCTTAAAACAAAGCTTGCACACAAAAGTATTTTCTTCTCCTCTCTCAAAGTCACCCTTTACAAATGAGCCCCTAACTCCCTTTTATAACCCAAAAGTTGGTTACAAAGTAGTTAAGATTTACATGCACATTAAATAGGGCACCTTAAGTGACTTTGACTTTTTCAACCAAATTTATAAAAAGTAACTAAAAATATAAACCACTTAAGTTATCCAAAGTTTTCCAAAAGTGATTTAAACAATAACATCACTTTATAAATAAAAGAAATGGGTACATGTGGACCCCACTTAAATGACTTGGACACACACATAGAAATCTTAGTAAATGACACGCCACCTAGATCAAGACACCTAGGATTAGTGTCTTATCCATTGGGTTAAGAGTCCGCCTATCCTGGTCGTATGGGAATGAACTCATTGATCGTGTTCCACAATCCTCCACATGACAAGAGAGTCGAGCTTGAAACTTGAGCAATTCATCTACCCCTCCATTTGAGCAACACCCTAGTGTGATAAAGTTTGTCTTTATCGCATTTGCATTCACAATTACACATAATTCTCCACATGCTCTGAATAGCTTTCCATGGTAAATTATTCATTTGTCGTGAGACCGTAGTCGTTACGCCACCTTGGCTTGTCAGAATCTAACTCTTGATCTTTTTTCATTGAGAATATCTTCCAAGATTCAAGATTGCAATTCACTTTCTAGAGTTATGTCTTTTATTTTTTTCACCATCCCGAAGTGTTGTCATTTCGATCCATTCACGATCATCTAATTCAAGAATGCTCCAACTTTAAGACTGGTCAATGAGGTATCATGCCCGCTGCTAACTGAGAGCTGATAGTGACATGATTGAATGATGTGGCCTTGCTTGATGATCCACACAATTGCACTTGTCATTGGTCTTGGTTTTTTAGTGAATAGATCCACTACAACGATCAAGTGAAGACGATTGATGTAGACAAGATTTTCCCATTATCGATCTAAGCTAATAACCATGGCTTTTGACTCCAAAGAGACCTTTGCCAATAGCTATGACCTATACTACATAGTGAAAAAGTCATAGGTGACCCATTGGTACTATCGAGAAGTGATGGCGCCGCGGAAATGAGACTCAGAGCTCACAAATCGAGGTCACTTTTGCTTCGAAGCTGTTGGTGGTTGAATCGCCACACTGTGCAAGTGTCGTAGTGATTGACGCATGTGATGACTAATTCGAGACTCTATAGGGACACTAGGAAGGCTTACACACGTGAGATACCGCTTCGAAACAAGCACTGGGAAAATTATGACTCACCTTTAGTTGATATGTGATCACGGAACAGGCTTACGCCGACGTGTTCCAAGTTGGTATCAATGATGTTCTCATACTATGAATGGAGCACCAATGTGGGTAGAATGCCCTGGAATTCATACCACAAAACCTTTTTTTTTAAATGACATGATTGTGAAGACGTGACAAAAGCTTGATTTCTAGCTATCACTTCCAGACTTCAAAACTGAATAAATCACCTCTGAAACTGTCATGGGAAAAATAGCAAATCTTGTTTTGAGAAGTTCTCACTGGATGAGGGAGTCTATTAAGGCACCAAAAGTCTACCTGTCAGAGGTTTTTTTCCAAAATCAAAATCTTCAATCAAATATTAAAGGTCAAAGTTGATTCTCTTGAAACTGCTAGGAAAATGCATGTGTAAAACTTTGAAAATCCCATTTGGTTTTAGCCTAAGAAAAATACCAAACATCATCCTAGGAATCTACAACTTGGCAACGGATCATATGAAGGTAGAGAGAATTAAAAAAACTAATATTTTTCTCTTGAAAAATATCTGAGTTTAAAATATCGACTCTCAAAGTCAGTCTCCATGACGGGCTGAAAACTGCACACACGTCGAAATCAAACAAATTGTGTTTTATTTTGCTCTGTGAAAAATATCAAACAAAGTTCTGTACATTTGAAACTTGGAAAATAAGTATATGAAGGTGGGAAAAATTCAAAAAAACCAAACCATTCTTCTTGATACTCACTCAAACCCAAAATATGAATTCTCTAAGTAGGTCTTTCGACAAGCTGAAACGTTGCGCGTGGTAAAATCAAGCAAATTGAGTTTTACTTGGGTTCGTAAAAAATATCAAATGAGGAGTTATGCATTTCAAATTTTGAAAAGGATTACACGAGGATGGGGAGAATTTAAAGAAACAAACTGTTCTTCTCAAAAATCAGTCAGCTTCGAGATATCAAGCTCCTAAGTTGATTACTTCGATAGATACAACATACAGCACGTTCTTTCCGCATCTATCATTTTCTTCATTAAATTCATTTTTTTTGTGTTGATATATATATTGTTTGACATTTTTTCAAACGTTTCACAAGATCTCTCTTCAGACATAGTTTTCCTTTTTTCGCAATTGCGTAGATTTTAGCGTAAAAACGACTACGAACTAGTTTTTCCTATGTAAACGTGATATTGTTTGGATTGATTTATTTATATCTCCTACGTGACAATCCTCTCCACGTGATCTCCTTTATTTACCAATGCATGGCATTCTCTCTTTGGCCTGCGTGACTGGGCTTGCCAATGGATGCGTGGAAAGCCTTCTTTTTTTAAAAAAATAAAAAATAAAATGTGTGGCCTTTGGTTTCTTTTTTTATTTGTCTTATGTTGGCCTAATTTTTAGCTTATGCGTGAGCATTTGATTCTTCTCTATGGCTGTGTAGACAACTCCCTCAATGTGGATTTTTTCTTTAGATAACTAGCGTGGGATTTTATGCCTGAATATGCGTTTTGGACTGTGAATAGTGTGAGCAGATTTGTTTTCTCCCTGACGTGGCTTTTCCTTGTTGGTTTGCGTGATCTTTTTGCTGTTTTGGGCTGTGTATTTGACCAATGGACGCGTAAACAAGTTTGTTTTCAACGTGGAAGATCCTTGGAATGCATTCCTTCCTCCTCAACGTGGCTTTCTTCTTGCCCAACCAATGCGTGAACAACAATAACTTCTTTACCTCTGCATGGAAGTGCGTTTATTTCTTTTTATTAGCTTTGGTTGTGCTCTTCCTTGTTTCCTAGGGGGGTAGCTGTTTTGGACTTATATGAATATATTTTCCTTGTGCACTGAAAACTCTTATTCCTCCTGGCACGCGGACTGTTATTATTTTACCTTTGGCTGCGTTGAAACTTGTATTTTTAGCGTGGATTTTTGATCTTTTGCTATGGTTGTGTTTAGTTTTGGATTTTTCCTCCTTTGCTAAGGCATTGAAACTCGCATTTTCCTTTCACCTTGTCGTGGATTGTCTCTTTAGCTGCGTGAAATCTTATTCTTCCCTCCCTTGCAAATTTGTGGACAACTAATGGCTTTTCTTTGAACCTGCATTGGAGTTTGCTTCTTTCTCATGTGGCTGCCTCTTTTCTTGCAAAGGCGTGGAAAATTCTTCTTGTGTATGGCTGTGTTGAAAACTTCTGAATTAATATTCCTTTCCCACTTGGACTATCCTCTTATTATAGGCGTGGTAACTTCTCTCCTTGTGTATTGGCCCGTTATTTTTTCTCCCTAGTACATGGAAATGTAGAGGAAAACTGCCTGGATAAGCTTTGTGAGGAACGTGATTAAAATATTTCTTGGAAACACTTCTACAGAAGAAATAAGAAGAAGTTAGAAATATTGAAAGCTTCAAAGCTTCTTTGCGTGACTTTTTCCAACAGTTTTTCACGGAGGAAAAATTAAGAGGATTAAAGAAGCTTTCCCATAGCCGTTTATTTCTTTCCATTGAAATAACCAATTTCGTCTTTCTCCGGGAAGTGGGCATTAATTGCCAGGGAAATATGGGAAAAAGTTTAATCATTTTCCCGTGACAATGACAAAGCAGGATGACAATTCCCATCCATTTCCCCATGTGGGATATTGGGAGATAGTTTGTCATTTTGCCAGCCAGTTGGGTTAGCAATCAACAAGAGAAATTCCACAAGCGGGGAAAAAAGAAATTTTTGCTAGGAAAAGGAAATCCGGGTGCAGAAAGTCAATTTGGCATTCCAAGCAATTGGAGGTGGAATTTTTATTTCCCACGGCAATAACAAAAAGCTTGTCGATTGATTTTTAATAAATATTAAATTAATATTTATTTCATTAAAACTCCAAAAATTAATAAAATTAATTTTATTAAATAAAAGGGTAATAAATAAATAAATAAATTATTAACACAGTTTGCAACTTGGCAGGAGGAGTTCTCACCCAAAATGGACGAAACAAAGGCCAAAACGATCACGAGAATAACACGATCGCGGCAAGGGTGATAAATCACGTAAGAGAATACTTTTGAATTTTTTAAAATTTTCATGCTTATTAATTTTTTAAAGTCAAAATTAGTTAATAACAAGTGGCGAAAGGTTTGTCTCTCGTGTACAACCGAATATTCCAAACCCCTTCATTGAATACTTGTGGTGTGGAGAGAAGCTTTGGTGGCAGAACATCCCCTATTCGCCCTGTAACTTTTTCCTCGTCCTTACTAAGCAGGCAAATATTGTTCAAAAGGAGAGTCTCTATTTCTGGGAGGTGCTGCAAGGGAAGACTGGCACCAAATACGTCAAGGTGTCTAATAACTCTCCTTTAATTACCTTTGGGGCACATATGATTGAAGTTGAAAACAATCATCAAAAAAGGTTTGATCTGCCGGTTTAATGGACTGGTTGGGATTTCCGCTACTACATTCCTAGATTTCTTCAAAATGGTGACCTATCATGGAAGGTAGAGTGGATATTTATCCATGTTCTAGAGGTTTTTTATCTGATTGAAGATAGAGATAAAAAAAATTCTAAGCTTTGGGAACTTCATAATCATCTTATGTTCATGAAACTGTGGTTTCCTTCTTTTAACCACCTTTCAAACCAACCACTGAAACCTTTCATGTCAATCTTGTGTGGGTTTGATTGCCTCACCTTCCACTGAAGTTTTGGGGGAGGAGAGCCTAATTTCGATTGGAAATGCCTTGGGAAATGTTCAGATATTGATACTAAAACTGAACTGTACACTCACACTACCTATGCACATATATTGGTGGATCTAGATACATCAGCTGATCCGTCAGGTTCTATGGAACTTAGGGTTTTTGATAGGATTTGGTCCCAACCATTGGATTATGAAGGGTTACCCTTCAGATGTAGGAAATGCTTTAGCCTGGGTCACTTAGCTTCAGACTATAAGAGTGTGAAACACAAGGTGAATGGGCAAGTTTCTTGGTGGAAGGATTCTCAACCCAGTATGTTGGTTGTGGGAAGTGATTCTGATTATTCCTCAGAGAATCCAAAAATTGAAGAAGGAGAGATTCAGCTACCGGTTGGGACTCCCGATTCCCCTCCTGCTGTGGGGGTTGAAGGGTCATATTTTTTTAGCCTGTAAAGGAGAATTTGCTCCCTTCAAGGATGACCTCTAGTTTCATTAAAAACAAAATCTTGAAGAAGGATTCAAATTTTGGTAAAAGTAGATCTTGGAAATCATGCTTCCAATCCATCCAAATGAAAACATGAATCCTAATACGAGTGAGGGTTGGATAGTCATGAACATAAAAAAGAAAGGAACGAATCTTATTGCTCCTCTTAATATGAACTTAAGATCCCATGGACATGAGCCTCATGGTTAAACTGCCCTTCTTGTCTAGTTAGGTTTGTTCAATAGGGGTTTAGAGTGTTTCTAGACAAAGGCCAAGTGTGTTTGACCTACTTCCTGGAATGCTCTTTGTCCTTTTTTGTTCTTTCCTAGCCTTGGTGTTTGGGTAGTGTATCTATTGGATTTGTTTTTGGTTTGGGACCATGCTTCACTTTGTTTCTTGTTATTCTTTTACGCCTATCTTTTGGTTGTACATGGTTATTGATCCTTTCAAAATCATTCTTTTTACCTTATCTAAAAAATGATAATCCAATGAATGAGATACATCCACTTTTTACATGCTCATTTCCGAATTGTTCAGCATTTACTCTAAAAAGGTGATGAAAAAATATTTGGAAAGTGTATATAAATGGTGTGATTGAATGAGTGTACTTCACTAAAACAAGAACAACTTTCTAGGTGTATAATGGCATCCAAATCAAAGGATTATTCTTAAGTAAATATATTCACACAATGTCAATGAACAACAATCACTTCTTTCAGATAAGAAATCTTCTTTATATTTTACGTTCATAACTTACCCACTCTTTAATCTAGTGAAGGTTCAAAGCAGGAATTAGTGTTCATTAAGCTTCTAGTTTGATGGATGGTCCATGTTGATCCATATTGCAATCAAATGCACACCCTCATTGATTACTACATTAATTACTCATTTTTTATATTCATGAAGCTTGGAAGAAAAATCAAGAAAATAAATAGTGGCATGGCAAATAATCTTTATCCAAAATTTTCTATTTTTATTTAAAATCATAGGATCCTAATTTAAAGAATTGTTAGATAATTTTTTTTGTAAATATTAAATATCTTAGAGGCCCAATAAAAAAAATTTACCCAAGAATTTTTATCAATATTGAAAATCACTCAACAAAGAACCTTTACCCATAATTTATACCATGTGAGATCTACGGTTTAGAACTATACATCATTGGATTTATTTACAAGTGTAAACGGCAACATTTTAATTCCATATGAGGAATGATTAGAGGATAATCTCTTTAGCTTGGTTCCTAAAATAAATTTGAGCAACTTATGTGTAGCCATAAAACCATTCGAAATAATCCAAAATAGACCATACACAGTAACAATCAAATCTTTAACATAGTATTCCGAGAAAGTGTGTTAGATTTTGTTTATCATCATTTGAGATTACATTTTACGATATACTATTTAGAATATAATTTCTAACAAATGCAATAAAAATTCATTCAATTCAATGTGGTTATACCACATTGCCACTCCCAAAGATGCGAGGTAGCTTTTAATGTGTTGGACTCTTCCAACATCATTTATAACATCTTCCACCTTTATTATACAATTTCATATACAATGATCTACAAATAAGTATTACCCAATCAAATTATTTTCAAAGATTAAGTAGTATGGCTGGAATAGAAACACTCTATTATTTATATCAGGGTTATATTCAAAGGTAAAGTGGTGTGTTATATTACTCGGAAGAATGTGAGACCCTGAGATAGAGAAACGATAAGAGTTTACTCCAAGAGACTGCACCAATTCAATATCTTCCTGTATTCCTGTAACTGCATAATTAGGTCCATTAATACCAAATAACGATGGTATTGATTGTTAGCTACATCTCCATTGCTTCCATCAGCAAGTTTTCTCGTGTCATATTTTATTAAATCAAACAAAAATAATTATCAAAAGAAAAAGGTTGATGAATGAAGCTGTGGGAGGGAATAGATTGCTTGAGCAAATACATCCCAATTGTTTAGACCCTTTCCATCTTCCAAGTTTGTGCCTTCCACCTGCAACAAATTATGTCATGTACACTTCAAATTTTCCTGCAAACTGTATATTGGACTTCTGAACTTACTGTGTTATTAGGTGGACTTTTGAACTTACTGTGATACCAAAGCTGCAGTACTAAGGACTACTATATGCTTCTGGTTTCATGTAGCTTTTGGTTTGTATTTGTTCTAATCTACTGAATTGGGAAAACTATTATCGGTTGTGGGACAACCATTAATTTCAATCCATGCATAGCAAAGAATTTTTATTAATTTTAAAATTCGTACGGGTCTGTAAAGAATTTTTACTCATAATTTAAACCATGTGATATCTATGGTTTACAAGTATATAGGATGGAATATATTTACTAGAACAATTATTTACAATCTATTCTAACTCTGATTTATCAAGAAGCTCCTAATTTTTTATTTCCATACCGGGTCAATGATTAGAGAAAAATTTCTTTAATTTGTTAGTTATGTGCCAACAAAGTTAAATTTTGGATCCCTTTATGGTGTAGTTTGTACCTCACTCCCTAAAGGGGGGGTGTGGGGGAGCTTGCCCCACCACTCATTTCCTCACCGTGGCAGGGGTTTGGGACGGAGCCCCTGAAGTAAAAATTAAGGAGTTAATCCCTTGTTTTTAGAAAGACAAATTCAACCGAATTTTATGTTAAGAAGGAAAATCCTAATGATGTTTTTCTACTCTAGTTTTAGGAGGAGGAATCCTAATTGTACTTCGCCAATTAGGTGTATATATATTTTTGTGGAGGTCTAAAGTTGCTCATAATGAGTTCGCATGTAATATGTTCATCTTGAGTTAATAAAAACTTGATATCTTGCATCGTGAATGTTTTCCTAAACACTCAGCGGGGGTTTTACCATGTAAATTTGGTGTTTGTCTCTTGCATATTTGGTATTTTGGATATTTCAATTATCTCTATCTTTGTAAATTGTTGTTTTGTTATTTGACTTTCTGCATATTAATTGCTGCAAAGTCTATGGTTTCCTAACGGAATTTTTTGGTTCTTTTCTTATGTTTGGATAAGATATGTCCATTTTTAGAAAGAAGGTTTTTATACTAGAGTTTGAAGAAAGTTTAGGATATCTTTGTTATTGCATAATTGGCATAATGAAGACCAAAAGATTTGTTGTAGTCATATGCCCATTCAAAATTATCTAGAATAGATTATATGTAGTAACTTATCTTAGTTATATTGCTTTAAAGTAATAAAAATACAATTTAACATTAGTAGATTTGGATAAACTATATAGAATATTTTGATCAACATTTCAAATCACATCCTATGATCCATTATTAAGAAGGTGATTTTCTAACAAAACAAATGAAAATTTGCTAGATTCGCTTATACCATATTACAACTATCAAAAAGGCAAGGTAAATTTTTATTTGTTGGATTTTTCCAACATCATTTAGCACATTTCTATGGGAATTGATGTTAGCAAACCATAGACTTTGCAATAATGAATAAACATAAATTTCAATAACAAAACAAATATATGCAAGAGATGAACACCAAATTTACATGGTAAAACCCAAGCCGAGTCCCTAAGAAAACATTCATGGTGCAAGATATCAAGCTTTATTAACTCAAAATGAACAGATTGTATGTGAACTCATTATGAGAAATTTTAGATCTCCACAAAAATATATACACATGATTAGCCATGTACAGTTAGAAGTATGTCCCTTTTTTTCCATTCTAACAGTATATAGGTGCAGTCCACTTACATATGTGTTTAGAAGTTCTAACAACCGTGAAAGACTGTATGTAGATCAGTTATATGAATCTCAATCAACAACATCTGATTGTACAATGTTGGAGAGTATTAGAATTGAGGAATGTTATTTTTAATATGCATGCATTGTTCTATGGGAAGAATGGGATGTGAAGGTTGTAGGAAATGTATATATGAACCCGAGACAAGCATATACAATAGAATATGTAGAAACTTTCTGTTAAGATTTAAAATAATATAACCTAATTAGAATATGGAAACTAGAAACTACCAGTATGAAAATTGGGTTTCAGGTACCATTTGATGGTTTAATACAGATGAGAGATCTGGGGCGTTGTAGGACGACATAGCAGATATTAGTTGGGAATCAATGATCTAATCACTTTTCCAGTTGTATTAGTGCTACAAAATGATCTATAGACTCACAACTGCGTATGTTGTGGATAATTCGTGAATCTCAACCATCTTGCCTCGCCAAATTTGCAGCTGCTTACACCGTTGTGTTAAACCATTTTGCCTAACCCTCACGCATGTTCGCAGGGGGTCTATTGAGCTACCAGGGGACTAGGTTTATCTAAGAGTTGACTATGGCACATTGTAATAGGGCCTTCCCTATTTCCCTGGCCACCCAAGTTCAAATTTTGCCAACTCCCTTGCGAGCATACGCTGAGGGATAGGATCTTCCGTGTTAAACATCGTCAACCAGTCATAGATTATACCATCTACTATTGAAGCATTTGAGTAGGCCCAAACATGGAGCTTATTGTTCATGAAAAACCTATGCAACAATTAAAATTTGATATAAAACAAACCAATGGTAAAAAAAAATGTCAATGAAATATTGAGTTATGAAATTTGAAGGAGTTGTTACACTTGAAGATGAGACGTGAGTCATAGTATGAAAGTAAATGGAAGATATGAAATTTTAAGTAGCATACCTGAGTTTTATTTTCTTCAATGATGATAATGTATATGATTTCTATTGCAGAAGGTAACTTTATATCACTATAATGACTGATGATATATGTTGTTCTTTGTAATGTGTAAATGATCCAAAAGATGAGTAATAATGTAGTCTGTTGCCAACAAATGTCAGTTTAAGATATGAACATGAATATGAATAGGAAACTGTAAAGATGAGTAGCATGTGTTGCCATACTCATTGTCAATTGTTTACAAATTTTCATGGACCCAATAAATCCTGCTCTGATTGTAGAAATTATGCAAACTTAAACGGTGAACAGTAAATAAACAAAATAAAATAACTTGCATAAAAAACAGAGTAATACTCAAACCAACAGTGCTGTGCATAATCGAATTTAATTGATTACACTTATGTAAGAATTCAGCTCATTACAATTCAACTGCGCATACAACACTTATCCTACCTCCAGATTCTGTTGTGTTGTGCATTCTATACATAATATTGTAATTACAATTACTGCTAATTAAATAAAACTGACTATCTAAAAATAACAACCTACAGCTCTAAGCTTTCCAGAAATAGAAATGTACTCCAAAATCAATGCATGTTGTGCATGCTTTAAAATGGATTTTTTTTTTTGTTTTATTCAACTTATTTAATCCCTAAAAATAAGCCTTAACTAGACTTAGCTAAAAAGCTACAGACTGCATGTAAAAAAACTGTTGTTTGCTAAAATTGACTTCATCTACGAGATAAATTACATGCTACATACATGCATATTCCAACACTCCCCCTTGATTTCGACCTTGTAGATTTCACTATTTTGTAGTTGCGTTTGTATTTCAAGATTTGTAATATTCAAGATCACAAACTCCCAAACAACTTCGCAAATATTTAAAAACCTCTTTTGCAGAATCCTTTGTAAATATGTTTGCAAACTGATCTTTAGATCTACAAAATTCAAAACAATTTTCTTTGTTGTTAACCAACTCTATGATGAAATGATGCCTCATATCAATATGCTTGCTTCTCTTATGAAAAACATGATTTTTGGACGACGTTATTGCTGAGCGTATTGTTACAAAAAATTGGAGTAGCGTCCTCTTGATTTTGCATCAAATCTTTCAAAACTCTTATCATCCACACAACTTGACATGTTGCTCCTGTTGCTGCTATTTATTATGTTTTTTACGAAGATAATGTGATAATGGGTTGCTTCTTTGATGCCCATGAAACTATTCCTGTTATAAAATGAAAATTCTACCCGTATTTGCTTTTCCTATCATCTATACTTCCAACATGTCATTATCTGTATAACCAGTGAGTTTGAACTCATCTGAACTTGAATAAAGAATTCCATGATTATTTTTTCTACACACATACCTCAAAATTATTTTTCTATCTTTCCAATATCAATCTTTTAGATATTCCATGAACCTTTATATGAGGCTCACACCATACATAATGTTAGGCCTTGTGGCCGTCAAATACATAAGATTTCCAACCAACCTTTTAAAACAATTTCATATCCAACAATGATCCGATATCCTCTTTTCTCAACTTCAAACTTACTGCAACTGGTGTTGGCGTCGACTTACAATTCAACATGTTAAACCTTTTCAAAACATCATTTACATACTTTGCATGTTCAAAACTTCACCTTCTGATTGTTTAACTTCAATGCCCAAAAAGTAATGCATAAGACTAAGATATGTCATCTCAAATTATTTCTTCATGGCTGATTTGAATGACTTTGTAGATATATTTCTAGTAATGATAAAATCTTCTACGTATAAACAAAAAATTATAATCTTACCTTTCTCATTTATCTTGGTGTATAAGGTAGGCTTACTGCTGCTCCCACTGAAACCATTATCTATCAAATAATAATCAATTCTACTGTACCAAGCTCTAGGTGCTTGCTTGAGACCATAGAGTGCTTTCCTCAACCTGTATAATTTTCCTTCACGACCTTCAATCTCATAACATTATGGTTGATTCACATAAACTTCCTCTTCAAGGAAACCAATCAAGAATGTTGATTTAACATCCAACTGATAAATAGGCCATTTATTTTGAGCTGTAATTCCTAAAACCATTCTTACCATGTCTAAATGTGTTACTGGTGCAAACGTTTCATTGCAATAAACTCCATGTTGTTGTGTAAAACCTCCTACAACCAGCCTTGATTTGTGTTTTTGTACTTTTCCATCAGCATTACATTTAGTCTTGTAGACCCACTTCACTCTAATCACGTTTTTTCCTTATGGAAGATCCATCAACTCCCAAGTATGATTTTTATCCATATAATCGATCTCATCATCTATGGCGTGTGCCCAAACTTCATTCTTTATATCCTTCTCAAAATATATTTGATCTGCAACCTGAGAAAATAATGCAAAAACTGAAAAATTAATTAGTTGTATCAACGTTATAAATATCACTTAGACTCTGTGTTTTCCGCTACATAGGACTATTCGATGCAGGACTACTTTGTGGTGATGGAGTTACTTCTAGTGTTCTCTGTGGTGTCTCTTGCATGGATGAAGATGGCTGAAATCTTGGAGACCTCCTGACTGTAGATGGAGGTGTAGCTTATACTACAACTTGTGGTGCATGTCCAAGATTTTTAGATACAGTACCTTGATGCTCTAAAGTTTCATCTTCCATATCATCATGTAGAATAGAATTGTTGTTATACTCATTGTTTTTTCTAGACTTACATGCCATGCTTCATTCTCAATAAACTATACATCCCTACTGATCAAAAACTTTCTAGTGACTGGATTGCACAACTTGTACGCTTTTTTATTCTCTGAATACCCAACAAAAATACACTTCTCTCCTTTGTTGTCTAACTTCTTCCTTAGCTCATTAGGTACATGTGCATACACTACACAACCAAAAAATCTGAAATGTGAAACATTGTGTTTCCTGTTTATCCATGCTTGTTGAGGAACCATGTTCCTAACAAGTTTTGTTGGACACCTGTTTAAAATATAAACAGAAGTTGCTATTGCTTCTACCCAATAGTCATTTGGAATATGCTTTGCCTTTAACATACTTCTTGCCATCTCCATGATGGTTCTATTTTTCCTCTCTGTCACACCATTTTGTTGTGGTGTATACCATGATATCTGCAAAAATTCATAAAATCATTAGAAAAATACTCACCTCCTTTGTCTAATCTGAGAACTTTGATGTAGTATCCACTCTGCTTCTCCACTAATGCCTTGAACTACTAAAATGTATCAAAGGAATCTAATTTATTTCTTAGAAAATAAACCCATGTCTTCCTTGTGTAATCATCATTGAATGTCATAAAATAAGTAAAACCTCCAATAGAAGTTGTCTGCATAGGTCCACCTAAATATGAGTGTGCAATCTCAAGTGGTGCACTTGTTCTTGTTGTTTTTCCAACTGTGAAGAAATCTCTGTGTTGCTTCCCCACAATACAACCTTCACATACCGTTTCTGGTTTTTGAATCAATGGAAAACCTTTAACCATATTATTTCTATATAATAAATTCAAACCTCCAAAATTAAAATGTCCATACCTTAGATTTCAAATCCATGATTCATCCTTCATGACTGAATGAAAAGTTGACTGTGTTCCTTCAGCATAGGACTCAATTGTATTTAGAAAGGAACCAATGCAAGACTTGCTTGCTATAATGCAGACCTGATTTTGCATAGGTGCAAGACTCTGTTACATCAGCACATGATTGTTTTACCTTAGCAAAAGACTGATCTATTTGAGCGCATGACTCAATAAAAGGATGATTTGACATAGCGCAAGACTTGGCTGCGAACTGAGATGTTGTTTTTGTTGCAAACAAATCTGATTTCTTATTTTTTCCAGGTTTTAATATCAAAGGGAACATCCTATTGTTTCTCATCTTCACTTTTGGAATCAACTGAGTGCTAGGAGCTTTGTCTACAATCATGCACTCATTTTCTTCCATATAGATTTTGTATCCTTTTTTTACCAGATGTCCAATACTTGTTAGTGCAGAATCACAGCACCCCTGGACGTTGATCAGATTTCTAGTTTGATCATACTAGCATCCAGTGTGATTGCACAACATGGAATCCTTTCTCCAAGTGTGGGACTTGCACAAATGAGAAAGGAATCTCCAGAGAAGGCTGGTTCCTATTCCTAAACTACCTGCCACAAGCTATTCCAGTGCAGGCAAGCTAATCTAATCCTAATCTAACCATGCCAAGGAGACACAAAGAGAGAGAAGAGGGAAAAACAGAGCCTACACTAAAACGGTGATACACCAGAGAAGGAAAATGTTGAACATCTATCAAAACTGCCATGGAACATAGTAAACATCTTGCATACTTATTTTTCATCTTTTGCCTTGACTGCCACTCTCAAAAGAGTTCTTTCATGCATCGCCTGATGAATATAGAAAAGAGATTTTTTGTCCTTCTTTTGTAACTCCTTCAAAATATCTTTCTATGCTTGAGAAAGTGCAGTATACGATGCTGCATCTGCGGGTTCTGTGTACCTATCCTCAACGATCTCCCACACATCTTGAGATCTGAATAATTCTTTCATGTTTAATGACCAATATTCATAATTATTTCCATTAAATTTTGGTGTCTGCATGCTGTATGTAGAAGCCATTACTCGCTACCAATTTAATAAGTTGCTAGAATAACCTACTTTGATACCAATTTGTATAAAATGTGCAGTCTTATACAACGAACAACATTAAAGAAATAAACAGAACAATTAAATAAGTTGCATAAACAAAAGAATATTCAAATAAGCATTGTTGTGCATAATCTCCATTAATTAACTCATGCTCAGAGCTTCGACTCAAATTACAATGAAGTATGTGTGTGCAACACTTCTCGAATTATGCCTGTGCAGATTTCACACTTTTATGTGTGCATACAAAGCAATTACAATTGTTGTTATTTAAATAGAATACCTCACCCACTAATAGCTCTTCAACTGAGAATTCTAAATTTAAACTCTTGCTTTAAAACAGTTGCATGCTATGCATGAATTAAAACAAATTTATTTGAATTAAATCTAATCCTAAAAATAGGATAAAGCTGAGTTAACTAAGAAAACTAAATCTATTTTTATTCTCCTAAAAATCTATGGTTGGAATTATCAATGTCTGGCACATGCATATTTCCAACACACACCTTTCATGGAAACAACATATGTGTTAGGAATTTACAACAATGTTATTGCTATGAAGGATATATTATTCAGTTTTTTGGTTTGATTTATCTCAATATGCAAGAAATGTTTATAAAGTCTTCTCACTAATTTTATGGATTGTAATTTAGAATTTGCAATTACCCTAATGTTTCAATTATGTGTGTTTCTTCTGGTGATTGACCAGTTGGTTGCCATTTTGCAATCCCAAACTCCCCAATCTACAACATTGTCAACATCGATAATCTTTAGCATTATCATAGAGCAAAATTGTTAGACTTGCATACAATTTAATTCTTTATACTATTTTAAGCATACCAAACATCTAATTTGAAATTAGAAATTTTATGATTTTACAGTCCTTGATCTGTTAGAAAACTAAGAAAACCATAGACTTTGCAATAAAGATTAGGTAGAAAGTTGAATAACAAAAACAACAGTTTATAGAGATAAAGATAAAAGAAATATACAAAATACCAAACTTGCAAGAGATGAATGCTAGATTTAGGTGGTAAAACCCCATTTAAGTGCCTACGGAAATAGTACAAGATATCAAGCTTTTATTAACTTAAAATGAGATTACATGCGAATGCATTATGAGCTACTTTAGATCTCCAAAAAAATAAATACACCTAATTAATGAAGTTAGGGATTAAATTTGAAGTTTTCAATGCCCTTCAAATGTATTTCAACTTATCATAGAAGGGTGTTTAAAAATTTACACTTCAAAGAAATTTAAAATTTAAAATTTAAAATTACACATCAATAATGAAATGAGGTCACTTATGTTAATTTTTCATTAGAAGGGCCAACTAAAAAATCACTTGTCATAAAAATATTAAATGCTATGTTAAGTTTTATAAATATTGGATTCATTTTAATAAATTCATTATTAAATGAATAATCGTAGCAATGCATATCTCATACTTACTTTCTATTTTCTATATTAGAAAAATATTCTTTCGATTTACACAAATCATGCACAAAATCTAGGGAGAAGATGAATCACAACTAAATAAGAAATTATTTGAGTGTTTCTATTTTCATTATAGCAATATTAGTTTTTCAACTTTTTCTAGCCACTAAATCAATTTGGGTATTTTATTTTCAATTCACTTATTTTATTTTTGAAACTGAGTTCTTAAATAGTAGTTGTTTCTCTAAATTTTGAAATTTGTATTCGGATTGTTGTTAAGATAAGAATGCTAATTGGTATGCCTCTAATTTAACTTCAATATTGTGTAATCAATGTATAGCTGGATTATTTAAAGACTCCTCCATGCTCTAAATTACTCTTGTATTCGAAATAGATTAAGGTATGTAATATTAAATCACATTTAGTTTTTTGAGGTCTAAAAAAATCATATGTTTTACATTTGTTTTGTACGTAATAAAGATATTTTGATTATTATTAGAGCCTTACTAGGATTTAGAAAATTACAATTTATTTGATCCCTCTAAATTGTCTAACAAATCTTATTTTTGAATAACAAAGAGTTTGTTTATTTTTAGAATCTTACATTTGTTATACCAACAAATTGGCACTGAATGCCAAAGGACATTTTATTTATAGCCCTGAAAAAAAAGACTCAAAAATATAGGAGAAGAAAAATATAGGTTCTGTTGTGAATCTACATAAAGAACATCCAAAGAAGACTATGTTCAAGGCATGCAATTAATGTGCTAGAGATGAAATGTGGAAACATTCATTCCCTAATTTAATGAAACTATGGAAAATAGTTCTCACACTTCCAACAAGTACATTAACATTTGAAAGAGGATTTTCTAATTTAAATAGCATTCAAATGATTAAGAAGTCTAGACTTTGCTTAGATACATTAAATGTGCATTAATGTTCTTATCTCTTTCTACACCTCAAAATTCGGATATAGTAGATTGGAATGAGGTATAAGAGGAATAGAAAAGAATGAAATCTCACAAACCTTTTCCTTTGAATGATGCAAGTTGAACATGTCATTACTTTTTTGAACCTTGATTATTTAATTTAGCTACCTTTCAATATTTTTAGTTGATTTTTCAATATTTAAATTTTTTGAATTTTTTCATATTAATTTTATAAAAAAGAATCAAATATATATTGAAAGATAATTAAGATTTTTATTTTTCAATTGAAGGGCAATATATTGTTTAGTCTGTCAATTACAAAAGGTCAAGCTTAACCTAACTATTCAAATTAAAATATAAGGAGCCTTTTAAATTTGATCATTGGGCAAAGTATAGTTTAGATTCCTCCTAAAAATAGAGTGGAAAAATGCTATTAGGATTTTCCTTTCTAAAAATAGAATTCGGTTGAATTCGTCTTTATAGAAATAAGGGATTGAGTCCTTAATTTTTACAGAGCCCCCAAACCCATGCTAGGGGGATCCATAACATATCACTCTCCCCCTGAACCTCCCTGCGATAAGAGTGGGGGACAAGCCCCCCACATCCCCCCTTCAAAAAGTGATCTACAAACCACACAACAAAGAGGTCCAAAATTTAACTTTGTTGTCACATATCTAACACGTGATATATGTAAAGAAACTTTTGTAAATTCTTTGTATTTTCAAAATCCTCTTAACATATTTAATTTCAAAGATTATCCATCCCCACAAGTTGAAAATTGAAGAGTGTTCAATACTAGTTACTGCACGTCTAAATCTTATTGTACTCTAAAACTGTTCAGATGGAAGAGCTTAAACAATTGATATGTTACATTGATAAACTTATGGGTTGTACTTAGTCTCATTCATTAACATTTTTAGTGTAAAAGTCCGTGAGTTCAACACCATTCAAATTTAACTCAGGGAGGAGCTTAAACAGCTGGTCCGTTAGAGTTAAAGTATGTGAGTTCAACACTATTCAACTTAAACATCGCATCCTTGGCATCCAATCTAAGGAGAATAAAAGTACCATTTTCCCTAGATGGTGGTCTAACTAACCTTCACTAGTTTAATTGATTTTCTTGAAGTTATCCAGGAACGGAGAACAGTAGTTGTCGATTTCTTCTTAGGTCCGAAATCTAGGGTGAAGCCATCCCAGCTGCTTTCCCCAACCTAGGGCACAAGAAAGAATGAATCAATCCTGAAAGATAATGAGTAACCTATATGTTTAAGTATTCAATCAAGGCTATAGTTTCTATAAAGGATTAACTACGTAGTACGTTGTTAACTTTTCACTGTTAACTACAATAACATTGAACTGTATACCTGAAGTTAAAATTGAATTAACTAGGTGTGCGACTACATTGCATTGTTGGAGTTCTCACTCATGTGCAATCGCTATTTGAGGTCACCTTGTTTCACCGCCTTCTATGGCCCTCCTATATTTTATCATGATATTTCCTTTTCCATCCAAAGTTGTCCCTTTTAACACCTTTTTCTCATGATATTTCCTTTTCCATCCAAAGGTGTCCCTTTTAACACCTTCCAAATGGCAGACTTATTAATCAATTGGAACTTTTGCCTAAACATTTCAGGTACAAAGCAAGGAGATCAAGGAATGAAATTTTAACAAGGTCTCCGGGAGGCCAAGCAGTCTATTGGATCATAAGTACTAATGAGGGAGCTCTAAGAAAGGATAATAGTTGTTAGGAAACCACAAATTTTACAACAATCAATAAGCAGAAAGTTAAATAACAAGACTACAATTTTACATAAACATAGATAATAATAATTTATAGATTATTAAACATGTAAGTGATGAAACACCAATTTACGTGTTAAAATTCCAGCTGAGTATTTAGGGAAACATCCATGGTGCAAGATATCAAGATTTAACTCAAGATGAATAGATTACATGCAAACTCAGTACAAGCTACTTTAGCTCTCGACAAAGATAAATACACCGAATTGGCAAAGTACAGTTAAGATTTTTATTTCTAAAAATACAGTGGAAAAATGTAATTAGAATTTTCCTTCATAAAAATAGAATTCGGTTGAATTCGTCTTTTTAGAAACAAGATATTGAATCTTTAATTTTTCTTTTAGGGGCTCTACCCCTGAATCCCCACTAGGGAGGGCTCCATAACATGTTGTTTCCCCCTTACCAGCGTTAAGAGTGGGGAGCAAGCCCCCCACACCCATCCTTTGAGAAGTGATCTATAAACTGCACCGCAAAGGGATTCAACATTTAACTTTGTTGTCACATATCTAATGACGGTTTCAACTATTGGCTATTTCATTAAGTTTATGAAATAACTATTTCTTTTTTGATGTTGAATCTTCAAAAAAAATGATGTTGTTTTAAAACTACTATTCACATTTAAATAATCACATTGTCCACTTTCATATTCTAGTTTTATTTAATTCAAGGACTCATTCATATAAATTTAACGGTCATAGCATTGAAACACTTAAAAGTGTTGAGCACGACATAAGTTAGTGGATGTTCAAGCTCTTCTTCTGTGCAATATGGAAACTACATGTTGTAAACTTAATTACAATATTAATTATGATAAACTTGTCATAGAATAATGAAATTATATAGGAATGAAATGAAATGAATTTTATTTTTTTTGAGGATGGGATAAAACTTGAGAAACTTAGAGTTTTTCTAGAGAATAACGAGGTTGACCTATCCATTTCTTGTCTTGATTTTTGATCATCACATTTATCACAATATCTATGTTCATCTCAATGTGATTATGACTAGCAAAAGCATCCATAGGTGCTTGTGGAAGGTTGATAGGCACACGCTTAATGTTTAGAAAACAAAATTAATAATAATAGTCATTTGGTCCATTGGTGAAGTTTTTTGGCTCACATATAGCCTACTAGGGATCAATTCTTACTGAATACAAAAGTCTGACGACGCCCTAGATGGTAGATATATTGTTCGTTTCTATAACTACTTAGTTAAATGTGATAAATGCTTTAGATGTACACTCACTCAACTTTGTAATTTTCTATTTGTTTACTCCGAAGTATGGATGTCGGCATTCTATATAAATTAGTGCCTTGGTTATTAATTTAACATTCAATAAAAAAATAACTAACAAAATCAATAAATAAAACATGCATATTAATATATACCATGAATGCATTTATCGACTTATAATAAATTTTAAGTTGATAAATTATTAACTATTTAATGAATTAAATGTGAAAATATTCGAAGTCAAACAAAAATTGTGGCCAAGAAAATAAAATCATAATATTCAGTGAAAGAAAGCACAAACAACTTAAAAAGAGAGAACTTCTATCCTTGAAAATAATAATTGTTAACTTAGCAGTATAAAGGCGATGTAATTACATTACCGTTAACTATCTATGGGCAACCTTATCATGTTACAAACCATGTTAATTTGGATCCTTAAAGATGATAATGATTATTCACAATAACTCTTATATATTTGTAAAATAAGTTCTTGAAAAGCGATGGAAAAAAACTAAAGCTCCTCGGTCTTGATGGGATTAACTTTGGAGAGAGCTATCCTCCACCCAATTTGCACCTATGCATGTATGAAACATCCCATGTCAATCATGCTATACCCATGATGTCATGTTGAGCCACATGTTAAGATTTTTTTGTGGTTGAAAAACACATTGCGTTTTTCAAACACTGTTGAAAAACACACACTTGTGCACAAATATTTGTGGCCAGAATCGAACCCACAACCTATTTGTTCCCAGCGCACATACCCCACCAATCCAGCTACTGCCTACTACATGCATAAACCTAAATTGATTTCATTTTGTTGAAAAACACAACATACCACTGATGTGACCTTTAACGTGCGGGACACACCAGGGCATGTGCATGCATGGTATGGTGTCTTTTGATGGGTCATGCACCCATCCATAGGTGTACATTTTGGGTGGATTTTAGCTTCCAGTAAGAGCTATCCTCAACCCAATTTGCACTTATGCATGTATGAAACACCCCATGCGAACCATGTCGCACCCATGATGTCATGTTGCACCACGTGTCGAGCAGTTTCATACTTAGTTTTTTTTTGTGGTTTTTGGTGGTTGATAAACACACTGTGTTTTTCAACAGTGTTGATAAACACACACTTGCACACAGAGATATGTAGCAAGAATTGAACCTACGAGCTTCTTGTTCCCAACGCACAGACCCCACCAGTCTAGCTACCGCTTGCTGCATGCTTGAACCTAATTTGATTTCATTTTTTTGAAAACCACAACTTACCACTGATGTGACCGCTGACACGCATGAACCACCAGGGAATGTGCATGCATGGTATGGCATCTTTTTATGGGTCGCGCACCCATCCATAGGTGCATTTTGGGGCCAAGAGCTATCCTCCACCCAATTTGCACCTATGCATGTATGGAACACCCCATGCGAACCATGTTATACCCATACTGTTGAAAAACACACACCTGTGCACAAAGAGCTACAATCAAAATCGAACCCATGACCTACCTATTCCTAGCACATAGACCCCACCAGTACAACTACCACTTGTTACATGCTTGAACCTGATTTGATTTCATTTTGTTGAAAAACATAACATACTACTGATGTGACTGCTGACACACATGACACACCAAGGCATGTGCATGCAAGGTATGGTGTTTTTTGATGGGTCACGCACCAATCCATAGGTGCATTTTGGGTGGAGTTTAGCTTCCAGCATTAACTCCTCGCTAACATCTAACTAACATGAGACGCATAACGAACAACCCTGGAAAACTTTCTCTGATTTTGAGGCACATAAGTTCCCTCCATGTCCATGTTATATTTTATCACAATTTTTGCATAGAGAGTATAGAGATAAAACCCATATGTTGTACAACAATAAATCCAAGGGGTGCCTCTTTTTTACAGAAATTACAGTTTTATGGGTAGTCGTCTTGAGAGTCGGCTAAAAGTTTGAGGGTGTGTTGAGGATGGACTTTGACTAAGATAAAAATTAGAAGCAACAATTCAGGGAAAAATGGTTTTCGAACAAAGAGAAACAATTAGAAACAACAATTTTATGGGGAAAAATAATTATAAACAACAATTTTATTGGGAGAAAGGTTTTCCAAGTATAACTAATTTATGAACAATTAGAAACAACAATTTTATGGGGAAAATGGTTTTCGAAGTATTTATTATTTTTGGAAGTATTTTATTATTCCATTTTTTCAATTTTTGTCATTTTATGGGGAAAATGGTTTTCAAACTATTTATTATTTTTGGAAGTATTTTACTATTTCATTTTTTAATTTTTGTCTGTTTTTAGGAATTTTTCAACTATGGCACACAAGTTTTAATTTTTTTTTTTCCCTTTTTCCTTTATCATTGAACTCCAATGGTGTTTAAAAGAATATTTTTGGCCTTTTCTCTTTATCTAAAACGTCAAGTCCGAGAACATCACAAATTATTGACATGCTGATAACTAGCAATTACACATAAGTTGAAATCTATGCCAGAGATGATAACAATGTTTACTGTTTTAGAGTTGTAATTTGTGGTGAAATGTATTTTCTCTTAAACTATTTTAAGTTTGTGTGGTGGGAAGAGGACAATATAGTAACTTCCGACAAAAAAAACATTTCCTATTACACCTTGATGGATGTTTATACGCTGTTATAAACCTCTTATTTTGTTATGGGCCACACATATGTTGGTAAAGGCGAGTTGATCGGGGTGAATATACAGTTGTTTCATTTGATAGAATAGTCGCAATGTCTCTTGACGATGACCCTGTCTTCTACAAGATGCAATTATGATATTCATTGAAAAGATAACATGTTCTATCATTTGGTTGAACACTTGGCATTTATCTACAAAAGCTTCTATTTTGGAATTTAAATGTTCCCAAAGTGTAGACAACAATCCCATTTTGTTAATATCCTTCAATCACTGCATTCCATAAGATGACATATCTCTGGAGAATTTTATGTTTAGTGGGTAGAAGAGATTCATACACTTGTCGATGATGCTCAAGATGTTGTAGCGGAAGAGATCTCCACGCTTCTTATAAATGAGGCCTCCATATTTTTGTTCTTATCCAACCACTTTTACTCCCACTTTACATATTCATCAACTTCTGCAACTGTTTACACTACTCAAGTACAAAGACGTGGTTTCTTGTTTACATTTGCCAGCATACTCCTCACCTTGTTTCATTGTATACAACAAATAGGCCTCCAACTCGATCAGTTTAAATTTTCCAATGTACTCCCAACATGTGCCAACTTAAGAGCTCTCGAATAGGGTATGTACAACCATCAAAACATAAAATATAGAGGAATTTTGTTAGATGTAGTTGCAATTTTTTTGGTAGACATGTATGCAAAATATGGAACCTTACATAAAGACATGTGAACTGTTTAGCAAAATGCAATGTATGTTCTTCTCTCAAACATCTATTATAGATCGTAGAATATATTTTACAACAAATTACACCTCCAATAAACTTAATAACGTTATCCTCACCTGCGTAAGTTGTAACTCATGTGCAATTGCTAGTATAATTAATCCAATGCTCCAAGAAGTACCATAATGCATTGCAACTTGATAACAATATCATAATGAAGAAATGACACTATAAGTAAGAATTACTTTGTTTATTAGTTTCTTCTTGAAAGAAAAACTTTAGAGATGATGATGCTATAAACAAATTATATTGTTAATTGTCATACATAAATTCTATTTTATAGATTATTGAATTTATTTAGACCACTTCCTAATCTAACTCTTCTCCAATAAAGAGATACAATGTATTATTACGCTGAAGGCGTCCCCCCTATGGTAAAGGACCTCCAGACGTTTCCACAGCTATGTTAAAATTGATGCCCGTTTTGATGGTTACGACAGCTTGTTTGACGTTTTTGTTTTTGCAGGCTATTTTTACAAGTTTGGATTTTTAATTTTTACATACTTATTGTTTTTAGTTTAGCATGCACCGATTATATTTAGAAATACTGTAGATTATATATCTATTCTCCCTCCTTCAAGTTCTTGATCGTGCAATCAGCTGCAAATCCGTCATGCAATCCTCGTCTATCATCTCGCCTTTGCCAGCATAAGAATCGAATGCCAAATAAAGCTTTTTTTTGGGTAAAGAATGGCTCAGGATAGTTGGAAAAGGGACATCGATGACAGAGGAAGTGATCTTTGAGGAGTTTCAATTACAAAGAAGGCAATTCTCTCTCTTTGCAGAGGCTTCCCGCACATCATACAGAATACATCTTCGATTATATTGTAGAAGTTTTCGGTTTAACAACTCTTTTGAAAGAGTTGTCTTCCCTATCCCACCCATTCTGAAAATTCCAACCATTTGAGCCTTCTTTCTCTCCTTCTTTGTTCAACTCGCACTAGCTTTCAAAATCTCGTACAACCCACCTTTCAAAATCTTCCACAACCTTGTTAAGTCCCACTGGATGTTTGGCAACATGCAACTTAGAATTTGACCTTTCTACTTCTTTTTTGCACTGCTTTCACTATATTTTCAGAGTCACTGAATCATTGAAAAGAAATAGGGAAAACTCAATGGTGAAAAAATTAACCAGTTTGGAAGGATAGAAAAAAGTAAAACCAAATAGAATTACCAAATGCCCATTAACCACAGAAATCGTACCTATGGAATTCCTCACCAGTGATAAATGACACAGATTGAAGGGCTTCCTTCGACTCCTTCGGCTTCTCTAGGTACCTTCTCTTCTTTTCGTAATCACTAAATACTTTAGGATACACTCCTTTTTCTATGTGCCGGAGTACCCCCTGCTGCACATCATAAAACACGGGAATAATCCTGGCTTGACTCTGTCGCATGAGAACCAACTCCGCCAAACACCAAGGGGAGTGTGCATAATTTTTGGAAAAGATGGCAATGTGAATAGCAGTGGAGCTGATGACGGTCTAAATGGTAGAAGGGAAGGAATCTCCGAGTTCCTTCTCTTCCGAATCAAGAAACGCCTTTATTCCCAAGCAGAGTTACCAAATACGCTGGATTCTAAGAAATTTACCATTTTTTTTACTTTTGGAAAAACGTCCGGGAGGCTGTCAAATTTAACATCTTTCTAGGAAGTTTTTGTTGAAACCAATACTTGTCAACTTGATATTTTGTTTGTTTTATCTTCTGTTGAAATTCCAACCATCACATACATAAATTTTCATCTTTAGACATTAACTGTGAGTGAGTCTTGACTCTTTATCATGTAGAATGTGTGGTGAGTTTTCTTGTTTAGGAATAAGAAGAAGAATTTGAGAAATTCAATAGTGAAAAAGATTTTCCAGAATTACAAACCAAGACACCTGACGTGTAAAGGGACATGTGAAGTTTATTGGAGCCCTTATTGCTTTCATGTAAACTTGACTAACTCAGAAACTTCACACGTGCTCGGCCTTCTCCAGCCAGCACTCACTCTCGTTCCTCTATTACAGAATTTATGAAAATTAAGATTTGAGGATATAGCATACCATTCTAATGCGAGTATGTAAGTTCTGATGTAGAACTGGCTATGGCAGATTCTACCTTATGTCAAAAATGGCGGGAAACTTGCACGTTTTTATTAAATAATAGAGTTGTATGAAGCATGGAAACAACATCTCCTTCAATTGCATTCATGGAGTATCCACAGGGATCAAACTCAAAGTCACAGGTTTCTGAGCCAGGTAGAATATCACGAATCCCTGAATTAAGAGTCATTTCACCAGCTAATTTCACGTTGCCTTTGTAAAAGATAGAAGCTTGCTCACAGTCCAACTGTGTCATGCACATCTCTAGTGTATACACAGGGTCATCAGTTGGAATCGATCTCGTGACCTTGCTCACATTGTGGCGCTAACATGAAAGAAAGGTTGTGGAAGCCACGTTAGTGGACGGAATCCATCTCTTGAAAGATTGAACAATATGTTTTACCGAAAATAATCTCCGAGTCTTGATTATGTTGTTGTTGTTTGTCAAAATCAGTTGTATGATTGTATCTCCAATCCACTTCTATGTAAGCACATAAAAAAAACTCTATTGTTGAAGTATGGCATTGTTTATATTGCATCTCCACTCCATTTCTATTTAAACATATAAATGTATACACTTGTTAAGTATGGAATTACAGAGGTATTTGCCTTATTAAGAATGTTGTACATCTTGAGAAATGGCCTTAGCAACCGACATTATTGGCTATGACATCCCTTACCAACTCTCTGTTCCGTTCAAGAGATATGATTTATTTATTCTTCTTCTTTTGGGTTGATGAGGTCAGCTAAAACTGACATTTCTTTGTAAGAATTCTCATACATTTATTGATGAGATTTCCTTAAAATCATATTTACAAGTGAGTTTTGATTCTATAAAGTTTGGCTGAACAACAACAACTTCCCTGCAACTGCTCTTGCTCTACTTGGGCATCGTATTATATATATACTACTACTACTTTTGCTCTACTTGGGAAGAGTATTATATATCTATAGATCTTATAGGGTCTCATTTAATCTCCTTATCATCGCAATGTGTTTCAGTGAATCCACGAGAGCGAGAAAATCCATGGAGAACCCCAAGAACTCCCACAAAAATGGGATCTGGAAAGCGAGAGAAAGCAGAATTGAGAAGCCCAACTCTGTATGACTAGTTACTCTTGAAAATCAATATATTTGTATTAATTACATTCAAGATTGCAGCCTAATAAGGATAATATAAATGCCAATGATCTGGTTCTGCCAAATACAGGGTGGTGATCAGTGCTTTGGACAGATGAAATGATTAAAACTATTGATGGCCCTCGTAGCCTGCTTATGTTGCTGCTGCTACTACCTTGTAGTTAAGGTGATATTAACCAGGGATATATCTATATGTACAGAGTTTGCAGTTTGTGGTATTTCCAAATGGTTTATATAGTTTTTTAGTAAATAAGCTACTTTTTTCAACTAAGGAAAAGCACACCCACAACAGGAAAGAGATTTAGAAGCATAAAATAATCTCCTGTTGAGATTTTTTGTTCAGCTGGGCCTGAATGAGGTGGAGAGAATAAAATAGTTACTAGAATGTCACGTTGGGATAAAGAGATTAGTAGGGTACAGTTTTAGAATCCTAGAAACATGGAAATGTGGCACAAGTAATGATGTATTGTCACTCTTCATGTATATAAACTTTTGATGAGGAGGCTGTTACCTATGTATTTTCAGCTTTGTAAATAAAACTCCTTTAAAAAAGGTTGAATTTCAATACTGTTAATTTGCAGTAGTTTCTGATTGGTTGCAAATGAAAATCTCTCTCTCTCTCTCTCTCTCTCTCTCTCTCTCTCTCTCTCTCTCTCTCTCTCTCTCTATATATATATATATATATATATATATATATATATATCCAAAGGAATATCTCTATTAATTGTCTTGAGTTTTAGTGTTCTATTGATTGTGGTATTATTTATGGAATCAAAATATAGGATTAATCATACAAAAAAATCTGGTGATATAACATCACATATGACAAAAAATCATACAAAATATCGAATGATATAGTATCACATATGATATAAAATTTTAACATTAACAGCCGTTTAGACGTTTTTCCAATACAATTTAATTCGAGAGGTTAAATAACGGTTTTATTGGGATGCTATTTTAACTTTTTAGTAGAACTCCAGTTGCATGCACGAAAAATCTCGATCTATCATGTGATTTCTAACTCTGTCAATTGATTGCGCCAAGTAAGATTATATTTGCTTTTTAAATATATGATCGATTCATAGATTTAATATTTTTGTAGGCAAGATCGATGATTTGGCGTTAAAGTGTCGCGAATTTGGGGTGTCGGCCCTTGTATTTAAGGCAGTTGTCTTTTTGCCAATGAGTTGATCCTGGTCTGCAGTTATTCTATGGGAGAAGTGGCATGGCATATTTTCAATTAGTGAAATCACAAAGTTTAGAGGATCTTTAAGTTTAGAGGAGTTTTGAACTAGATGTTGTCAAAATACTATACAATACAAACATGAGATGTATTTTGTTTTAAAATGCCAAGAAATAACCATGCAATTTATAGTAGTTTTCTTCCAAAGTTTTGAATTGTTTTAAGGGTTAGGCATCATGTTTGTGCTTTTTAAATGAAGTGGTCCATCTGTGTTTCTACACTTACAAAATCAATCACCCATAGTTTAAACAAAATCAACTACAAAAATAAAAAACTATCCCTCTAAATCAAATAACATATACCGTTCGGCGTTCACATTGCATTGTACACATGTGATTGCTAGTTATAAACATTATGCAATCTACCTAAGCCAACTCACTTTAATAATGTGATGTATATTACGTATTATTGTTGCCACACAGTCGGATTCTGGAAATAAATTGAGGAGATTGGTGCTTAGCCAAATTTTGGCTCCATTATCCTCTACCTTTACATAAACCGCCATGCACAACCAGTAGGCCCATGCCTTTTTTAGAGGGATTAATTACGATTGTAACTTGAAAACGATAAAAAAAAAAAACATAAACAAACTGGGTTCATTTTTATTGTTAGATTCAAGCTGAGATATTTCTGCCACAGTGCAGAAAACAGTCCCGCAGAATCAACAACACATGCAAGGGACATAGCAAAGAAGTATGAGGATGTGGAGAATGAGCAGCCTATATTGAATCAGAGGCATGCAGAGAAAATGAGCAGGGAATATGCAGAGATGAGGAAGGCCTATATGGACAGAGCGACATGCTTTCAATGATAGATGTAGGAGAAATTCAAATTAGAATCTTTGTGAAGGAATACATAGAAAAAAATTGCATAGAAGGAGACCAAAAATAGAGTAAAAAAAGAGTTTTATTAATAACAAATCTTATATAGTTAGATAAGACGGTGGCGCAGATAAGAAGTGGGCTGAAATATTAAAGAAAATAGGAAAGATAACAAAGACTAGAGTTTTATTGGGGAATAAACAAAGTTATTATTATTAGAAAAGGAGAGAAGATATACAAAGCTGCTTGGGTTCATATCTTGGTAGGAATGTTGACGAGAATAGATCATAAAGAATTTTAGCACAAGAGAATGGTTCAGCCTATTTGCAAAAAAATAAGATATTGGAAGCCCCAATCACCAAACTATAACACCAAC
Source organism: Taxus chinensis (assembly GCA_019776745.2). Lineage (NCBI taxonomy): Eukaryota > Viridiplantae > Streptophyta > Pinopsida > Cupressales > Taxaceae > Taxus > Taxus chinensis. The sequence goes on along the minus strand of CM034155.1, from coordinate 656,094,954 downwards.
TGATATGTCTTTATTTCTGAGTTTGTTTAATTTTTAATGAATAGTTACATAGGAGAATACTATGTATATAGGTTTAAAATCTTACAAGGAAATTGATGTTTTTAGATGTATAACTAACCTTTTGAGAAACATTTAATCAACCAGATAAGTAACTACAGGGTAAGGAAAAAATAACAAGATACTATCAGCATCCATCAATTACAAGAAATAATATACAACAAGCTTCTAGAATATGGACTGAAGATGGTAGGCTAAAGCATATAACAAGAAGTATAACAGAGCCCTATAAGAAAATCAACATGACAGGTATGCTGCCAAAAAATCAACATGACAGGTTTGGTGCATACCATGGAAGTAGTTGAGCTTGGGTGAATAACACAGAGCAAGATGAGAAAGATGGTGGTATGAGTTAGAATGAGTATGGGATAGGGTATTTATAATTGGAGATAGATATTTCGCTGGAGGCATTTACTTTGAAGAAGACATTGCTGGAAAGTGTCAAATTCCGGTGGCTTAACTTTATAGGTTGCCGGATTTTAGATTTTTTTTAGTAGATTTTTTTTAGATTTTTTGCTACAGTAAAATTACTTTCCACATAAAGTTTTAGATTTTTGCTACAGTAAAATTACTTTCCACATAAAGTTTGACAAATTTTCTCCTTAAATTATAATTAAAAACTGGTAAATACGAATACCCATTTTTATGTTCCTAATTGATAAGTATGATTGTTCTGTTAGGAATTAGTATTCACATGGTTTATTATAATTGGTTAGTATGTTTATATTGTTATAACAAATGTATAACAATATATTAGTACGGGAAGTTTATTGTTTTGTATACTTCCTATTTTATAGGAAGTTGTTCAACAACATTCCTGGCTATATAATAGCCATTGTATTAGCAAGAATATATGGAGAATTAATAATATATTCAGTGTTCCTACTGTGTAATTCTGAACCAAACTTTATATTTGGTACCAGAGTGGTCTGTTCTCCCATGCCTGCGATGGAATAAAAAATCATCAAGGGGCAATTAGTATTCTTTGTTGTCCCGTCTATGAGGAATGCCCCTAGCAACTGAAGATCCTTCTCCCCACGAATTGACCACAATTGTAATCCTATCCGGATGGAAATTCTGTGGAATTAAATATTGATTTATATGTGATCCTCGCGCGCTTGCCCCTGGATCCTCACATCCGGATCACTTATTTTTTGAAATCTGTCTTTGAGAGCAGTTTTTTTGTTGTTTACATCGACTGCATAAATCATAGCTGCCATCACAACAAGCTCGGTGTACATGAATCCAACACGTCATAGCATAAGGATGTCCCCAACATTGCAGTCACCCCTGACATCATTGCTTTCGGGTTTCTCAGAGTTGCGTGACCTGTGTAAATGCTGAGAGCTGAATCGATCAAGTTTTGAATCATGCAATAGAGATTTCTTTTTTGCATTTTGCAGAGTTTGCATCAGATTTGTCATTTCCCAGCCTGTCCCCAGATGTTGTTAGGATGTGGAAATACAATTGAGAACGTGAAAGCTTCCACCAATCGTGTTGTTGTGACTTCATTCGATTTGATGTGAAGTTTTCTCCGTGTGCTCTTCATCCAAATTTGGGTTGGCCGCTTCAAAGGATTTGCCTGTCCAACATTGAATTTGGTGTTGCATGAATGCATGCACGACTTCCACCGGTTTTAAGGGCTCCGCATATGCAGTCTATGCTGAGTTATCTCTCCTGGCGGGCTCGTTTTAGTTTCCAACTGTGTATGGTGTTTATACAACTTTTCAATGCTTTGATCTCTGAAATTTGTGAACAGATCTTCATTGAGCAGCTGTAAATTGCTCTCCATTCCAGTTGTAACAAATGCATGGTTGGCAACGAATGATACATCAAAAGAAGTCATTTTTGGTATTAGTCTTCTCGCAGATCTATCAAGAGAAAATGATTGTCAATAGTTTCAGGTACTCATACATATACGGGTGACAATTCAAAGAAGGAGCTGACACATTAACTAGAAGACCTGGTGAAATATTTTATGTTGCACATTGATTTGTACTATACTCGTCATAAGGCAAAGTTGAGTATCAATAGTTTCATTTTTTTTCATTAATAGGTTTTATGTGGAGTCATTCAAATTGATAAGTATTGTTTTGAAAGTTAGATGTCAAATTGATAAGTATACTTCAACTTGCTCATGGAGACTTGCTCATGGAGGTCCAAGCTATTCCCTCAATCCACATGGGTGTTTACTGCCCTTTCCTCCATCTGGGATGAAGAAGCGAAAGTGCACTGCATTTCTGTTCCAGAATCTGTGATTGAGAAGGCCAAGTCCAGGTTTCCCTTTGCACTAATTGGGGCTTTTGCAGGCTATCGTCCAAATATCGATGCTGTCCGCAAATGGTGCGGATGAAAATGGAGCTGCTGGGTTGATATCATCGCTCTTCCCAGCCATGCCCTTCTGTTCAATTTTTCTAAGGAAGATGAGATGGTTAAGGTTCTCGACGCGTCTCCTTGGATGTTTGGAAGAACTGCCCTACATCTGAAGCGATGGAAGCCAGGGGTTTCTCTTCAAATCAAGGAATTACCCATTTGGATATCTCTGCCGGCTCTTCCAGTGGAATTTTGGGAGGACGAAGTCCTTATTGGCATAGCAGCTTCAATGGGAGAGCTAATCTCCTTGGAACCTGCAACAAAAGCCAGAAGCAGGTTGGTAAGAGCACGTCTATGTGTTAGCATGAAGGTGGGGGCTGTTCTCCCAAAGAATATCATTCTTTCTTCACCCACAGGCCGTCTTGTGCAGGACATCATACCTGAAGACCACGGTTTGGTCTGTCCCAAATGTTGGAAGGTCAACTTCCAAGCCAAACTATGCAAGTGTTCCACGGAGACAGCGGATGAAATGGACAGGAATAACAGCAGTGAGGAGGTGCGGGTCATCGGAGGAGTGATCCCTGGCCCTTTGCGCACAGGAGACTGCAAAAATGGTGAAACTAGCCCGTTAGAAAAGGCTCTGCTCACAGCATTGCATGGTGACCTCTCTGCTCACATGGGACAGGCTGCTACGGAGTGGAAGGCGCGGGAAAATCCAATCAAAATAGATCACGAGTCAAACAAGATAGATAGTGAATCTTCCGAATGGGAGACTGGGTCAGAGACAGATGTAAATACGGCAGATTTGGAGACTACCATGAGGGAAGTAAACCGACAGAGAAAATCTATGAAATATCACAAACAAAGACCTTTAAATGCGGATTTGAACCGTAGCAGAAGGAGGATGGACAATATAAGTGAAAAGATTTCATCATTGACTTCGGAGGTGCAGGTTTCAAATTCCGTATCACCCAAGTTAAATGGAAATATAGAGGTGGTTCTCGACATGGATGATGAAAACAAGGCGGACTGGAGCACTGTTTGTAGAAAATCTTTCCGAGGTTTTCGTGGAGGGGGTGCGCGCCGGGGCAATTAGGGTTATAATTGTTCTCGTCGGCGCTGCTTCTTTTTTGTTGTTTACTCGCTGGGTTTTGTGGGTTTTTGTGCTGTCTTGGGTAGGTTTTATTCCTGCTTGCGTTGTTGTTGATTTTGACCTTTTGTTCTTTTTGCTCGCTTGGGCACATCCGGCTTCTGAGCCTTCTCTGTACAAGGGTATAGTCCCTTTCAAAAAACTATTTGCCAATAATTAAAAAAATGTAAAAGAGTCTTGTATAAGTGTCAAAGCAATAATGGTGTAAAAAGTCATGTCGTTAACAGTATAAGTGTCTTATATAGCACCATTAGTGTGTTTGTCGTAAAGTGTCATGATATGTATATATGATAAAATAGTCATTTTTATGTCTATTTTCAAAAAAATCAAGAGTTGATTTTTGTTTAGTCATCAAAAGTTCATTGTGGGTCATTACTATTGTAAAAAGTGTCATCTTCCAAAGTTCGGAAAATAAATAAAAAATTGCCTGCATTTCAATTTTGGACGCATTTTCGCTTGTACGCGACGTCCAAATTATTGAAGGTATTTTGAGCTTCGTGATCACATCCGGCTGAACTAGCAGCATGACGATGGAGGAAGGAGGCATCGGAGGAAGGTGGTCGAACAGCAACCTCTCGCCAGTCACCAACGACGGGGCCACGCAGAAGCTGTGGTGGCATATGTATGGTGTGAGTATATGATTTTCAGTGTGGTTTCCATTTTCTCAGTGTGCTTCAGTTTGCAATGTTCCTGTTTTGTGTGGTATTTGATGGATGTTGGAAAGATATTTGTGTTGGAGCGCAAATGACTATCAGTGATTCTCTGACTGACTTGGTCCTCTGACTGCCGTACTTTGTTGGAAGATGGTCAACTAGAAGAATACGTTCACTAGCATTAGTGACCACGTGCAGCAAGACCTAACTAGCAAGATCCATTCAGGAGTATGTTCTTCGATGCATTTTGCTTCTCAGTATCTATTTGAGTGGAATTTCACATTGTGAGGGGGAATACATACCAATGTTCCATTCCCATTCTGCACCCAAAATGGCTTAGTCAAGGAAAGCTTCCAGTGGCAGTGGCAGTTTTCTATGTTGTTCGAGATCGAGTGGCAGTGATCAATGACAGAGACTACAATTAATAACATTACGATTCTTATAGGAAGTAATGTGAAATATTTTCAGTATTTCTTCTATTGTGCAGTTTTGAGATATGCATGTTGTGTTTCCTACATAATTCCCTGATGTTTAAGCATAGTGGTGAACAGTAGCACCATAGTAAGTCGGTTCATGGATCTTGAAAGGGTTTGTGGGAGAATCTAGAAAACCACACGAGGTGGACAGTTGATGAGGTTCTTGTCACGTCAAGGTTTGTGGTAAGCCTGTTTAAAACTATGGAAGGAGAGAGCCTTTCTTTTGGATCAAGGTCATGAGTCACAGAGTTGGACATGCCACAGGGGTGAGCATACTGCAGTTGAGTGTGTGGATGTTTTTCTACCATGTAAACACTAAGGGGGGGATGTTAGGAATTATTATTCACATGGTTTATTTTAATTGGTTAGTATGTTTATATTGTTATAACAAATGTATAACAATATATTAGTACGGGAAGTTTATTGTTTTGTATACTTCCTATTTTATAGGAAGTTGTTCAAAAACATTCCTGGCTATATAATAGCCATTGTATTAGCAAGAATATATGGAGAATTAATAATATATTCAGTGTTCCTACTGTGTAATTCTCAACCAAACTTATATGTTCCTGGTATGATTTTGGGACCAATTCTTTTGTGAAGATGCCTGCTCTGGTTTTAACCAGCGTTCCAATATTTCAACCCACCTTCACATTCTCAAGGCACAGTACACAATGTATAAATCCTTTGAAAGTGGGTTCATTAGCTATTTTGGGTAGTTAAGAAGAAGAGCCACGTGCTAAAGCCAACGCTTTAGCTTCCTGTGAGAGTGGAGGCGGTGGCGGCATTGTAGATGAATGGATTGAGAGGCTTCCAGACAAAAAAGAGCCACTGTATTCTCATAGAATTTTTAGGTGTCTCCAGCCGTCTATTGTCAATGTTTTCCAGGAACTGGCAGACCGAGTTTCGAAGAAGGCAACTTCGCACCACCTGATTTGAACAGCTTGAAGGATTGCTAACCCTTGGCTTTAACAAATTTTGTTTTGGTAACTCTTGTGGATGATCTTTTTGCTAGAACATAATCTTGTTTGAGAGAAGACTTTGTGCTTTTTGTGCCGCATTCGCCGCATTTTAAGCTTGGAATTCAAATTTCACCGGATCTAAACCCACATCACAAAAATTAGTTACAATTTGCGAACAAATTTTACAATTTGAATTGTGAATCACAAACACAAATATCATGAAAAAATCATTCTATAATTTTTTAAAATTTGTTATTAATTTGTTTCTATGGTTTTTGCAAAAAAAAACATCTTGTCACTTTATTAATTATTTTACTTACGGAACTTTTGTTTTATTGCATTTTATCTCCTGTGTGCCCCCATTTTAAGTTCGCCCTATTAAACCCTGCCGTGAATCCATGAATGTGAAATCTTCTATGAAATTATGTGAAGCTGTGATTAAGAAAATATGTGAATTAGAAAACTGTTATGCGTAAAACCACTGTTAAGAAAATCACAGTTCAAAACTGAGAAAAGAAGTCACGTAGCCATGAAGAAATGTGACCTATCGATATATATTATAATGTTTTTTAATTATTTTATTTGATTATAATAAGTTCATACTTCTATTATTTAGAGTCTTATTTGTTTTTATGAGTTTATATTTTATATTTTATAAAACAAACCGTAATAATAGTTTTATTATTGAGTATTTGATTTTAGGATTTCATAAATTTATATTTTAATTTTAATAACATAAAGTTAATACTTTTATTACTGGCAATCGCATGTGTACAATGCAATGTGAACGCCGAATTGTATATGTTATTTGTTTTAGAGGGATAGTTATTACTTTTGTAGTAGATGTTGTTGAGGGTGTGATTGTTTTTTTGTAAGTGTAGAAATATAAATGAACTATTTCATTTAAAGGTTATATCTCTACATTTAGATTTGTTAAATTCGTACATATACATTTGCAAATCTTATATCATGAGTGGTAGCATTTTGTGGAGTAGTTTATTTGAATTAAACATGAATACATGAAGACCTCCGTATAGTTGTAGGGTTTGTGTAAATTTTCGTTGATAGATGGCATTCATTTGACATATCAGGCCACTCTTGCTTGCTTGACTATTGCATATTAGCTAAACATTGCAATCATTAATATGCAAATGCTTTATGTAGTCTGCAACTATAGTTGTAAATAATATCAAGTAACTCACCTTATCGACTTCTTGCCCATTCAATTGGGTTGCTCGCTCGCAAACTATTGTCATTTTTTCCTGGATAAACAAAGTAAATACTGAAAGTAGTTTAATAACAATGATAATAACATATGACTCTGCTGCGAATGGATCTTAAGATAAGAAACAATATGTAATCTTTCAACAACTGATAATATTTATCCTTTTCTTCCTCGAGACATATGCAGAACAAACTTCCTTACCCAAATGGGCTTGTCAAGATGCCCGAAACAGACATCATTTTAGGACTTACAACATTGTATCAGTATTTAGCAACTAACCAATTCAACCGAAAGCATGTAAATACATCATATGTTAATCATAACATCATGCGGTCAAACTTCCTCCCTAACGGTGATGCATCTTGTAGAGTGTGCCCTATTTCTGACCTTCCATTAGGACTAATTCTGCATCCCTGGCGATAGTATGCAATCATTATATGTACTTGCCTTCAGTATCTTCTTCTGAAGCCAGCTCTGCATTTTTGTCAAAGTTCATGATGCTTGCTTGCTTTGACACATAGTATCGAGAGACTTCAATATACGGACGAGGACTGAGGACCTTTCCCTGCCCATACCTTGTTATTTTATACTAAATTCTAAATTTTGAATTGCATATATTCATTATCAGGTTTATTGACAGAGGTGTCGCTCATGTAGAAGAATCCCGAACTCCTCTGTCAGAGGAAGAGTGCAGGGCAACAATAGATGAATTGTGGCCTAACAGATTTCTGCAAGCCATTATGGAAACACTCTAGCAGAAGATATGACTTAAATCGACAAAAAAACATTGCATTGATTTTGTGAAGGACCAAGAGAAATCTGATTCTCAAGCTTGACTACAGAAGACACAACTGCCAACTCTGTGTCGGTCAGTTTGTTGTAGACAGTCTCAAACTCTTTGAAAATCTCACCAATCAGGTCAATCCTTTTCTTGTCAAAAAGAATGTAGAGAAAATTTAATGTATAATTGTCTCTACTGATAGCATCTAGGGAATTCAAGGAAATTCACAGACTGGGCCAGTTCTGCTAGGGTTGTGGCATATGACCCCGTAGCGTGTCTTGCATAACAATACGAGTTCTATTTTTTTTTTTGCGAGCCACTTGAGAAACTTTGGAAGGGAAGGCATTATGTGTCTTGAAGAGCCTTGTCCCAAAGACCAGATTTTAAGGATATGTGGTAGTTTGATCCGTTAGCCCCTTTCAAAAGGGCTCTCACAGATGGTGCACACTAGACATTCAGGGCCACGGGAGAGACTGTTTCAATGATTCCATCTAACAAAAAAAATAACCAAATCTTTGGAGATCATGTATCCACCGAGAAATTTTTGTCAGATCGTGTGAAGAAGCAATGTTAATTAAGAGCCAAAGCATTTTCTCTGGAATTCAATTACTTTCTGAAGAATCCGATGCAATTCTAAATGAGTTGCAATTTACGCCGAGAGGATAACAATGTTTAGTTTATTGGAGTTGTAATTTTTCTATTTTAAGTTTGTGTGATGGGGAGGAGGACAATATAGTAACTTCCAAAAAAAAAAAAAACATTGCCTACTATGCCTTGATGGATGTCCGTACGTTGCTATAAACCTCGTATTTTTTTGTTATGGGCCACACATATGTTGGTATAGGTGAGTTGATCGGGGTGAATATACAGTTGTTTTATGATGAAACAATCACAATGTCTCTTGACGATGACCATGTCTTCTGTAAGATACAATTATGATATTCATTTTAAAAGATAACATGTTGTATCATTTGGTTGAACACTTGGCGTTTTTATTTACAAAAGTTCATATTTTGGCATTTAAATGTTCCCAAAGCGTAGACAACAATCCCATTTTGTCAGTATCCTTCAATCACTTCATTCCATGAGATGACATATCTCTAGGGAATTTTATGTTTGGTGGGTAGATGAGATTAAGAAACCTGCCAATGATACCCAAGATGTTGTAGCGGAAGAGCATCTCCACGCTTCTTATAAACGAGGCTTCCATCTTTGTGTTCTTATCCATCCGATTCTACTCCCTCCCGTTGTACATATTCGTCAGCTTTTGCAACCGCTTGCACCACTCAGGTCAGGTACAGAGAGTGGTTTCCTCCTGTTTACATTTGCCAACATACTCCTCGCCTTGTTTCACCATATGCAACAAACAGGGCTCCAACCCAATTAGTTTAAATTTTCCAAAGTACTCCCAACCTGTGCCAAAATATAGAGGAATTTTTAGATATAGTTGCAAATGTTTTGATAGACATGTATGCAGAATGTGGAACCTTACATAAAGACATGTGAACTGTTTAGCAAAATGTAACTTATGTTCTTCGCTCAAAACATCTATCATAGATCATATAATATATTTTTTACATCCAAACCATATTATACACATAAAATTCAAGCCCTCTCCGGCGTAACTTGCAACTCATTTGCACTCAACAGGCAAAAGGGTATACGTCTAATACAGGTATTAATCACCTTCAACATAAAGCACGCCCAAATTTAATGAAGTAGAAATTGTTGGAAATATTTCCCTACTCACCAGAATTGGACACATCTAGGGCATCTTGAAAGGTGGACACCTTTCTGCAAACAATCAGTATAAAATAATAAGTTAAGGCTAAGAAATATTGACACTTAGCATAAGGATTTTTCTAGGAGACTGAAAATAATTTAAATAATTGAAATGTTTGAAAAGATTAGAAAATTAGTGTGTTTAATGAAAAAAATTTAAAAAAATGGTGAAAAGTAGTTGGCAGATATAAATAGGGGAAGTAAATTAAAAGAAAAACCAATATATTTTAGGCATCCTTTTTTTATAACCCTATAAGTATGAAAGTGGCTTAACTAAAATTGGAGCAATATGGTTTTGGATTACCTTTTTACAAATGTGAATCAACTTAGATTGATCTTAATCTGCTACTCCTAGGCTCTAAGAAAACCTTGTTTTCTCTTTGTGATTTTATTAGGAATTAATGAGAAATTTTTCTCTCCATGGTCCAAATCTTAATCCAACATCAATACTCTTTATAATAAATACAATACAAAAATGAGATTGGGTGGGGATGAGGCAAAGATAATAATGAGAGAAAACACCCACAAATCTTATATGGAGGTTGAGGTTCTTTAGATCTCCCCGGAAGAATGATGGTTGAGGTTTTATTTAGATCTCACCTGTTTCAGGTGAGGTTCTTTAGATCTCATAGAAGAAACTTCAAACAATATTCCAAGTGTATCAGGAAAAATTGAGTGGAAATTTTAACATCCTATGATAGAAGGATTGGCTACACATGTTGAATAACTCAACTCTTAGACATAAGTTTCTAGGGGCCTCCATGTGTCTCCTAATATAGGGGCACTTGGGATTCTTCAAGCTTACTCATAGAAACAAGAAGTATTAATTTTTGGGAAGGAATTGGAGATGGAAGTTTAGAATTTTTTGGTTGAATGTATGATGTGTCAACAAAACAAGCATGATACTATTGAGACATTAGGTCCTATACAAATCCTATCTTATCATGTATATTAGAGGTACAGATGAGATTTCCTCGCATTTAATAATAAGGGTTTCCTAGGCATGAAGGGAAACTCATTTCATCATAGTATACATGGATAAATTGATAAAATAATTCCCATTGTGTTGTCTTGTCACACTCATTTTCAATAAGAACAATAGCATCAACTTTTATTGATATAGTTTCAAAGCTACATGGGACCCCAAAGATCATAGTAAGTTGAAATCTTATCCTTGTAATTTTTTGGATTGATTTATTCTCATGTTTTTAGAACTCATCTTGAGCATAGCTCGTCTATAATCCCCAATCAAATGGGGCAAATAGAGGTGATAAAATATTTGCTAGAGGGTTATTTTTATTGTTTTGCCTCAAACAAACATGGAAGATGGGTTCAATATATATCACAAGTAAAATGGGGGTGGCATAACACTTCCTTCCACAACTCAATCCAAAATGTTTCCTTATTTGGAACGACATGGTTTTTACTATCTAGAACCTCATCTTTCCAGGGTACAACAAAGGTTTTGAACACTTGAAGAAAAGATTCAACACCAATCAAAAGGTAATTTCTAGTCCTCAAAGAAAAATTGGAAAGGATTGCAAATGCTAAATAAGTGCTTGCAATACTCATTGGCCTTGTAGTGAAAAAAATTGAAGGTAGGAAATACTGGGATCTTTGTGTGCTTACAACCATATAAGAAGAATGTTTTTAAAAACAAAAAGAAGGATAATAAGATCTTCTATGTATCACAACCTTGATCAATTCTTGCATAGCCTTGACAGTGCTAACATCAAAGCTTGAGCTACCTTAGTCTGCAGAGAATACTTCCATTCAAAATACATCGTTCCATACTCAAAGAAGGTCATTGAAAATATATTTTCATTCTTCGAAAGAGTTACAAGTTCTCGACAAGGAGGGAATAAATATTTTTTGAACCTAGAGAAATCCTTGACATGTGCACTAAGAGGATGTGGATGGAGGTTGATTATTGAGTATATGATCAAGTGGAATAAACATGGCTGATGCGGATGCACCATGGGAGGATGAAAACAAAACATTTTTACAAAAGACATCCAACAATTTACTCACCTTGAGGAAACTATTTTGTTTGAGTGATGGTTGATTATGAGGAAACTTCTAACCAAATGATCAATTTTGGTAAGATTTCAATATTTTTTTATCGATACCCCTGAAAGAAGATCTGTCAAAATAGTTAGTATTCTTGGTTGTGAGATTAAAACATTCCCTACTAGGTATTTGGGAATGATTATGGAACTGAAAAACAAAAGATTGTTAAATAGAATATTTTGATAGACAAATTTATTAAGAAATTGGAAGGCTAGAAAGGCTCACTTTTATGCCAAGCAAGTAAAGCATTCCTTCTCAAATGCTTAATTAGAAAATTTTCCTGTGTACTCTATGTCTATTTATAGATTACCTTCCACTATTTCTAATAAATTAGAGAGTATCCAAAAATTATTTCTTTGGAGTGGCTCAGAACAAAAAGACAAAATTCCTCTACTTGCATGGGAAATGGTTTGTAAGCCAAAGAAAATGGGGGGTCTTGGTATTAGAGACTGGGCTAAAATAAATAAATCTACGCTATCAAAAATGATTTGAAGATTGGTTAAGGAAGATAATTTATGGACTTCCATCATAAGACAAAAATATTGGGTAAATCTTCTAGCTAATGAATGGTGCTTTAGCAATGCAGACTTTAATGGTTCAACTTTTTAGAAATCTATAAATTGGGCTAAATACATTGTTTCTAAGGGAATAAAATGGATGATTGGCAATGGGAGAGTGGTTAATTTATGGGAATAAAAATGGTTAGGTGACAAACCTCTTAAGGTAACCTATCCTAACATCTATAAGGATGATGTTGTTAACTATGGGACTAAGGTCAAAGATTACTTCAATTTTGAGGAACATCTGGGTCAATGGAAAATAATTGATTTTGTTGGACATAACAAAAACAAGATCGATTCTATTAACAAAAAATTAAGAGGTGTTATTGTTAGTAGAGAGATTTTAGAATATATAACTTATATTGGTCTATAGAGGATAGTGGAATCTTCTCAGTTAGAAGTGCCTACAATGTCTTTTTCTTAGAGGAAGTTGATCCTGATAGCTTCAAATGGGAAAGTGTGTGGGTAAAAGAAGTTACTCCCAAGATTAATATGTTCTAGTGCTTGGTTCTCCATGATAAAATCCTTACTGTGAGCAATATTAATGAGATAAATTTTCATATGGTGAATAGGTGTGTTATGTGTGAAAACGATACTGAAGACTCTTTATATTTATTCCTCCATTGTCATTTTTTGGTATCGGTTAGAAACACCATTCTTAACCTATTTGAAATCAAGTGGATTTTCCCAAGATCCATTAAACAAATGTGGTCCCAATGGTTTAGCCCTATTAGGAGTCAAAAACTCAAACATCTTTGGACCCTTTCTATAATGCACCTAGCTTGGGAAATTTGGAAAGAGAGAAATAGGGGGATTTTTAAAGGGAAGAAGGAATCAGAAAAGAAATTTGAAACCCATTGTTTTAGTGCTATCAGTGAAAACTTCTCAACCATATCCCCACATAAGAAAACAATTCTTCAAAGTGAGATTAAATTATCTAAGAATTAGGGTTTAAGTCCTACTCAAACTAACCTTCATATACATAATCCTAGGCTTAAAGGTTGGGAGAAACCTAGCAAGGACTGGATAAATCTAAATTTTTATGGGGCATCCAAAGGAAACCCCGAAAAATCATTGTGGAGGTATCTTCCATGATTTTGATGGAAGATTCATTCTTGGGTATCATTGTAATCTTGGAATTCAAACGAATCACGTTGCTAAAGTGGATGATGCTTATTGGGGGGTATCCATAACATGTCAACATAGATTTGTTAGATTGGAAGTGGAAGGAGACTCGCTGAACATTATTAATAATATTACGAGTAAAGATACTACTTCTACATCTATTAAAAACTCTATAACTAGTATAAAGCAAATGTCTAACTTGTTTATGGAAATTACCTTTAAATATATCTATAGAGAGGAAAATTATGTTCCTGATTATTTTTCCAATAAGGGGGTTAATTTTTACAATATGACATTAATCAATGATGAATAAGCTTTAGATAATAAGTTGTGAGAACACCTCCAAAAAGATCAACATGGACATGTCACCACTAGGTAATAATGAAAGGTCATGGTATGATAGGGAAATAATGTATAATATTTGTAAGACTCGTGTGAATTTATGGTGGTATGATACAAATATTTGGGATTGGATACGCTCGTGTCACCTTCGATTCATTATTCTTATCCATGCTTGTAACATCAGCATTGCGGGGATTGTTAATTTCATTCTAAGTAATCTGAAGTTGGGATTTTCTGTGAACTGGTGCTCGTATTTTGAAATGGGGGGTGAAATTATGAGAACTGAATCATTTGACCTAGATGGGGTAAATCCCAAATCCATATAAGTGTTTGAGAGAAATGGTTTCTCCCCTTTTCTAAAAATATTTTAAGTTCATTATGAAAATACGAGTAAGGACTTTACCAGAGCTTGGAAGACGACCAAAAATGGGTAGTTGTGGACCTGAAAGGTGTCCACATTGAGATTATTGTGGAGGTTGTTGCTAAGTGATGGGTGTACCTGTTGTTAGAAGGGAGGTTTACAAGCCTAAAAAGGAAGCTACATATGATCTGAATCTGTTCTTACAAGGTAATGAAAAACTTACCACTCATTTTGTTGATTTTCTTCACTCTACTTTACCCAAGCCTTTTGACGATGTGGATTTAACCCTTATTTATTTTCTTACCCTAGAAGTTCATCACAAGTTTATCTATGCATACCATTTTACTATTCGTAATTATTTTTGACATGGCAATAGTTTCAACTTCTCGTATTTCCTATTTCACTCTTTGAGCGCTTCCATTACCCAGTTTAAATAAAATAGAGTTTTTGTCCCCCTTCACCGGGGTTTTATTCTTGCCCTATTTAAAAGAGTTGGTCTTGAAATTGATAAAATGGGTACCCTCACTAAATTCCTTGAGGATTATGCCAAGGAAGAAGACTCAAACTAAGAGGAGGAGGATTCTAGCAAAGAATCAGAGTCTCAGGAAGGAGATTCTTCAAGGGATGTGGTGGAAATTGATGCCGCTTAGAATCTTAGTGAGCTAAATTCGAAGAATGTTCCTATTTGATATGTCAAAACCAAAGGATAATCAAGCATGAAGGGGAATCAAGTTCCTATGAATGCCTAATTGGAGTAGTAGATTGAATCTTTGGGTCAAGTGGGTCCTGAGAAAAGGGATTATCATCTAGCCAAGATGGTGATGGATATTGAAAAATTAAAGGGTGACATGAGGCTAAAAAATAGGTATGTTTAGTTCTTCCTTTATGAATAGCACAAAATAAAAATATAGGTTGAATATGTGGTGAAAATTAGTAATGGGGGCGAGCATGAAATCATGAAAGCCAACTGCAGCAACCTCTCAAATGAGGTATATCACATCAGAGCTATTTTACATAGCTATATGCAATTAAGTGTTGTTACTATGAAATCCACTCTACAAGATCTCTAAACCCTTTGTTAGTTGGCCAATGCTTATAGGCTCATGGATGAGCATGGAAATCCAAAGAAAAAATGGGATGTTTCTGGATGTGACCTAGCCTCGTTGGGTGTCAATATTGAGTCTCTATAAAAGGAATGAGAGAAAGTTCCAGATGGTCTCAAAAAGGCCAAAAAGTGATGTTTGTTTGGGTGGCTGTTATTATACTGTTATGTTATTTCACTTTGTTGTTATTCTGTGGTCTAGTATTTACTATTATTACTCTTTTTTGTTATGTTTTAAACTAGTCTATATGCTCATGGAGGAGCTAGGATGTAATAGTCGATATATATGTATCTTTTTGTATGTTATGTAATGTCTTTCGGTGGGCTTTGGTTTTTCTATCCCTCAAATTGACGATTCGTTGGATGTGGAGATTTTAGATATTAGTGAGACTGTTATGGAGGGAAGTTTAGGGCTGCACTCTCCAAATGTCTATACCAGCAGTCACTCTGTTGCTCTATTGCCTGTTCCTGGTAGTGAGGTGTCGAGGTCTAGTGTTGACAAGCTGAAGCGGGGGCTGGGGTCATCTTGTTTGAAAACTCAGGAGAGTGGGACTATTGGGACTACTGTCAGTTTAAAATTTAAATTGGGGGGATCTGCTTTTAAGATCCCTTATGTGAATGAGATGTTGACGGATGGCAGTGGAGTTTTTAATGTTGGGGTGGCTCCTCATGCAGTACGGGTGGGGTCCATTGGGACTACCTACCTTAGCATAGCCTATTTGAATTTTAGTGGGACGGCATTAATTAATCCTGATTTTGGGACTGTTGCTTTTCAGTTCAAAGATCTAAGCTCTCCACCTGGTGGATGTTTTTCGGAGCCTTTAACAGGAAAATTGGAGGTGTTTCTCGGGCCTGTTAACTCTGAGGCCTCTCTGTTTGTTGACGATTGGATGACGGTCCATCATAGGAAACATACTATTGTTAAGTCAAATCGTATTACGTGAAGTCACTCATTGGCTTCCAATGGTGAGTCTTAATGTCTAGCGCTACCTTGTGTCAAGTCAAGCCTGCTTGATCGGTCTCTTGGTTTTTGCTCTCATGGGCTCTTGGTTCTTTCTGTTTTAACCACTAGTAGAGGTTTATTGTCTTGATCTTCATCATCTTATTTTTTCCTCCATGTTCCCTTTACGATGCATATGTTTTCTGTACGGCCTCTAGGGAGCCACAATCCTTGTCTTTTTACCATATCTAATAAAAAAAAATACATAAACTATAATTTTTGAAACTCGTGATCTAATTTATTTGAAATATAAGAGTATTATTCCTATACCAAAATTCTCCCTATTTGAATTGAGTACATATAAGTACAAATTTTATTATTTCAAACCACTAGTCTAAGTTTTTCAAAATATGGAACTATTATTCCTACCAAATCATTATCTTGAGTATAAATTTAATGATTTGAAACTACTAATCCAAATTATACAGAAGTAATTTTCCTTGCAGAGCCACTGAAGAAACAATTAAGGAGTGAATCCCTTGTTTCTATTAAGACGAACTCAACTGAATTCTATTTTTAGAAAGGAAAATCCTAATGACATTTTTCCACTCTATTTTTAGGAGGAGGAATCCTAGTTGTACTTCACCAATTATATGTGTGTGTGTGTGTGTGTGTGTGTGTGTGTGTGTGTGTGTGTGTGTGTGTGTGTGTGTGTGTGTACATGTATGTGTATATGTACATATATGTGTATATATGTACATATATGTGTATATATGTATATATATGTATATCTATATATGTATATGTATATATATATATGTGTGTGTGTGTATATATATATATATATACATATATATATATATATATGTGTGTGTGTGTATATATATATGTGTATGTATATGTATATGTATATGTATATGTATATATATATATATATGTGTGTGTGTGTGTGGGTGTGTGTATATATATGTATATGTATGTATATATATATATATACATATATATATATATCTATATATATGTACATATATATATATGTATATATGTACATATATATATGTATATATGTACATATATATATATATGTTATATATGTATATATATGTATATATACATACATATATATAGATATATATATATGTATATATATATATATGTATATATATATATATATAATATATATATATATATATGTACATATACATATATGTATATATGTATATATACATATATGTATATATGTATATATATGTGTGTGTGTGTATGTATATATACAATATATATACATATATACATATATATATGTGTACATATGTACATATGTACATATATATATATATATATATATATATACATACATAAAGTTTCTCATAACAAGTTCACATGTAATTTGTTCATCTTGAGTTAATAAATCTTGGTATCTTGCACCGTGGATGTTTCCCTAAGCACTCAGCTGGGTTTTTACCATGTAATTCTGGTGTTCATCTCTTGCATGTTTGGTATTTTGTATATTTCATTTATCTCTATCTCTGTAAAATGTTATTTTGTTATTCAACTTTCTGTGTATTCATTGTTGCACAATTTGTGATTTCCTAACATTATCTATGCGTGTTTTTATTCTAAATCTCCACACTACTTTTAATTCCAAAAAACATAGAAGAAGTATTCTTACAAGTGGTTAATGATCTGGTAATTTGAAGCATTAGATATATCCATCGTCAAATGAAAATATTTTTTTACATTACACATTGCCAAAATGCTCAGAATTTACACTCAAAAAGTGATGAAAAAGTCTTTGCCAAGTGTATATAAATTCTATGATTGAATGATTATACTTCACTAAAACAATAACAACTATGCAGGTGTATCATGTCTTCCAAATCAAATGATTATTCTCAACTAAATATATTCAGACTATTTCAATGACCAACAATCACTCCTTTCATACAAGAAACTTTTATTATATTTTAGGTTCATAACTTGGACACTCTTTAATTTGGTGAAGGCCCTAAGAAGGAATTGTTGTTCATTAAGCTTCTGGTTTGATGAATGATCAATATTGATCTATCAAATATAAACCCCCATTCATTAATACATTAGATAGAATTCTTTTATAAATATGAAGTTTTGAAGAGAACTGAAGAAAAATCAGTGACCCAACAAATGAGTTTTATCCAAAAACTTATATTATTAAAAAATATTATAGGAGCTCAAAAAATAATTTTTATACAAGAAAATTTGTTAATATTGAATATCACAGAGGCCCGATAAATAAATTTTACCCAACAATTTCTATTAATATTAAAATCATAGAGGCCAATAAAGAATGTTTACCTCTAATTTAGACCATGTGAGATCTATGGTTTACAAGTATACATGATTAAATATATTTACAAGTGTGGATGGTAACATTTTAATTCCATACGAGGTCAATGACTAGAGAATAATCTCTTTAGCTTGTGGGTTCCTTGCTTAAGTTTGAGCAGCTTATGCCCTCCACTTTTGGCAAGGAATGTTTTGTACCAATTGGTAGAAATCTTGGGGTATCATTTTTGTGTTTGTATAATCAACATAATGAAGCCCAAAATGTTTGGTGTAGCCATAAAACCATATGAAATGATCCACAACATACCATACATGTAATAACCCCTTACATCTGCTCCTTTTCTACAAATGAAAAGACAATAGTGTTAATCAAATATTTAACATAGTATTTGGATAAAGTGTGTAGGAATTTTTTTAATGACATTTGGGATCACATTTTATGATATACTATCAAGAAGATAATTTTGTAACAAATGGAATAAAAATTCATTAGAGGTGGTCATGCACACTGCAATTACTAAAGTTGTGAGGTAGCTTTTCATTTGTTGAATTCTTCTGACATCATTTAGATATTCTTCCATAAGAGCTAATGGATCATTCTATTGAGCATAACCTATATATACATTATTGCAATAACATGTACAAATAGACTAATAGAATATCCTTCACATACATCACAATTTTTTCGATGCCATATGGCATAAAAAATATATCTTCCATCCATATCTTCAACACAATGACAATGACAATAACCATGGAAAAATTTCAGAATATAAAATTGGCTTCATTAATCTATCCTTGAAGATGAATCCCATTGTTTGATCGAAAATATTGAATGGTAATATACTTACACAGATGAATGTAGAACAATTTTATGTAATGTTGTTATGTTAAGAATCGTGATTTAAAATTGAATGAACATAAGGTATTTTATACAAAATAGGATTTATAATGAGTTCCAAGGGAAGAAAACAAGACATGCTAGCTTGTCTACAAGAATTCAATCTCTCCCACCTACAAAGGATGACGTTTTGTATTTACCAAAAAATAATTTCATTGGAAATTAAGGCATATGATTTACGTGGATGGATTTTCAATTGTATAGACAAGGGCATCAGGGAGATTGGTTGTTCCAAGGGGAGAATATGAAATCTTTGGAATACAATGCAATGTAATGGTTATGCTGATAAAATTAAATAAACCTCTCATTTTCTAAGACATTTCTCTAAAAATGTAGGAAGACACTGCCCCAACATTTTCCACATTTCAGGAGGGTGATCCTCATAAACAATGGGGTCTAAAAAGTTGTCGCCACAAGAAAAATTAAGTGTGGAATTGCAAAATTATCAATAAAAAATATTTATTTAACCACAGACACATTTTTATTTAGACAACCCATTGAATCATAGTCAACTTCTATATTACTATATATAAACCTTAACAACATGTGGGAATTGTAATACATAAACCTTAATAACAAATTGGTGTTGTTAAATTCTATATAGTAATACATACCATTGAATTGTAGCTCAATAGGTGTAAGAGAAAACAAGTGCAGTCAGTAGAAGTTTTCTTTGTTTACCAAGTTGTGTCAAAGGCCAACAATCTATCGATTACAGCAATGTTATTTGGTATGTATATTTTGAGGGTTCCTACTATTATGTGCATATTATTCACCGGTAGGCGTCCACCTTTGAAGTTGCCTTTGCTAGAAAGCGTCAAAATCCGGTAATATTTTTTTAGCAAACTTTTTCTGGCAATATTATTTTCTCCTATACCAAACTAAATATATAAATATTTGGATTCTCTTCGGCATAATTTACAACTCCTATGCAATTTCTAGTTATACCCTCCTCCTTACACATCTTGCACTTTACATAACATTGACTACATTGTAAATAAACATGCATAAAAAAGTTTAGTTATTTTTTAGTCTTATTTTTATTTTTTGGTTGGTCAATATTTTCACCTGCTAACCTGCAGGTAGAGCGCCTAAACCCTAGACAATTTTTTTTTAGTACAATTTATAAAGATCTGATAGGCGATGTCTGAGAAAAAAGGAACATGTAATATAATATCAAAGATTCTAGTGTTGGGGTTAGCACACCGGTTGTACAGACAATATATCAGATCTAAGCATACATGCAAATAAAAGCAGATATTCTACCAGAAGAATTAAACAAAACAAGAGACATAAATCAACACCAGATTTAATGTGGTTCACCCAGTGTGGGCTACGTCCACCAAGAAACAAGCCAATCTATTATCCAAAGATTTGACAAGATATACAATGAAGATTTACAATCTTCCACACCTCTCAGATGTTCATTACTTTCTTTCTTCAAGCTTTTTCCTTCTTCACCAAGAATTCTCTCTCACACTAATTATCTTGTAATTATGATCAATTCTCTCTTTCTAAACCCTAGCTTTATGATTTAAATAGTCATTTAAGACTTTAGGGCACTTAGCCATGTAATTACATTCATTAAATCTATTCCAATGCTAAAAATAGAAATAAATCCTGAGAGTTAATTAAAAGCTCTTCGCACAGGTAACTGATGTCGGTTCTACCCTAACCGTCGCCAATTCCAACTTTCCCTGACCGATGCTGGTCAAACCCTAACCAATTCCAGTCAAACCTAACCGATGCCGGTTACTAACTGTCGATTACTTCCAGCAAGTTTCTCACATTGCATGCTAAAACATGAGTAATTTATCTCCATACTCAACAATCTCCCACTTGGAGATTAATTACTGCACACTATACTTATACAGTGCCATTCTTGGATCCTCCTTAGCTTTTTTTCTTCCTCTTCAAGTTTCAAACTCGAAGACCAATAGAAGTGGAGTGTAGCTCCAAATTCTCCTTTGCTAATGGATTCATTAGCATATCCGCAGGGTTCTTTCTCATATGAATCTTTTCCAGATTCAACTGTCCATCCTCCAATACCTACCGTATGAAGTGATATCTCAACTGAATGTGTTTCGTTCTCAAATGAAACACTGAGTTCTTTGCTAAATGAATTGCACTCTGACTGTCACTGAATAGTTTACAATCACTTTTCTCCTTTCCCAACTCTTCCATGAACCTACTCATCCATATCATCTCCTTGCTAGCCTCTGTAGCTGCAACATACTTTGCCTCTATAGTAGACAAAGCCACAACCTTCTGCAATCTTGAAATCCAGCTAACTGCCGTTCCACCTACTGTGAAAATATATCCAGTAGTGCTCCTCCTACCATCCAGATCTCCAGCCATATCCGAATCAACATAGCCATGTAATGAAATATCTGAACCTCCATAGCATAACTGCATGCTAGATGTCCCTTTCAAATACCTGAGTATCCATTGGACTACTTTTCCAATTCTCTTTACCTGGATTAGCCATATATCTACTCACAACTCCCACTGCCTGTGCAATGTCTGAGTCTTGTACAAACCATAACATACATGAGACTTCCAGCTGCTGAAGCATATGGCACTCGTGTCATGTATTTGACCTCCTCATGTGATGAAGGACACTGATCTTTACTCAATTTGAAGTGTTCCAGCCATAGGTGTGCTAACAGGTTTTGCATTCTGCATGTTGAACCTTTTTAACACCTTGTAGATATAATCCTCTTGAGACAAATACAATTTCTTGTTTTTCCTATCTCTATGTATTTGCATGCCAAGGATTCTTTTTGCAGCTCCTAAATCCTTCATAGCAAATGTGTGAGCTAGCTTTCTCTTAAGCTCACCAATGTCTTACATACTAGATCCTGCAATAAGCATATCATCCACATACAATAACAAAATAATATAGCTCCCATTTTCAAGCTTCTTGAAATAAACACAATGGTCAGATTCACATCTCAAGTAACCATGCTCTTGCATAAAACTATCAAACCTCATGTACCATTGCCTTGGAGCTTGCTTGAGCCCATATACGCTCTTTTTCAACCTGCACACTAATTTCTCCTTACCCTTGACTTCATACCCAAGTGGCTGCTGCATATAAATCTCTTCATCCAAATCACCATGAAGGAAAGCCATCTTCACATCTAGTTTCTCTAAATGTAAATATTCTACTACAACTAAACTCAATACAGTATGAATAGAAGTCATCTTAACAACAGGAGAAAATATTTCACCAAAGTCAATACCTGCCTTTCTATGCAAATCCCTTTACTACAAGCCTTGCCTTGTACCTTTTCTGTCCACCCTCTTCTTCCTTAATTCTTGTAAACCCACTTGTTATACAATGTTCTCTTTCCTGCTGACAAATTAACCAAATCCCAAGTTTGGTTCTGTTCCAAAGAGTCCATCTCCTCATCCATGCCATGCTCCCACTGAACGTGAGTCTTATCCTGCATTGCTTCTTCAAAGATTTTCTGGTTCACCACTATCAGTCAATAATAGATAAAATAGAGAAGGTGTAAATATTTCTGGAAGTTTACTTACCCTTTGTGACCTTCTCACAGGAGTTTGGGGTACCGGAGGCTCAATTTAGACCTCCTGGACATTAGTATCCAAATTCTGACAGTGACTGACGCCGGTCACCTCTAACCGACATCGGTTCGTTGCTAACCGAAACCGGTTCTGGATCCTCTGTAACCAATACCAGATTCATTTGACTGATGTCATTTAGGGTCTAACCGACCACAGGTTACTATGTAACCCTGTCGGTAATTCTTTAAAACCCAAGAGTTCATTTTCATTCAATAAACTTCTCAATCGGTCTCATCCTTGGGTACCAAAATTTGATCCCTGTACATTCTCTTTTCATTCCATTCAACATCACGACTCCTAACAATTTTAGAATTCTCTAAATCCCAAAAACGAAAACCAAAATCACCAGATCCATAACCAATGAAAGTGCATCTCTTGGATTTTACATCCAACTTTTTTCTATTTTCTTATCAACATGCACAAAAGCTTATAAACCAAAAAATTTAAGAAAAGAAAGATCTACCTCTTTTCTGGTCCAAGCTTCCTTTGGTATTCCTCCATCTAGTGAACTTGAAGGGCCACGGTTAATCAAATAAACTATTGTATCAACTGCTTCTGCCCAAAACTGCAAGGGCAATCCAGAATGTATCCTCATACTTCTAGCACGTTCCATGATTATCCTGTTCATTCTTTCTGCAACACCATTCTCCTATGGTGTTCTTGGAACCATTCTTTCTCTACGTATCCCATTCACTGAACAATAATCATTGAAATCCTTGCTACAGTATTCACCACCATTGTCAAATCTAAGGCACTTTAACTTAGAATTTGATTCATTCTCAACAAGGGCTTTCCATCTTTTAAAAGTCTCAAAAACATTAGATTTACATTTAATACAATAAACCCATACCTTTCTTGTAGCATCATCAATGAAAGTAACATAATACTGGGATCCACCATGAGAAGCTACCTGAGCTGGTCCCCACACATCTGAGTGTACAAGCTCCAATTTCTGCTCCTTCTTAGTTGCCCCAACTTTGAGAAATCTCACTCTCTTTTACTTTCCAAAGATACAATGCTCACAGAAATCAAGATCTAAATCTTTCAAATCTGATAACTTACCCTTAGCCTTTAAGATCTGTATTCCTTTTTTACTCATATGACCCAACCGATTATGCCACATGCATGCATCTGAATCTGAAGTAGATAATGTAGAAAAAGGAATCAGTAATACAGGTAGATAAATATAATGTTCCTACCTTCTTACCTCTTACCACAACAAAAATCACCCTTGGTGACTTTCCAAGAGTCTCCTGTAAAAGTAACCATGCAACCAGATTCACCTAGTTTCCCTGCAGAAATAAGATTCCTCCTGAGGCTTGGCACATGCCTCACATCTTTCAATACCCATGTATTTCCATTTTTCAATTTTAGATGAACTTCCCCTTTACCAATAATACTGCAAGGTTCATCATCACCCAAATAGACATGCCCAAAATTTCCTAAGACATAATTTCTGAAATAACCCTTATTAGGGGTTGCATGGAAAGAAGCTCCTGAATCTAAAACCCATGATTCAATTCTACTATCTAAATAAATAATAAGAGCATCTTGAATTACCTCTGATGCAACAAGATTCACCTCTTTACCTTTTTCTGGTTGTTGGTTCTTTTTATCCTTTGACCAACAATCTTTCTTTGCATGTCCTTTCTTTCCACATTTCCAACAAGTAATTCCCTTACTTCTGGATTTAGATCTACTATCCCTTGACTTTGATTTCCTATTACTCTTACTCTTGGATCTCTCGTTCTCCCTACCCCTACTTTCTACATTCAAAGCATTTCCAGATGATGTTTCCTTTGTACTTTTCCTGTGAATTTCTTCATTCAATATTATACTTAACCACATCATCAAACTTCAAAATATTATTAGCAGATGTTGTATTACTAACAGCCATTACCAAGTTGTCCTAACTATCAGGCAAAGAACATAAGAATAAAAGTTCTTTTACTTCATCATCAAATGGTATTGAAACCGATTTTAACTGCATTTACAATAGATTGGAAAACATTCAAATGACTAGAGGTAGATTCACCTTCATGCATCTTAGAACTAAAAAGTTTCTTCATCAAATAAAATTTATTTGAAGCACTAGGTTTTTCATATAAATTAGCAAGAGATTTCATTAAGTCTACCGTAGAAGCCGCTTCTGTAATATTGCAGAAGCCACAGATGCTGTCAGGCTCAATCTTATAGATCCCAAAGCCTTTCTGTCAAGAATATTCCATTCTTCATCAGTCATCTTCATAGGTCTAGACTTATCATCCAAGTGGTAAGTACAAATCTCTTTGATACAAATAATCCTCAATCTGCATCTTCCATAATTGATAATTTGAGCCGTCAAACTTCTCTACCTTGTATTTATTATCTTTTGTCATTGTTGTAGCTCCCACTCAATCAGAAAACCCACTGTGAGTAAATATGTCAACACACAAAACCCTCAAACAAATCTCTGATACCAGTTGTTGGGGTTAACACACTGGTTGTACAGACAATATATCAAATCTAAGCATACATGCAAATTATCCCAAATGGCTGATCTATATTCTACCAAAAGAATGTATACAAAACAAGAGACATAAATCAACACCAAATTTAACGTGGTTGACCTAGTGTGGGCTACATCTACCAAGAAATAAGCCAATCTATTATCCAAAGCTTTGACAAGATATACAATGAAGATTTACAATCTTCCACACCTCTCATATGTTTGAGTACTGATCTTTCCCTCAAGCTTTTTGCTTCTTCACCAAGAATTATCTCTCTCACAATTAAGTTCTTTCTAATTCTTGTTAATCAGATCCTTTCTGGACTTCTAAACCCTATATTTTATGCTTTATAAGTGTCCATTTATAGACTTTAGGGCAACTTAGCCATGCAATTACAATTAATAAATACTATTCCAATGCTAAAAATAGAATCTAATTCCCGAGAGTTAATTAAAATCTTGGTCCTCACATAGTAGCCGATTGCACTGGTTCTGCCCTAACCATTAGGGGTTTGTTCCTTCCTTGCCGTGACTGATGCGGGTCACGTGACTGCTAACCGGTGTCTAGGTTTTTCTGTTGCCAGTTCCAACTTAAACTTGATTCGATTTCATGTAATAACATGTATTGTTTCAGCTGGGTTTTCTTCAACATTGCAGGTGCTTCAAACTGATAGTATGTGAGTTCTACAGTGTTCTTGTGTTCTCAATTTCTCATCTAATGTTCATGTGTTGGAAAGAATGACATGCTGTAAAATGCTAAAATTGGAATGGTTCTCCATGAAAGTGGGGATTGTTGACAAGTGATTGAAAGTTTTATGTAACACTTTCTTCCCCCTTGTCTAGGATTTTTCACTATTAACAGATCAAGGGTTATAAGAAGTAGCATTTCACTCTAACACTAATGTGCATATATGTCCTCTAACCTTCTACTCTCAAGTCCTTACATAGAATTTCTTGTTACATCAAATGACAACCATAAAAGAAACTTTATTGTGTTCTTATAAATTAATTTCCACACCCTACAAGAAATTATATATGTATCTGATTTTTAGAACTTAGTGGTCTGTAGACCCTGCCATAAACCATACGGTTCATATGGATATTAATTTTTTATAAGGGATACTACATGACATAATCGGTAGTTCCATTGGTATGTAGAATTTTGTAAGCCACTCACACGATTTGACATCTCTAAATCCCTTATTTAATAGCTATTCTCTTTCACATCTCGCTTTCACAAGGATTCAATTTATACCCTGAGTGTAGGCACTATAAGGAGCCTAGCTTTTTCACTTATAACTTAGTTATAATGTCATTCTAATTGTGATACTAGTGCCTAATGATAAACTCCACATTTTAGGTAGTTTACATTTAATTGAAATTTGAGTTCTCCTCTATACAACGGGGTAAGAATTTGCCATTTCTTATAATATGACCTAATATGAAAATGGTGCCAATAATATGTACTACAACAAGGTGTTCATTTCACACACATTATTTTTGTTGAGTTTTATACTTAATTTTCTACCCATTAGATGGGGAAAATTGTTTGCTTCACTAGAGTATGCCTGTTGACCCCTTAAAGGTATCTCTATAAATACAAAGGTGAGATCTAGGGTATGTAAAAGGAACATCTAATAGACAATGATAATTATAAAATACAATTTACAAATGAAACATCCTTGAAATCAGCCCTATAGGCATAATAATCAACTGCTTTTCTGTATAAACCTGGATCATTACTAGGATGATGGATTTCAAGGCAACTTTACATAGATTGGCTAATCTTGTCCGCAAATCGGTAGAAATTAAAATTCACTAGATAAGACCAGGGAGGAAAGTATATATTCACTTTGGTATTTTAAGAATTCCGCATTTTAAAAACGACTTTTAGGAACATTTAGCTTATTGTTACAAACTAATTGAGGATTCCTAAGGAATATCAAGGAAGTCTTCAACTAATGGCTCTAATTTAACACATCTCCATAACATCCATTTAAGTTTGAACACATCTTCCATACCTAAAAAAAAGATAAAAGTTATCCTAAGTACCATGTGTTTATGACATCTCTAATTTAGTTATACTAGCATTTACCCTACCACTTCCTAGAAAGGGAGGACAAAGGAGATATGAGATAAGCTAGGGACATTATATTTATACCAAATCTATGGGTAGTGAAAGTCAACTTTTTATAAGGAAGGTCCACTATTACAAGTTTCATTCTAGGTCTCATGATGGTGAATCAGTTGGAGATAACTTAAATATATTTACACCATTCATACTATTTAGTTAAGTTCCATTTATATGATTTCCTGAATGATGAGGATATGTGTATTATGCTCTTTCCATCACATTCAAACTCTTGGGAATTTTTTGTTCTTGGAAGCTTGATCACTAAGGGTTGTGAATTTTCTCCATTTGAAGATTTGATGGAGAATGAAATTCATCTCACTTAATGACAATATCAATCCAGGGTTTAATGATTGGGAACATATTAAATACCATTAAGCATGGGATCCATAAGAACATACACACAAAAAGAGAAAATGGTAGAGATGAGAAAGGTCCAAGATACTACAAGATAAGTGGGAAGACTCCGAGCACCAAGGTTTGGAACAAAACCCACTTGGAAATAGGTCAAACCTGAGCAACTTAGTTAGAACAATGGTATGAAGCAGAACTCAACAAGCAAAACCCTAAGGTTTAGTGAGTGTCGTGGAAGCGAGGAGACATGGAACCCCTAATTTTAGTGGTGATGCTAACACTTACAAGGAGGAACCAGTCGGCCCAAGATACTCAACACCAACCGGAATCCATTGATTCAGGTATGTTTTTCTAATTAGGGAATAAGGTTTTGCTAAACCACTCCCAAGTTTTATGATGGACACGAAAAGCTCCCTTTCTATTCAGATAACTCATACTCCATATAATATATGCTCTCTGAGGAAAAATACTTTATATTTGATTCACTAAGATGATGGCCTAGTGACCTATAGGACTTCTAACACCTGGTAAAAACTTAGAACATCTCCAAGGAAACTATTTCCAGAATAGTCTCTTTGTTTCAATGAAAATATGTAATGATATTGAAATGTAACTAAGTCTCATCCCTCTAGCTGAAACTATGAAGTACAAAAACTTGTATGCAAGAGCTAAATGGCTTTCTAATTTGATTTTATATCTAGAACTATGATCATAAATCATGTATGTATAGCCATAATATGTAAAATAACTATAACTTAAATTTATGCACATCCTAAAAATAACATTCATGAGACCACTATGTAACTGGTAACAAGATCTATATTGTAAAGGATAAATTTCATTTAAAATCCAAGAAGCCATAACAAGATCCAAGGTGCCTACTCGCCATTAAACAAGATACTTGTCAGCTAAATATTTAAATAAATTTAAAAAACCACTTAAAAATATTTTCTAATAACTTCTAGAAAGAGAAAGTATTGAAACTTTGGCATGAATGACCAATACACTTGGCAAAATGGAAATACACCACCATTTTGAGAATACCAAAAGATATTAGGTCCAAACCACATTTTGAAGTAGTCCCTTCATATTTAATTTTTTGAAAAAATGTGTATAAAAAATAAGTTGAAAGGTTTTATAATACCATAAAACATATCACAACTTAGGTATTTCACCAAGGTTATACACATCAATTTCCATTTCTTATAACATTCAAGGCACCTCACATTTCGAAATTTACATTTACATGGTTACCTAGATAACATATCTCTAAAGTACCTAGATCTATATTTCAAAATTTCCTTTCACAAAAACAGATGGAATGGGATCAAGCATGATTTTAAAAACAGTTCATGACACTATGTTAATACCAAAAATTTACTTCCTCAAAGGACCAAGGTTTTGTTAACAGGAAATCCAACGGAGAACATTGTTCAAAAATTAGAATTTTTCATCTAATCCTTGAACATTTCAAGTGGCTTCAATACTTATCAACCAAAAATCCTAACTTGTCATACGCTCTAGAGAAACTCCATGGAGTGGAAGAGGGCTTGAACATAAAATCATCATACTATAGAAAAAAATCAATGAGTGATGTTATGTGGTACTGGCTTATATCCCCCCCATTTCTTTTGACCTAGGGTTTTAAGTAGTTGTTAAAACGTTGTTTACCTTCTGTGAACAATTATTCTACATTAGCACTAGTGTCTTACACTCCATAGAAATAATTCCTATAATGTCATATTAAGATACCATCTAAAAAACCACTAATGAAGGTATTTGGACCTGAATCATACAGATATTTCACAAGGATAACGAGAACATTAGAAAGTCCCTATTAAGTCTCAAAAGTGCCTCACTGTTAGGTATAGAAATTGTGTCATAAGGGAAAAAGTTGTGGAACTCCATGACTCCAAAATTATTTTTACACTGGGACTTGAAATTTATACCTTTAGCTAATTGAAAAATGAATTTCATGGAATAGCACCAAGATTTTGACTGAAGATCTACTCTCAAGAGGTACACTTCAGAAATTAAAGACTTCAAGCACCTCATTTATAGGTATGTCTCATTATGGGATCAAGGACTAGGTCTAGAAGTAGACCTAAAATCACTCCATACCATATAATATGTGTCACTGCATTATTTGAAGAGTTCCATACGGTAATTCACTGAACATGCTATTAAATTGGAGCACTTGATCTTGGTGCAAGGTCTTCATGAAATATCAACCAATTCTATTTTTGTTACAAGCTAAGGAAACCATACCTAGAACAGTTGATTTGGATCATAGCATATTACTTGTAGACTCATAAGGTCTAGTGTAAGAGTTAGAAATCATCACTTCACCTCATAGTTGTATCTCTCTATGATCACTTGTAAGTGTCCATAAACATTGAGTAATCAGCATCCAATGCTCTCAATGACAAAAAAAATACATACTTGGTTCAATGATCAGTACCAGTTCTTGTAAAGAACAGGCCTATGAAATAGGAAACTTCCTAAATGTTTACTACCTAAGAATAGCCTCAATGATGGTGACTTGAGTGCATCATGACCTTCTAAAGAACCTTAGTGGGGGTAATTGGGTTATCAAGAAGAATTTACATCAGGATGGAAACTTGGAGAAATTATAACAGCTTCTTGTCCCACCTACTAAAATAGACAGTTTCAATCTTCATGCCGAACCAATTGAAATTTGGTGAGGTATGTTTCTCCTCTTGAAAAATTGGATCATCAAAACTATTTTATCAATCTGTTGCATATGGTTTTAAACAGTGTCTCAACATGACACTACAAAAAAATTTAAACCCTCCATAAGGATCCTTTTGAAGCATCTAATCTGAAATCTACACATGAAGCATCAATGATAAAGCATATCGATTTGCACAACAGGTAAAGAAAACACACTGCCAACAATCTCCCCCTGGTTTATCGAATGTGAAAATACCCATTGAGATTCATTCAAATATACAATTCAGCTGAGAGGATCTCCCTAAGGTCATCATAAGCATGACCATCAGCTAATTCTCCCCCTTTTTGACATTAATGAAAAATAAAGTCATCTCATGTAACAACTTGTTCTCTTGTAGTGTCTCTCACCACATTAGGCTTATCCTTTTGCTTGGATAACAAGCTCACATCTGGCAAATTCGGTAGAGGTGGAATTTACATTTTTTCAGTGTAGTGTGCAGGACAAGAACATGGATCTCATTCTCATCCATTCTTCAAGTTCCATCTAGGATCATTCTTTATATCAATAAAATGTCACCTACTTGCAATGAGAAACATGTGCACAAGAGGTGTATGATTTGATCTCATTCAAGGAGTGCACTAGAGTCAAGAAAGGTAGAAAGGTATAATCTTTTTTCAGAGCATCATAGTCATAAGAATGAGAAATCATATTACTCCATTGTCTTCCATCTACTTGGTAGTGTTCCTAAACACTTACACATGCAGTAAGAGTAGTAAGTAGATATACGGAAAATCAAAAGTAAGAGCATTGGATTACGGTTAAGTGGATTCTCACATATTTACAAGGAGCTAGTGATAATGTTATTTAATTTTAAAGGGAGGTCCCTTAGTGCTAGTGAATATCTGTACATGTTTATGTTTTCAACTTGCTCAATGGAGTAATAAGTTGGATGAAAAAATGTCAAGAAAGTGCTTTTATTTCCACCACATAGGTTGAATACATAATGGAAACACATTCATGCAAGGAAGCATTATAGCTTCAAATTCTATGTACCTCAATTGGCTTCGTGTAAAATATGATAAAGATAAATTATGACATAGAAACTACAATTTATCTAGAAAGGAACCCATAGTATCAGGTTCGAACGAAGCACATTAATGTGCAATATCATTATATGAAAGAAATGGTAGAAGAGAAGATGGTGACATTGGAAAAAGTTGAGACTAATATGAATGTGGTGGGTTTTTTGACTAATTAAGTGGGTGTTGAGAAGTTTACTTGGTGTAGGAAAGAAACTAGATTAATACACCTTTAATGTTATCTTGAAATTGATAGATAAAAATAAATTAGATTTTTTTAGATAAGGATAAAAGGGAGTTTTTTTGGTAGGGAGTCTACCCAAGAACAAGAATAGGGGCCAGAACCCATATAAAAAAATAAATCCAAATGAGCCAACAAGAAGCACTGCTACCCAATAACAAACAAACAAGCAAGAAGCCAAAATAGCTTCCCTACAGTGAAAAAACAACAAATTACAACAATACAACAACATAAGAATATCATAAAGGAAGTAAGCCATAAGAAGAAGTTTGAGATTTTAGAGTCATTTGTAATGGAGTTGAGTGCATCTTACAAGGAATTATTTTCTTGTGTTAGATGACCGTCCACTCTTCCTTGTTAATTTCATCAATAGAATTAGGAATGCGCGGGAGAAGAAATTCAATAGAGTTTATAGGTAAAATCATAGAAGGAGAAGAGAGGGGTTTCTTATCCTTAACTGTACCAAATGATACCTAAAGAATATGTGTCAAATGATGCAGATCGTAAAGAGGCACCTGAGGAGGAATCTCATCAATAACAGGTGTAGATTTGACTCTTGAGGGGAACATTTTAGAAAATAGTGAAGAAGTATCATCAACATGAATATAGGGGGCATTAATGGTGAAGTGAGAAGGAAGAGAATCCTTCCAATATGTCAGATTATCCTCACTCTTGCACTTAGAGAACCCACAATCCTCAATCAAATGTCTAGTTTCAAAGCATCTATGAAAATGTAAAGCCAGTCTTTCGTAGTCAAGTCGTCAAGTCCATATCATTTATCTAATCTATAGATTAATCTTCTCATGGAGTGTAGACACCTAAATTCCACTTTTGCAATCTTATTGCCAAAATGCACACAAATCACTCTCATTCTTGCCAATTCCGTTATAATTAGTGATCTTTGCTAATTAACTAGTGTTTCTTACCACTTTAGCCAATTAACAACACTTTGTTGATTGCATAACCCCTTTCTCATTCAAGATGCCACTTTACGGAGAATCGTAAGTCAAAATCCTCTTCAAAACAGACAATTAGCATTTATTAGCTAATTAAGCCTATTTTTCCTTTTGTTTTGGTCATTATATCCTAGTATTGACTCAAACCACTCTTCCAACCACTCAAAATCACCCCACTCACCTCCACAACATCTCAGCAAGCTTCAAAAGCTTATCCTAACCTCTTAGTTGACCCTAAGTGGTTGATTAAGGCTTCACACCTCTTAATCACTTGGTAATTGACTAATTGTGATTAGAAAATCTAATCTAATTTGGGAATTTTTAGTCCCACATGCACCAAAATACAAGTTTCTCCCAAAAGGAAAACTATAAAAAGGGTGCACCTCATTCCTTTATACTTTACACCAAACTTTGATTTGCATCTAATATAATAAGTATGATATATAGCCAAGTTCAATCCTTGCCTAAAGCCTTCAATGGGGTTAGTAGATGGATATCCAAAATGACCATGTAGTCATTGGGAGAGGCCATTTCAACTTGTTTGGAGTAGCAACCATAACCATTTGATTTCCCTCTTAAGTCTATTTAGGCCCATGGTAGGTAATTCAAGAATATTAGTAGGCATGTTTAGTTAGATTTTGTATTGTTTTCATACTAGTTAAGCATTCTTTTAAGCTTCTATCTTAATGTTAGATTCCTAGACTTATAACCTTGGCTAGATGGATGGAAATGGTGTTAGCTTTCCTTGTTTAGTCATGCAATTTTCTTTGTAAAGTTTAGGGTGTCATCATTTGGCACGCCCGGTGGGACAATACTCCATTGCATTCAATTTTTATAGCTTTTTAACTTAGTTTCAAAGTTTTTCATTTCAAGTTTATAGATTAGTTTCAAGTTTCCTAGATTAATTTCAAGTTTTCTAGTGTACTTTAAAGCATTTTAGATTAGTTTCTCAACATTTTTAGATTAATTTCAAAAGTTTTAGAGTAATTTTTAAATTTTTATAGATTAATTTCCATTTTTGAAAGTTGTTTCAACTAGAGTAGTGGTAGAAGTTGTGTTTTCTTCCTTTTTACAAGATTCAAGAAGGCGAAGCCTTGTCAAAATTGTCAAAAAATACCAAATATTTGACCTTTTTGAAGAAATTCTTGTCAAAACTTGAATTTTTTACCACTTCCAGTGAAGGGGCATGTGGGCATTGAAACAAGAGCACACACGTCGACAAGGGAGTGCAAGCGTTGAAACATGCGCGCACCCGCTTCTCTGGAAGTGCACACGTTAGCTCATTTTTTTTCAACTGTCAGTCCTTTTTACAAGGGGGAGCACAGGCAGGCACCCGCTTCTTTGGAAGTGAACATGTGAGCTCATTTTTTTCAGC
Organism: Taxus chinensis; assembly: GCA_019776745.2. NCBI lineage: Eukaryota > Viridiplantae > Streptophyta > Pinopsida > Cupressales > Taxaceae > Taxus > Taxus chinensis. The sequence goes on along the minus strand of CM034155.1, from coordinate 656,060,919 downwards.
TGATAGTTATTTTTACAACAGGGAGCCAGGCGTTGATAGAGGCGCGCATGTGTTGAAACAAGTACACACATGCTGACAGAGGTCTGCAGGTGTGTCTGTATAAATTTCCTTCAAAAGTTCATGATGTTTTATTTCTATTTTTTAGGATTTCTATCATTTTTTAGATGATTTTAGTTGTTATTTTTTTCAATTTCATAGATTTAAAGTAAGTTTTCTTATAAAATCACTTAGGGTTTGAAGTAATTAATATTGTTTTCATGCTTTGTATGAGTTTGGGTTAAGGTGTGTATTCTCTTCTCTTGCACTTCATGTGATCTAGATAATCATAAGAACTCTTAAACCTTCTTTTTCTATCATTAGAGTAAGTAGGAAACTTTGTTAATCATCTTTTAGTTTAATTGTTTTTTCACTTGCTAAATAACCAAGGCTAGAATTTTTGTATGGTCTTCCCTTGCACCTAGTGTGATCTTGGGAATCAAAAGAAATTTTAATCTTTTCATTAAAAAATCACTTGGATGAATTAGGGAATAAACCTTGTTTTTACAAAAATTTATGGTAGTTAGTTGATTTACAAGAATTTTTCATGGTTATTTTCTTATGATATTGTGAATCTATTTTGAAAATACTAACCATTTTGTGAAGGACCTAACACTATTCAAAGAAAGGAAAACCTAAAAAAAAATTTCTAACTACATGTATGATTGTAGGTTTCCAAAAGGAGTACAAAAAAAACTACATTAAGTCTAAAAGATAAAAAATACACCACAATCATCACATTGTACTTACAGGTTTCGGTTAAGAGCTACGGATCGTCCACTCAACTAGGACATAACCCCTTTGGCATAAGCCTTAAGCTACAACAATGGGGGTGGTCCTAGGAACCCTAAAGTAGTTCACACAAGAGGGAACCTTGTGAACGAAACAAGAAAGTTATCCACACTACCAACTTGTCTAGTACACCTTGGTGAGATTAGCATCAAATATATCCATATCGAACCCCAGTGAAAGTATAACTAAACGCAAATTTGGTGCTCATTATAATGAAGGGGGTAAAGTAAATCTGAGATACTCCAAAATTAGTTAGTGTGAATTTTTGGGTAAATCGAGCTCACTCTAGATATCTTGTGACACCTAGAGAGAGAACCACCTAGGAAGATTGTCAGCTTGGAGCCATTGTTTTTGTCTTAGATAATATACTTGAGAGCTCTCACAAAGTGACAAATTTGTTAGATTCAAACTCTTGTTTTTCGAACAAGGGAAAGAATCTCTTAAATTTGAAACCGCGTGAAATTTCATCATGAAATCTACTTAGTTTCATTTTGTCCTAGTTTTTCACTTGTCTTAAGACAAGGCAAAACTCTGCCAAAATAACACCAAGTTTATTTCAACACCACTTGGTCTACACCCTTGTTTTCTTATTGCCCATTTTTGGACAAAAGGAAACAACATATATGGATACCACTAGATATCACATGTCCACCACTTTTGTATTCTACTTGCGTGACTAGGTTACAATGTCGGAGCACAAGTGTTGAAAGTGTGCATGGTACATACTCATGATCTAGTAGGCCCCCTTGTCTCAAAAACCCATATTTGAGACTTATTATCATCATAGTTAGGTGATTTCATCCTTGTCTTATTTTGAGTTGTTACGTTGCCCACATTATAGCCATACAATTGAGATATTTACATCTTGTTTCTATTGTGAAATTAGGCCTAAATCTCTATATTGTAGAGTTACAGTTGTTCGCACGCATAACAATTTCTTGTTATACTTAGACATAGTTTTTACATCCTAACTTTGTCTTGAGTTTTGTGAGTGTTGAGGATACATTGTTAGCATCATGATAACATCATTTTGACACTAGAAATATTTCTTTCTTGAAATCTTGGTTCACATGTCCAAATAGTGTCATTACACTGCTCACATTGTTATCATCCATTTTACGAGACTTGGACTTTGTTAGTGTTTAGAAACTGGTTTTTAGTATATCTTGTTAGAATATCACGTCAACATTCTCTTATCATTTAGGCCTTGTTTGTTACAAAACTTGACCTAACTGGTGATGTTGTGTTGTCACTATTTGGTTAGCAAACCTATCTAGATGAAATCTTAGAGAATAAACTATTTGGTGTAAACCAAATTTTGAGCATTGTACATCATTGTATTATTCTAAGGAAAACTTGTGTCATATATTACCTTGCCAGGGTATCTTGTTCATTATTCTTTAGTTCGTATGTTCATTTTGACCTATCACTTTTGTGGCTATTCTATAGTCACCTTGTTTTAACAACTTAGGGTCATTATGCTGCAAAAATTTGACTAGGATCCCTTGTTAATAAACCTTAGTGGAAATATTTCACGTTGTACCTTCTATTCTAAGTAATGCCTACTACGAGAATGGGGTCACGAAAGTTAGAAGCCAATATATTTGGAGGTGAAAACCCTCTTTTAGAGGATAATCTCATGGTTGACCATAGTGGTGGAACGAGGAGTCTCCTTGCATGGATGTAGAGCTTCATTCCGCCCATTTTGATGACTACATTTTTCATAACAAACATGAAGTTCTTATGTGGGTTGTGGAACTAGGAGCCAAATTACCTTCCACATAGACCCTTCTCTTATCACTGGCATGGTTCAAGGAGAAGAAGAAGTAGACCTCCCTCATTGCACACTCTTAATGAAATTTTAAATCTAGGTCATGCCTCTACTTCTACATGATAGAATAATGAGGAGATTGCCATTTGAAAAATGATGGAGACTATCATTTTCCTCCTATTAAAATTCGTTACAAAGACCATGAAGAACATGTTCATCATACACAACCTCCTCCTAATGAAGATCATCATGAAATACCTATTAAAGAGGTTACGTTAGAACAACAGGTCCAAGCCCTCACTCGTCAATTGGAAAGTTTGGATTCGCATATACAAAAGGAACAACCAAAATTTGTGAAACAAACTATACCAAAGGAAAAACCTAAAGCTTTGTTTTACGAATTCCCAATAAACACTCCTTGATGGGAGGCACAAAGAGATCCTTCATGAAGAGATTATCACAACAAATATTCGTGGGCATACACCTAGGCTTAACCATTTGTATAGACCTACAATTCCACCCACGCAAGATCCACTTTTTAATCAAGATTGGTCAACAATGAAGAATGTCCCTTCAAGTGTTACAAGAGGGCCAAACCGGTATCAAAAACCGGTAGTAATAACAAGAAGTATCGGTTCAATGAGTTATGTCCTTACCCATTTGACAAAGCCATGTTGCAGGTACCTTTCCCAAGACATTTTGATTTTCCAAAATTTGATAAATATAAGGGAAAAGGTGACCCTCGTGATCATATAAAGGACTTCTATATGGCATGTCAAGAGGTGGCATTCAACGACAATTATCTTATGCGCTTGTTTCCACAAAGTTTAGGAGCAACAATGTTAGAATGGTTTGTGCATATCCCTAAGGGATCCATATCAACATGGCCAGAACTAACAAAGAGTTTTGTATGACACTTCTCTTTCAATATATAAAATGATGTTACCATGTTAGATCTCTGCAATGCCCAAGCAACGAAACAACAAAAAACTTTTCTACATTTTTACAAAGATGGAGAGGGTTAGCTAGTCACTTTCCTTGCTCCCTACCCAAAAAGTAGCTGATAGGCATATTTGTTCCCAACCTCCATCTAGACATTACATTCCACTTGCAAATGCATTGTGGTAACATGTTCGAAGAGGTAATAGAAAAAGGGAGTCAAATTGAAAAGGCATTGTTAGCTAGGGGGACTCTAAAACCTTTCTCCTGTGAACACAATGATTCTAAATCTAACGATAAAACAAAGTTTTGTTCCTAATAGAAAAAACAATGTTGTTAGTGATGGGATAGTAGACTCTAAATGGGTGCAAGCCATGTAAAACCACACACCTTTGAAACTTGCAAAGGGTAATCCACCTACTAAGTATAAATGCCACACTTTTACTCCTCTATTTGAATCCATATCATCTATACTAAAACAGTTGGAGACTATTAACATGGTAAAATACCTTGAAACACAACCCTATGGGGATGATACACCTAAACCATCATGGTTTAGGGAGAATGAATTTTGTGCAAGTTCCACCACGTAAAAGGTCACAAAACAGACAAGTGTTTAAGATTAAAGCACTATATTCAAGACCTAGTCAACAACAATGATATTGAAGTAGATTCCACTGTTGCAGCTGCAAAATATCCAAATGAAACTTAGGTATCTTCAAAGAGCCTTTTCCCAATCACGATGAAAATAAAAATTAGATCGGGGACAATCATCTTATAATAATAAATGCTAACTATATGTCAAACAAAGACCATTTTGATGCCTTGATAGGTTGTGTTGACCCACTCATTGAGAAAATCAATACAATTAGAATTAAGACAAGAGAGTGCGTTGTGGAAACATGACAAGCTCACCTTATTATAAATTCTGAACCTACTCCCCCTTCCTTCTCAAGAGAGTCACTATGATGTGTTAGATCAACTAGAAAAAACTACGGCTAAGATTTCCATCTTAGACCTTCTAAATATCTCTAGCATCCATAAGGATATACTTTACAAAACCTTACAGGGATCAGGAGTATCCATTGATGTTGACCCAACACATTTGTAAGCCATGGTAACACAAGTTGTTCCTTTGGAACACATAACCTTCAACACTATAAAAGCCCTAGTTGAATATCCTTCACATAACCTACCATTGCATATTGAGGTTATCATCAAACTGTAAGAAGGTTAAGAGAGTGCTTATGGATGGCGGATCGGGTCTTAACATATGTACTCTAAAACTGGTCTGCCAACTAGGCTACATAGAAGATGATCTAGAAACAAAGGTCATCACCATTAAGGCATATGACAATGAAGAATGACAATCAGCTGGAATGATCACTTTCTCATTAGAAGTGGGTCCCATAACACATGATACAAAGTTCCACATCTTGGACCTAGAACTCCCTTACAATATCTTTCTCAGTCACCCATGGATTCATGCCATGTAGGTTGTGCCATCAATGTATCATCAATGTTTAAAGTTAAAATATGAGGGACAAACACTCACCATTAAAGGGGGACCCTCAACCTTTTTCTCATTGTAGATTATTGTTAGGATTTTTCCCTATAATCTATGAGTTTCCATCTATGGAGATCACTATTCCTATCCAGTCAGAGGCCCTTGCTTCACGAGTGGATCCAAATACCCTTTCTATCAATGAAAATGGTGCTTCCACCTCATAAACTCCTTTGTCTACATGGGAGATGAAAGTAAAACCAAGAGGTTGTGGAGAGTATGATCTACAACAAGCCCTAATGGTTCACAATGGTCCAGCTATCAACCCAAGCGCATGGTAGGCTGTGTTTTAAATTTTAGAGATCAAGAGAGGCTTGCCCTTTCAATAAATTTACTCCTGAGTAGTTTGTTAGAAGACGAAAGGTTTCTTATGGACATTATATTCTATCCAAATGATGATGACATGGATACATGTTATAAATCACCTAAGTATCCCATTCCTAATTGGATAATGCTTGTCATGGGGTATAAAGGATACAACTATGGCTACCAAGAACAAGGCCCATTAGAAGCTCTTGCAATACCTTGACATATAGCTAGGTAAATCAAGGTATAGGAATCCATTTATATGAGTCTCACTCTTTAGATGATGAGTATGCTTCTTCTGAGAGTGAGGATAGTTTTCTCAAAATGAAAGTGAAACAGATTCCTGATGTAGTCTTTACGAAGACCTTTCCTCTACACAACCTATTCACCAATATGGCTATCCTTACTATAACCCCTTTTATACCCACCATATCCCCTATAACTCAACCATTAACCCTCACCTACCCATCACTCATGAATTGGGATCAACAACATGTACCTATTGATGTGATTTAGAATGATGAGGCCATTGGTGAGTTCCTGGGAATCATAGACAACATTCCAAGAAATGATCACAAGAAGGGGTTCTCTATTCAGCTTAACACATGCACATAATTTGGAGAGGAAGTAGAGTTGTGTGGGAATTTAAGTAAAAAAGTGAGCAAGGGAAAAATTTCCAAAGAAAATCCTGGTGGAAATAAAAGGGGGAAGTCCTATAGTGAAAACCTCTTTGAGGCGCTTGTGGACAAATAGACAGAACAACCTATGGAAAAGATAATGTACCCACTTCAAGATGAAGTGCTCCCTGAGCCACCTGTGATAGAGGAGGATATCAATATCCCTCCTGATCCTACATGCATGGGGATGAATCAAAGTTATTAGTGGAAGATACAATAGATGTTAATATCAACACGGAGGAACTGCCACAGATAGTTAAGTTGGGAGCTTCCCTCTCAGCCAAAGAACAAAAAAATATTCATAGGACTCTTAAGAGAGTATGCAGACATCTTCACTTGGTCTTATGCTGACATGCCAGGACTTGATCCTACACTAGTGGTGCACAATCTTGTGGTACACCCAGATGCCAAGCCCATCAAACAAAATCTCTAAAAGATGCATCCTCGCATCACCTTACTAGTAAAGGAAGAGCTAGAAAGGTTACTAGAAGTAGGCTTTATCAGGCCTATCAACTACTCAGAGTGGATCTCCAATGTGGTCCCAGTTCAAAAGAAGCCAGTTGGTATTAGAGTGTGTATGGATTTCAGGGATATAAACAAAGCTTGTCCTAAGGATAATTTTCCTCTTCTAAACATCGACATGATTGTCGATTCTACAGCAGGCTATGAGATGCTTTCACTCATGGATGGCTTCTCAGGTTACAATCAGATAAATATTGTGGAAGAAGATCAACACAAGACAATTTTCACAACCCCATGGGGGATGTTTTGTTACCAAGTCATGCCTTTCGGCCTTAAAAATGTAGGAACTACATATCAAAGGGAGATGACTGTAATATTTCATGATATGATAAGTGACATCATGGAAGATTACGTAGATGATATACTAGCTAAATCTAGAACCTCGTGAGGAACACCTAGAAATTTTATGGTGTATCTTTCAATGCCTAAGGGATTACAAAGTTTGACTTAACCCAAAGAAGTGTGTCTTCGGTGTGCTATCTCGAAAATTACTAGGATTCATTGTGTCACAGAGAGGAATAGAAGTGGACCCTGAAAAGGTCATGACTATCACAAAAATGCCTCCCCCTAAGAATATCAGAAATTGCGTAGCTTACAAGGGAAAATTCAGGCCATCAGAAGGTTTATTTCATAGCTAGCAGACAAGTGTCATACATTTACACATCTTCTTAAGAAGGATGTTAATTTCAACTGGGGACCAAGAACAACATCAAGTGTTTTCTTTGCTAAAATAATACTTGGCCAACCCCCCTATTCTCATGCCACCCATGGTAGGAGAACCCTTGTTACTTTATATCTCTACTACACATTTTGCAATTGGAGCACTGTTGGCCCAGTATGACAAAGAACAGAGAGAAAAGGTTGTATACTATTTAAGCAGGACATTGGTAGCATATGAGCTAAATTATCCACAAATCAAGAAGGCTTTCCTAGCCATGGTGTTTTCTTTCCAGAAGCTACGTCATTATATTCTTAATAATAAAATCAAGCTAATTTCAAAGTTCAACCCTTTGAAGTATTTATTGTCCAAACCAGCACTAACAGGAAAGATGGCTAATTGGATCATCTTATTAAGTGAGTTTGACATTGAATACGTTCATCAAAAGTTAGTAAAAGGACAGGTGTTAGCAGATCAACTGGTAGAAGCTCCACTACCAAGTATTGAACCCTTGAGTCTAGAACTACCAGATGCATCCATTATGTACCTCAAAGAATCTATAGTTTGGAAAATGTACTTCGATGGCTCTTTTACCTTTCATGGTTCAGGTGCTGGAGTTGTGCTAATCACTCCCATGGGAGACTTGATTCCACAGGCATTTTGAATTAGATTCCCTTACATGAACAATATAGCGGAATATGAATCTCTCATTGCAGGAATGAAGCTAGGCCATCAAATGGGATATCAGACAAGTAAAATGCATTGGTGATTCAATGCTTATTATCAAATAGGTCACAGATGAATATAAAGTTAAAGATGAAAATTTACTTCCATATAAAAGAATGGTCGATTCCTTGAAAGAATTATTTGAGCAGATAACATTTGAGAAATACCAAGAGCTCATAACAGAGTGGAAGACGTCCATGGCTACCAGTAGGATCTATGTTGATAATTCCACCAAAGAGCAATGATATGCCATTATTTGTTGAAAATATAAGAACAACGGCATACGACATACCAAACTCTTGTTTAGTGTGTGAAGTTGTTGGTCCCTTTTCACCGTGGTACGCTGAAATATTTAATTATCTCCATGATGGAACCTTCCCTATGAACATTTCCCATGTTGAAAAGTGTAACCTCATCTAGCATATAGCCCGCTATACCCTACTTGGGGGCACCCTCTTCTGATCAAGGCTATGACGGGAATTTGTTGCACTGTTTTAAATTCTGACGAATCTATCCAAGAAATCAAGGAGGTGCACGAGGGAATTTGTGGAGCTCATACTAATGGGATTGTCCTTGTAAAGAATATACTCAGAGTAGGTTACTATTGGCCTACCATGGAGCATGATTTTTTTCAACATGTAAAGAAGTGTGTGGATTGTCAAAAGTATGACAATTTGATACATGCGCTGGCACAATCCTTGCAACCAATCACAACACCCTAGCCATTCTCAAAGTGGGGTCTCGATCTAATAGGGAAACTTAATCCTGTCTCCTCGGATGGCCACAAGTTTCATTATAATAGCCATTGAGTACTTTACAAAATGGGTAGAGGTAGTTCCTCTTACTTATACAGAAGGTCCCCAAATTTCAAAGTTTATAATGAATCATATCATCTGTCAGATATGGTATCCCTTCTTCCATTATCACTGATAATGGTAAGTCATTCAAAAATAAAAATGTGAAAGCACTCTAAAAATGCTTTCAAATTTCCCTTAATTTTTCAACCCCTTATTAACCCTCAAGGTAATGGGCAAGCCAAAGCTTCCAAAAAAACCTTAATTCACATTATGGAAAAAATGGTGAATACCACAGGCCATAACTAGCATCTGCAAATTCACCCTTCCCTCTGGGCATTCAAAACTTCTATCTAGCACCCCTACAGGTGCAACTCCATATTCTTTAGTATTTGGTTCTGAAGTATGTCTTGCCTTTAGAGATCGAGATCCCTTATTTGTGTATCGAGCTAAGGGATTACCTGAATGAAGAGGAGGACTATAGAGTAGTCTGACTAGTAGAGTTGGAGCTATTGGATGAGAAATGCCTTCGTGCACCCTCAATCACCTAAAAGTGTATCATGATAAAGTGTGGAGGAGCTACAACAAGAAGGTCATACCTTGTCAGTTTGAGGTAGGAGACATGGTGTTGAAAGAGAATCAAAAGAACACCAATAAAGATCGAGAAAATAAAGGGAAATTTGAGCCCAACTGGCTAGGACCATACATTTTGGTTTCCAAGTTCGGTTTAGGTGCATATAAGTTGGCCTATTCAGATGGCCAAGAGCTTCGATAACCCATGAACGCAATGCATCTTAAGCACTTCTATGCTTAAGTATGGGGTCTCTGCAGAATACCAAGAAAAGTAAAAGAAAAAAGTATAAAAACAGAAAAAGATAAAGATAAATAAACATGTACATCCAATAGTGAAAACCACGCAATGGTGGCACTTTGGACAAGTCCTTTGGTGAAAACCAGCTTCCGGTGCCAAGGGAGGGTCAGTTGTTTCACAAGTAGTCTAGGTTTAAGGAGTACGCAAACTTTTCCCTAAGTTAATCTTTACCTTCATCTGAGCCCCTTGTGAGCCTATCCTTCTTTGCCCTGATCGGACTAATCTAACCTTCTGAGTGTAGAGAAGTTAACATTGAATGAACCCATCTCATGCTGGGGGAAACTTCAAAGTGTCACTTCTGGCATATACCACATGGCATTCTGCCCTTGTACATCCCATCTAATGTTGGGGGCATCCACGTTTCTTTATTTCCTTGCACGTTTTCTTTGGAAAACTATTGAGAGAATGTCAAAAACATTCATATAACTTTTGAAAATCCCAAAAACATACAGATATGTCCTTTGGAAAAATCAAAACATTCAAATAAGTTTCTTAGAAAACTCCAAAACAATATTAAATAGTCTTAGAAATAAAATCCAAAATAGCGAAAAACATCCCAAAACTGTCCCACAAAAACAAAGTAGTAGGTCGCTTACTTTTAGTTGTTGGTTTTTATGGTTTTGGTTGCATTACTTTTTCATACTGTATGCTTTAAATTGGATTCACTTGCTTACTTAGATTGAATATCACTTTAGTCTATAGTGTGTGGCATTGAGTCCTTTTTGTATTGCATACTTGTAAATAAATGTGTTGCTTTGATTAGATTTGTTTAAACTTGTGCTTGTTAATTTTTACTTGTACATTGTGTTATAATTTCATCATCATATCACACATATCCATCACATCTATACATCATATATCAAAATAATATGCTAATTATACATCACACATGTATACTAAAATCTAATCATCAAATACCGTATCAACAATGGGGTAAGAGGGGTTGCGCATGATCAAAAATCTATCCCCCCACACCAATATCAAAAATATAAACATGTTTCTCAAAGGTATCTCATCAAACATACAAGTATGATATCAGCTAAAGCTATCTCATAATCTAACAAGGTGATACAAAGCATATAACAGTCAAAATTGTTTAAAAGAAATTAATTTATTTTTTTTGATAAAATCGTTAAAAATCGAAAAAAAATTGTTGTAAAACTTTAAAATTTTACAAAAATTGGTAAACAACATATACGCAACTAAAGCCTGTGTCAATTGCACCACCCTCAAATGTTGAAATATGTCTTACAAAAGCATCTTTCTATGGTTCTTGCTTGTTTTGGTCTCAAACAACTTGCGGATCATCGTGATCTACCTCCATTAACAAAATCTCGGCTACATACTATGTCGGTACTCCTGTGCAATAGTGAGTTTCCAGAGACTGTGTCGTAGTGCATGAAGGTTTTTCCATAGGACTACTTGTGTCCTCTATTTTTCCCTCGCATGTGTTATTGTTTGGGGCATCATTTTTAACCCTTGTCATTACAACACAAACATTCAGGAACTGCAGCTTGATAACAAAAAACATTGGTGTAACTTATTTGTCTTGAACGTGTGATTGCGTTGTTTCTCTGAGTTAGCTAGTTTGATTTCTCGTATTGCATTACATTTCTCTATGTTGTATGGTTAGCTGGCTTACTTTCTCGTATTGCATTGCATTTTGTATTTTGCATGGAGTTACATATTTTCAGTAGTAAACAATTGTTAGTAATTTAGCTTTTCATGTTATCTTAGACTTTTTTTTTGTTTTAAATAAAGGTCGATGATGTAGACCTAGGGGAAAAATGATATAAACCAGTTGCTTATGGAAAGGCTGGATGTAAAGGTTGGACTTGTTCTATATTTCTCCATTAATCATTTCTTCTCCATTATCATTTATTACCATTACTAATTTTTCTTCTAAAAATACTCACTCGGGGCAATAAACAACCATGTTTATCCCTATCCTTATTCCTTCTCAATACCTAAGGGTTTCACATCCGTTCTGACCTATTTTCTTCTATCCATTTTGATCATCGATTGACTTCTTTAATCACCCCACTTGACACTCGAGGGGGCATCCTTCATCCTGCTAATTTTTCTTCAAAAATTTACCTATTTTACGCTTGTCTACTATGTTTTAAGTGATTTCACTAACTTCACCTCAAACAAGGACAAATGTAGACACCTAAATTCCACTTTTGCAATCTTATTGCCAAAATGCACACAAATCACTTTCATTCTTTCCAATTCCATTATAATTAGCCATCTTTGCTAATTAACTAACGTTTCTTACCACTTTAGCCAATTAACAATGCTTTGTTGATTGTGTAACCCCTTTTACATTCAGGATGCCACTTTATGGTGAACCCTAAGTCAAAATCCTCTTCAAAACAGACAATTAGCGTTTATTAGCTAATTAAACCTAATTTTCCCTTGATTTGGTCAATATACCCTAGTATTGACTCAAAACCCCTCTTCCAACCACTCAAAATCACCCCATTCACCTCCACAACATCTCAACAAGCTTTAAAAGCTTATCCTAGCCTCCTAGTTGACCCTAAGCAATTGATTAAGGCTTCACACCTCTTAATCACTTGGTAATTCACTAATTGTGATTAGCAAGGCCTAATCATGATTAGCAATTCTAATCTAATTTGGGGCTTTTTAGTCCCACATGTACCAAAATACAAGTTTCTCCCAAAAGGAAAACTATAAAAAGGGTGCACCTCATTCCTTTATACTTTACACCATGTTTTGATTTTCATCTCATATAATAAATATGATATATAGCCAAGTTCAATCCTTACTTAAAGCCTTTAATGAGGTTAGTAGATGGATATCCAAAATGACCAAGTAGTCATTGGGAGAGGCCATTTCACCTTGTTTGGAGTAGCAACCATAACCATTTGATTGCCCTCTTAGGTCTATTTAGGCCCATGTTAGGTAATTCAAGCATATTAGTAGGCATGTTTAGTTAGATTTTGTATTTTTTTCATACTCATTAAGCATTATTTTAAGATTCTATCTTAATGTTACATTCCTAGACTTAGAACCTTGGCTAGATGGATGGAAGTGGTTTTAGCTTTCCTTATTTAGTCATGCAATTTGCTTTGTAAAGTTTAGGGTGTCATCAGGGAGATTGAGGGAGATGTCTAAATTAACTTTCAAATGCACCCATTTTAACAATTAAATGAGGTGTAGGTGACAACTGATAACACATAACACATGCATATGACAACTAGTAACATTAGTAAGTTATTCTAATTTTCTTGAAAAATAATATTATTCAAACATAAAACATAGAAATAAAACAAAAGTTAACAAATAGAATAATACTTAGATTTGGTATTTTTGAGAAATATAACATAACATGAATTTCGCAGGAGTGGTACACAATTTAAATATTCTTATTTTCATTAATATTGTAGAGAGTGGTATACAGTTTTATTATTTAATGTTAATCATTAATGAAGTTTTATAAGCATTTAAGAATTGTAAAAATATATTTTTTACAATTGTAAACGAAAATGAGGGAAAATGTCATTGGAATTAGGATTATTAATGTGTGATTCTTTAGTTTAATTGTTTGGATTGTTATTCAAAACGTTGTTTTTTAATTTATTCTTGGTAATTTGAAATGATTAGCAAATTCTCAGCCTCTTGGAGCTTAGAAAGCAAAGCTCTAGCACAAAGTGAGTGCCAACAATCAATCTCATATGGAATATCATACATCTAGCCCTCAATGCATGTGTTATGGTTAAATTGCAAGATTTGAACCCATGACCTAGGCCACCTCAAGTAGTGGTCAAGGCCAAGGGAGAAAACCCCAGGGACTATACAACGTTTTGCTTACCTAAAAAATTCTAGTATATGACTTTTTGAAAAGTATGTGAATTCTTTCCATGTTCATGATTAGTTATGTTGGTAGGAAAGCCACTTCCATTGTGGAAATGTTGTTATTCACTTAAGGATAATTATGATGTCATTTTGACCTCAACCACATGAAGGATCATGATATATTGAGAGAATTGCATTTGTGGCAGCATGCCCATTGGCATAAGGATCATGGTATTTTTGGGGAGCTTATATGCCAAAAACCAAACCTAGAAACTAATGTGGGATGTGCAATATTAAAGAGGCTTATGTGACTTGGGTAGTAGGACATATATTTAGAGAAAATTAAACATGTTTTGGTATGATTTAGAAGCTATAGAAAAGGAGATGACAAGTCAGAAGGAAAACATACTCATACAAAAATCGACCAACCATTATGCTAACAATGGGATCCATCTCCATTGTGGTGTCCCCTGAGTGGCATATGGATCATGGTATATTAGGGTTTATATGTTTTTAAAGACTACAACTACGAATTAATGTAGGATTATTTGTTTTAAATAAATGAGGCTTTTAGAGTCATAGAAGCAATAATTGATCCAGATTAAATAGGCATATCTATTTGGGGTACTAAGGAATGCATTTAGAGATAACTAAACATTTTTGGGGGATTATATATCAATTGATGTTCAGAGAAGGAAATATTGAGAAAGAAAATACATGGATCTCAAAATCAATGAACCATTTTATAAGTTGGATAACCACTTCTGTTACGGTGTCAGCCCCATTGGCCTCTACATAATATACCAAATTAACTTTTATATGTTGTTGCAAACCAAGCCTAACAATTAAAGTGGGATTTAGTTTCCAAAATAATTATAATTTTTAAGTCGTAAAAGAAATTCCAAGATGCATTGAAGAGGCATATCTGACTTGAGGTAGTAAGAAATGTTCTTAGAGGAAATTAAATGGTTGTTTTGTGGATTATGAAGCCATAGAAGAGGACAGTGGAAGGAAGATGTAAAATAATACTCATCCCACAATCAATAAACCAATATGTTAATAGGATTTCTACTTCCACTAAGGAGGGAAAACAAGAAAACATAATAATGTTTATTTAATCCTTTCTTCCATCTAGGCCATCTTATGCTAATGTTGGCCTGCTACATCAAAATATATGTTATGGCCAAAATACTTAGTTATTAGGTTTCTTTGAATTGGGAGTTTAATAATATTAAAGGACTAAAGCATGGTTTATTAACATTAGAGTAAATCTTAATTAAAAAACATGAAGATTATTTAAAACATTTAATACGATTAATATGTATAAGGAAAATCAAATTTAGATATTTTATCGTCATCACTTCTTGTTGATCAAATACATATGTTAAAGGCTAAGGAGAATGTTCCTAAGGAGAATTTTTCTCCTGCATCCCCTGTCAATGACAACTCGTATCAATCGATTGATTATTTTGAAGTTCTTCTCTCTATTGAGGACTTCTCAGATGAGTGGAAAGGGGTACATAACAAGAAAAAAAGTTATTCTAGGAAAAACTAATGCTCCTCTCTAGTTGTTTTGGATTTCTTTGCAATGTGGGGCAGTTGTTTCTCTTTGTGCTTATGGTGATATATGGGCTTTCAAGTCTTTTTTGTACCTCGGTAGGGTCCCAGTAAAAAAAACCCCTTTACCCTTATCCAAAAAAAAAAAATACGTACATTAAAAAAAAATTTGATGAAAAAGATTTTATATTATATAAAAAGAAACATGATACAAGATAATTTCAACAAAAAAAAAGGCCGGTATAAGAGCACACCCCAAAGCAACAAGCAGACTACACCAAGCCTAGGAATATAACCAAAAAAACTTAAATATTAAATATTTTTGAAATTATAAATATTTATATTTGGAAATATTAAATATGTTTTGTATCAAAATATTAAATACATATGTTAAATATATATATTGTTTGATGATAGAATATATATTTTTTATCCATTAATATTTCAAATCAATATATAATTTGTGCAATTGTATTGAATATTGATATGGAAATTAATATTAAAAATTGAAAAAAGAGTCTAAAAATACCTATAATTTATGGTGTGAAGATGGTAGTAAAATACTTATTTAAGATTATTTGTGCATTCTCCTCACACGTATTATTGGGATTTGTTGGCTAAAATTTAATAAAACCAGCCAATCTGCTAATTATGTCGAAGGCGTTCTTCCTATGGGAAAAATACTTTCAGTGGTTTTGATGACTATGTTAAATTTGATGGCCGTCATTTTTAAGAAAAATCGCTATTAGGATTACAGATTTATCTCCTCTTGCAGGTCTGATTTAATGCATAATGACGCTGATTTTAAGACTGCTATTAGCGAGAGCTCCGTTTAGCACAGTTATGGTGATGAATCTAATCTAGAATCCCGTCAGCCTGATCCAGAGAGGATGGTGCGTGCATATTACCAGGCAGCCGCAACCCTTATCCTTCTTAAGGATAGGGGTCCTTTATACATTATAGCTCGCTTAATGGATCTGTCGTGCTTTTCTTGACAGGTCAGTTATAAAATGGACCCTGCAGAGTTGGTAAAAGTCTGCGAGATCTCGAATCCTCAAAACAAACCTGGAAGATTGACCATAATTGTGAGGATGGGGGCAGAAAAGTTGAGAGTAAAACTGCCTCATTTGATTAGAGCAGTTCGCCAGGCTGGTCTAGTAGTGACATGGGTGAGTGATCCCATGCATGGGAACACAATCAAGGCACCATCTGGGTTGAAGACAAGGCCATTTGATGCAATTCGGGCGAGAAGTTTGCTATTAAATCTTTTAGTTTTTGCAGTTTCCTATTCAAGAGTTGAAAAAACTAGGGAATATTATATCAAGCTAAAAAATTGGCCTTACTATAATTCTTTAAACGAATGTTGACAGGCCGAAGTCAAGGCATTATTTGATGTACATGAAGAAGAAGGTAGTCACCCTGGAGGAGTTCACTTAGAAATGACTGGGCAGAATGTTACAAAATGCATTGGAGGATCAAGCGTTGTAACATTAGATGAACTACATTCTAGATACCATACCCACTGTGATCCCAGGCTAAACGCTTCACAGTCACTAGAGCTGGCATTCATCATTGCAGAAAAACCGAGGAGGAGGAGAATGACAAAATCTGAGCTGGGAATTTCAAGCATCTTGAAATGTCTCTGTAAGTCTTCAATAAATAATGTGATCTTGAGAACAGTTGAGTTTCGACCTGGTAATAATCTTGTGCAATGAAAAGCTAATAGTCGAATTCTTTGTAAGGCGACAAGTCTTATAATGCCTTCTCTATAAAGTTATTTAACATCTTTGGAGTTGTGATATCAATGGCAGTGTAAACTAGTCACAGTTTAAGATGCATACTGTCATGTTTATGTTTATGTTTATGTTTATGTTTATGTTTATGTTTATGGCACTGTTTCTCTCATTTTGTCTGCCCTTGGAGCAGGTGGATGTGTTAACTCATAATACTTATGTTGTTAAAATCTTTCATTTCATCCAGACTATCCCCAATACTAATATTTGTAACAGTTCGAGATGGTGCTTTGTTGAATATATAAAATGTCTATGTGGTTTGTTTTGGAAATGGATAAATGAAATTTTAGGGAGGGTTGCAGTGAATGAAAATGAAGGGATTTCAATAGAGGCAGTGGAGCAGCAACCGTCTACGAATGAGGTGTTGGTATTTAGTATGAGTTCCTAGGGAGGACACTCCATTTTTTTTATTACATTAATATTCTATGAGAAATACTTACAATAGGTTTTATATGAAATATATCAATTCCTCAAAAATATCTCCATTGAAATTCCAGCAAGCACCACAACTTCAGTTGACTGAAGATAAGCCCATGTACCATTTTGTGGCTTCTCGAATGGTTTATTTACTAGCAATAGCATGTGTACAATGCAATGTGAATGCCGAACGGTGTATGTTATTTGTTTTAGAGGGATAGTTATTACTTTTGTAGTTGATGTTGATAATGGGTGTGATTGATTTTGTAAGTGTAGATATATAGATGAACCCCTTCATTTAAAGGTTCCATCTGTACATTTCAAACTTGTTACAAATTCGTACATATATATGTGCAAATCTCATATCTAAGTAGTAGCGTTTTGCTGACTATTTTATTTGAATTAAACATGTTACATGAAGACTTCCGTACATGTGCAGATTTTATGTCGTGAGTGGTTGCTTGTTGTGGCCAATTATTTTCCGCACTAAACATGGATACATTTGATACCGTTTTGGATGGTTAATTACTTGTGAGGTTGATGAGGGTCGTGCTTAGTTTCAATTCTATCTGTAAATTGTGGTTAGGTTTCATGGGGGTCAAATGCTATCACTCACCTTCTTTGATTCCTTAACACTCTAAAGTATTAAGTTGTAAGAATATTTTGCACTCTTACCCTACTACATTTTTCTAGTTGAGCTACTCCTTGCAAACGGTTGGATAGACGAACTATTTCATTAGCCTTTGTAATGAAAAGTGTTGGAACCTAGACAATGCTTTCAAATTACATATAACCATCCTATTGAATAATTTAATAGAATGAGTGAATAAAATTATTATATTTTGTATATTCAGATTATTGAAGTTTGAGATTTTTGTGTTTAGTATGTGAAAACTTATATGTACATCATGGAGTCTTGAAGTCAAATCATTTGTGTGATTGTCCTTGTATATGAAATATATTACTTTGAAAGTTCAAATGAATTAGTTTTTTGAGCTCTTGTATCGGGAAATTATCAACACCCATTATCAACATCAACTACAAAAATAATAACTATCCCTCTAAATCAAATAACATATAATGTTCGGTGCTCACATTACATTGCACACATGCGATTGCTAATGTAGAAACCAAAGACAGCGGAATAACAAGTGTTTTTCAAAAAAACAAAAAAGAAGAGGGTAATGTGAGATAAAAGCATCCAAAAATTAATTAAAAATTAACTACCAAAAGGCACCGAGGCTTTTAGCTATGCAATACAATAAAAATGTTGACCCACCTCTAGACTAATTAGTTTTTTAAGTATTATTTTAATTTTTGGTTGGACAATATTTTTACCTGCTAACCTGCAGGTAGAGCTCCTAAACCCTAGTCAAGGAAGTTTCTTAGTGCAGTTAGTAAGGATCTCATTGGCGATGTAATTCGATAAGAAAAAAGAAACTTTAAAATTAAACAAAAATTAATATAATATCAAAGCTTTTGACTTATTTCTAAGGACTAGGGAGTTGCCAAATGAAATACATGGTATTTGTCTTTATCATCTGGCATAGACTTCTTCTCCCTGCCTTGGAAAGATGTGCATGGAAATGAACACACTAATTCCCATTCTATTTCTTCACTTACAAAATTCTATACTAGTATGGAGCGATTTATTAATTACCTTACTTATAAAATATTACCCAATCAAAAACATGTAGATCGTTCCAACATATGACAAAATGTCTTGTATTTCATTTGACAACTACCTAATCCTTAGATCCACATGGGAAGCTTTCTTTGACAGGCACCTTGTGCGTCATATTTTTTCAATGGTACTTGTTATCTAGCATTGAAACTTGAAATGTTAACCAATCAGCTATTTGTCCTGTGCATATTTCTCAGCTACTTTTTGTGGAAGTTAAAATATTTGAACACTTATAATGTTGAAAACTGAAACCAGCATTTGAAATGTGGAAATTTGTAAAGTTAACTAACATTCAAATGGTTGAAAAATGTTAAAATTGTACATACGAAAAATTGATAGACTAACGACCTCTGATCTTTCACACGGCACTCAGAGTTCCTTCTGTTGTATAAAGCGATACACCAACAACCTGCTATCTATTATAAAGTGATACACAAACAACTTACTATCAAATATCTTGTCTATGATGGGAATCCTAACTATGTTGAGTAGAGGAATAACTATGATAATGATTATGGTGGCCACAGTTTTAGGAGAAGTAGAGCTCCATAGAAGCAGTTTTCCCCCTGGTTTCATTTTTGGAACTTCCACTTCTTCGTATCAGGTTTGGAATTTATTTTCAATAAAAATTTGAAGTTGATATGATGTTTATTTTCAGAATTTTTAACAAAAATATATATATAATTATATAGATGTCGGCTTCAATTTAGATACACAATTTTTTTAAAAAATGAAATTTATATAACATAATTGGTTGCAGGTGGAAGGCGCAAACTTGGAAGATGGAAAGGGTCTAAGCAATTGGGATGTATTTACTCACGCTCACCCAGGTTAACTTTCAAACATATCAGAATCCCTCTCATTACTTAATTTTATTCCTTATTTTCTTCTATAAAAAAAGTTCATCTTGTTATTTGATTTATAACTGTGGCACAGGAAAGATTGCTGATGGAAGCAATGGAGATGTAGCTGACGATCATTACCATCGTTATTTGGTATTTTTCACATAATTAATTAATTGACTAGCTATGTTTATGTCTGATTAATTCTAACCAAAACATAATTGTACTGCAATACAGGAAGATATTGAGTTGATGCAATCCCTTGGAGTGAACTCTTATCGCTTTTCTATAGCATGGTCTCGCATTCTTCCGAGTAATATATCACACATTATATAAGATAGAGTATTTCCACAGTCCATATACATTAGAGTATTTCTAATCATATAATTATTTTTGATAATATATTTATATTGTGGTAATTCGTTGTGTGTGAAATTGTAAATTATATAACCAGGGGGAAGAGGGGCTATTAACGACAAGGGGATAAAGTTTTATAATAATCTTATTGATGCTCTACTTTCTAAAGGTATGAAAAATTAATTTTTTTTTATTATATATTTGTATTTGTGATTGTGATTGTGATTGTGATTGTGATTGGGATTGTGATTGTGATTGTTTTAGGTATCCAGCCGTTCGTGACATTGAATCATTATGATCTCCCACACCACCTAGAGGAAGCATATGGGGGCTGGTTAAGTTCTCACATCATGTAAATTGTGTAAAAGTTATTTTTTATTGAAATTCATTGATGTATTATAATTTCAGAAAAGAAAAAAACTAAAAACACATGGTTAAACATCACACATGTTTGTATTTCAACTTGCATGATGAAAACTAAAATAAGGAGTTTTGAACTTGCAACCACTACTAAACAAGCCTATTAACCTAACTACTTCGCGTAAACATGCATATAAGATTCAAAAAGCCCAAAATTAAATTTGCTATTGACTATGTGGTTGATTGTTAACGTAAGTGGAAGTTAGGCTCTTCCATTAAACATAAGCACTTTGACGGTTTTTAGTTGTCTTTAATATTCTAATATATTACTAATATGGATTGTTCTAGAGAGGACTTTCAAGCATATGTGGATATTTGCTTCAAAAATTTCGGAGATAGAGTAAAATATTGGGCAACACTAAATGAGCCCAATATTTTTGTCGAGCGGGGTTATGTGAATGGAGCATTTCCACCTTCTCGTTGTAGCTGGCCATTTGGGAATTGTACAGATGGAGACTCAGAAAGAGAACCCTATATTGTTGCTCACAATATTTTACTATCTCATGCAGCAGCCGTGAATATCTATAGAACCAAATATCAGGTGACAACTTAAATTATAATAATTGATACTAGCCTTTGTTTAAGTTTTTTTATTCTTTCTACTGTGGAGATCGAATTGTGTATTCTTATAGGATGACCTTTTTACTATAGCCATCTAGTTTCAATAGATTTTTATTTTATTCGACAATATTGGATCAAAGAAAACATTTTCGTTATTTTATGTATAATGTGGTCCTTATTACATAAAGTACAGGATGTGCAAGCGGGGTGTATTGGCATAGTAATATGCGCAGATTGGTACGAACCCTTGAGAAGTATACCCGATGACATTGTTGCAGCCAATAGATTGTTGGCCTTTGACACTGCATGGTAAAAAATGGAAGCTTTATCGATCATTCGTGTTCACCCTTTATACAAGATGTTTATCTTTATGTAATAATACCATTTGAATGTGGATCAACCAGATGAAAAAGTACATGTGTGATTCTAGATAGAGAGGTAAAAGGAATATTTTCATTTATAGAGAGTTTTATAGTTGGACTTTTACTTTTTCTTATGGTGACAGGTTTTTAGACCCCGTTGTTTATGGGGATTATCCTCCTGAAATGCGACAAATGTTAGGGCGACGTCTTCCTATGTTTTCTAAAGAAATGTCTCAAAAAATGAGAGGCTCATTTGATTTTATTGGTATTAACCATTACTCAACACTGTATGCCAAGGACTGTCTCTTCTCCCCTTGTTCACTAATAACATATCTCCCTGACGCCCTTGTCCATACAACAGGTAAGCCATCATCATAAATCATACTCGTTAATTTCCTTTGACAATATTTTCATTTTGATGAACCACCATTGTTTGTAGGTGTGAGAGATGGAATTCTTATAGGCGAGGCGGTATGTCATATTTTCTTCCCTTGGAATTCCTTAGAAATCATCTTTCTGTATAAAAACATAGTCATTTTTCTTTTTTATCGTGCATGATCCCATGGGCTGAGCCTATCTCTCACGCACATTTGCAGAGAGATAGGCAGATTCGAACTTGTGACCTGCAAAATACAAGGCAGGAGGCCCACCACTCTGCCACAGCATTGGTTATTGAATATTTTGAGTCTTTTTAATTAAATATTACCTCCGTGAACGTGCATGAGGGATAGGTAGATCTGGTCCCACGCTAACATTGAATAATAATCTTATAGATTCATTTTTGTGTGTATTATGGTCCAATATTTCTAGATTCATTTTTTAGGGAGGTAAGATTGAAGCCAATTTTATATTTTGACATATTTTCATGGTCATTTATATTGTGATGCAGACAAGCATGGAAGATGTGTTTGTTGTGCCATATGGAATTGAAAAAATTGTGATGTATGTGAAAGAAAGATATAATAACCCACCTATTATCATTACAGAAAATGGTGAGCATGTGAATCGATTAACATTTTACATTAAGACATATTATATTTCCATTAATATTTCCTTATGAGGTGTTCCGATAATGTATAAGCAGGTTATCCTCAAGAGATTGATCCATCAGCCCCCATGGAACATGTTTTAAACGATGTTGCAAGAGTCCAACAAATGAAAAGTTACCTCGCCTCTTTGACAGTTGCAATACAGTATAACCACATCTAACAAATTTCTACTCCAATTATTAGAGAATAGTATTAGAGATGGTTATAGAGCAAAGAGGTTGTCTAAAGCTTAGATTAAAAAATTCTACATAGTTTATCTTATGCTAGTGTTTTTTATTTGCAGAAAAGGAGCAGATGTGAGGGGTTACTACATATGGTCTATATTGGATAATTTTGAATGGGCATATGGCTACACCCAACGTTTTGGGCTTTATTATGTTGATTATGCAACATTAAAAAGATACCCAAAGCTTTCTTCCTACTGGTACAAAAACTTTCTTACCAAAAATGAAGGATATAACTTATAGCAACTTGATAAAGGAAGCGAAAAGCTAAAGAATTTATTCTATATGAATTAACTAGTGTCATCAACTTAGTAATCCAAGAGATAATAGATAGTTAGTAAATGTTATCTATAGATATATTCTATCTTTGTAAATATATTCTTTATTACATCGGTTGATATTTCAGCTTCTAGGCTCTCTTATCATCAATGGCCTTCTCAATTCAACCAAAGAAAAACTCACCAAAAAGGAATATTTGCAGCCTCCCTCAAATGGAGGTTTAAGACTTGCTTGGCATAGAAAATGCCATTAGTGTGATTTGGTCTCTCATCTATTTATTTTGTAAATGTAAATCCTCACCAAAGTATCATATTGGGGTTCTTGGTAATGCACTTATGTTTTTTAATTACATGTAGCACCCTTAAATGGATGATCTATTATTGATGTGAAAATATTTTATTATATAAAATTTATTACATAATAAGTTGTAAATTCTTATATTATGTTCTTTTATATAAGATAAATTAATCAATTTGTTGTTTATGTGTTTACTTGTTACACTAAATATGGTATGAATTCGAGAGACGCCACAAATAAGATGTGAGATTATTGATTTACCAAAGGGTGCCTTGGAATGTATAGTTAATTACCATACCACAAGCGGCTATGAGGAACCTCATTTGGGCATGAGGTTTGAAAATTAGAAACAAGACATCAAGACGTTTTGGAGGTTTCACGATAAAATGTGGGGGGTTGTGACTAACCTTTTAATGTGGGGGTTTTAGTTATAAGCTAGCCATCACACCAAAAGGGTGCAATGGAAACACAAACATGCATAAAATAAGTTACCGTTTCTTATGCACTTGAGGTTGTAGAATCCAAGTTGTGAATGGTCCTACCAATATTCCCACCAGAATACATAAATGTTTGCACAATGCACAAACATGGTAGAGGAGGCTACATAGTTGAAATGTCTCACCCGATTCCAAATCTAAGATCTTTGCAAGATACTGAGGGACAATAATGACCTACGCCTAAGGGGGAAAGACTCCAAACATTGACGCTAGCATCCACATGAATTCATTTCCCTAAAAAAAATTCTTATTCTCCTTCACTAATGGCTAGCTATGAATGTGCATGCCAAGATTCCAACAAGAAAGCATTGTCGTTCATATAATTCATAGACCTTATAGAGGATAAAACACAATTGAAATTTATTACCTAATTACAAATCTCACCTCTTCAAAGGCTATCGAGGGACTACGATGACCCGTTCCCAATGGGGCAAGATTCGATCCATTCAATCTAAGTGAATCCACATTCTCCCCACCCTTAGAGGTTCCACACAGTCTCCTTCAACATCTCTTGCAAATAAGAATGCTACATATTTCTAAGTTTAACACACTTTTTCCCTTTCCCGCCATGTCATCGAGTTCATCTTTTTCACATAGATTATCCTCTCTGCTAAGATTCAACAAAGTGTCAACAAAATAAATTAACATTATCATTAGAGTTGTGAATGTCCTATCCCTTAAGTCAACATTACTAATATACCATATTTTTCCATTCTTTTTTGGCAAAGCTTGCATATGTATGAGTCTAACATAATTTTACCCTTTTCTCACATGACCTTTAGCTCATCTATTCCATCCATCTCATCCTCCCCATTAAGATTCAAAACAACATCAACAAAATCAATTAACGGTGTTGTTTGGGCAATGGATGTCCAGAACCTTGAATCATCACTCATACACGTAGAAGATATTTTCATTGAACATTCTCCTAATGGGTAAGTGCACAAAGATGGGAGACAAAAAGGGGGTTAAAAAGGGACACCTATTTCCTAAAATCAGTAAAACCTGAACTTCATCAAAAATTTGGCATGCCTATGCCCAAAATTTGACAAAGTGATAAGAATAAGTACTGTATATCTCAGAATCTAGTTTCTAAACTACTATTTTTTTAAATGGTTGAGATTAAGAGGTTCAAATGTGGTGCGCACATAAAGTATGTCTATTTTTGTGTCAAAAAATAAGAACCTATTGTGTGTGCACCCCCCCCATTTTTTCAGTTCTTTTTTTTTTTAAATCCCTTTGGTAGAAAGTTAGCTAAGACCATGTACGAGGTCCCATTAATTTTTCATAAATTTTTGGATGAATGTATAATTTTTTATTAATTTTCAAAGTGCACATATCCTGAAAATGAAATATTTGTGTGTGCACACCCATAACTTTGAGAGAAAAAAAAAGTCATTTTTTATTTATTTTTTAAGTGCGTGTAGAATGGAGTTTAGAAAAAACTAAATTTTTTTAATTTGGATGAAAAAATCATAAATTTTGCACCAAAATGTATGCATAGGTTTTTGCAAGAAAACAAGTCACTAGTAAAAGAAAATATGGATTAAAGTCTTAAACTAATCAGATTTTAGAAAGAATTATATCTTCATCAAGGTAAAACCAAGCTTGACATCGTAGTATAATTTTTTTTTGAATATTATGTTTTAATGCACAAGATATAGGGGTGCACAGATGAAATTTTGATGTTTTTGTCAAACACGGTTTTAAACACGCAGAAGCAGTCCAAACCTTTGGTTTGGTAATCCAAGGAAAATCCAAGCCTATGGATTGGGAATTTCAAACCCCAAAAAAAGGTGAAACACGAGCGCACTATAACGCACTTGCATTATAATGCGTTCGCGTTTCAAAGAGTTATGGGCTATATGTGTTTATGGCATGCTTTTATGTACAAAAATAAATGTTTAAGGATCATGGCTCAGGGTTTATGGATCAAGGTTTAGGGTTAAAGTTTTAGGGTTTTGGGTTTTGGGTTTATGATTTAGGGTTTAAGATTTAGGGTTTAGGGTTTAGTGTTTAGGTTTTATGGCTCAAGGTTTAGGGTTTAGGGCTCTGGGTTTAAGGTTTACGATTTAGGGTTTAAGGTTTAAGGTTAAGGGTTTAGGATTTAGGGGTCAGGGTTTAACGGCACCTTTCCAGGTGCATCTCCCCTCTTGAGGATCATATTCATATTCAATTTATCACCGTCGAAGAGGAAATCTCTCCTGTCAAATTGGTTATTTAGTATGACTTCGAAGATGAGTAAAGTAAATGAAAGCTAGAGAATTAGATTTCATTGGTAATTAGTAATAAGTATTAACAAGACTAATATGGCTTCCAACTACTCGACTAGAAGGCCATGACAATATTAGAACCATATTTCCTAGTCTCATGCGTAGAACCATCATTGAGTTTTCTTGTGAAAAATAAACATAGCGATAGGGGTATGTCTAAGAACACAGAGTTATCAATCACCTTGTAAATCTTTCTTGTTTAGTTCTGAATAGGAGTTAGTTGGCCTATGGCTTAGTGACCCTCCATTAATTGATAATTCCTTCTATGATAAACCCATGGATGCTTTCAAAAGTGCCTTTAAAAAGATAGGGGTAGTCATCAAGCCTAATGAAGGTTGTGATGTGATGTGTCAAAACTATATATTCAAAAGAACCTCTTCTTCCTTGAAAGTCCTTGATTTTTCTTAGTAATGATATCTCCTTGTATCCAAGGATCAAGGACTACTGGGGTCTATGGTAGGATTGGACATTCAGGCATCATCGAGTATCTGAATCAAAATGTCGTTACATATGTAGAAACATTCTCAAACGTTGGAGTAATGCATCTTGGAAAATAAAATTGAACGTCAGAAATCCTATTAAATTTCTAGGCTAGGTTGTGTTCCTAGTCCTGTAGTGGGTATCAACAAAAAAAATAAAATAAATTTGACTAGAATTACTTACAAAATACATTCCTTTGCTTCAAGCTTATCTTTATAAATGTAATCCGGCTTTCCAATTTCTCCATATTTTCCAAATTTGGGGCAAATTGACAATCTGGACCTTTGAAGGTGTGAAGAAAATGGAAAGTTCATTTCCTCCAACAACCCTTAACTCAAAGCCATAAACCCTAAACCCTAAACTGTGAACCCTAAACCCTGAGCCCTAAATATAAACCCTAAACCCTAAACCCTAAACACTAAAACCTAAACCCTAATTACCAAACTTTGAGCCCTAAACCCTAAAACTTGATAATTATACCCTAAACACTTAACCTTAAGCCCTAAGCCCTAAACCTTAAACCCTAAACCTGAGCCTTAAATCCTAAACTGTAAACCCTAAACCCTGAACCTTAAACCCTAAACCCTAAATTTTAAACCTTGAACACTAAAAATGCTTGTTGGAAGGACTTCTAAAAAATATACTAATGAGAATGATTGAAATTGGTAAAAAAAAATTGAATACGAGGGAAATTTCATATACCCAAGAAAATTTGGTACAACCCTTTTCTAAGCAACCCCTTCCCTATGGGAAGCTTGCACAAAGAAATTTTACCCAATAGAGTTATCTTCTTTTTCACATCGCATGGGAACTATTTCATTCACTGTAATGTTTTGTATCTTACCCATTGTTATTAGTATTGACAGAGAGTATTCAACTGAAAAGGGTTCATCTACTTTGTAGGCATAACATTCAAAGAGAGTCATCACAATTTGATGCCTTTCATCTACTGATATTTTGAAGGAGGGAAATTCTAGATATCCAAGATTAATTTGGTACAACGAAATGTTACCCAATACAACTATATCCTTTTTTCTACAGCTTGTGAAATATTTGGAGCCCCAAAAGTGTTATAAATAGTGCAATAATTTGCAGAAGATCAAGAAATATTCAATAGTGCAAGTATATGTGTAGAGAAAAATGTTTGGCAAAGATGTGTAATATATAAGGTTTTTCGATTCTTATAGTGCATAAGATCAAGAGTAGTTTTCACTTTGTGATCACTATTGTAGACTGAAGATCAAGTGCAGAAGATCAATACCATTAGATTTTTTTTTCCCTAAACAATGAACCATAAATCCTAAACCCTAACCCCTAATCCCTAAACCCTAAATCATGGACCCTAAAACCTAAACCTTAAACCCTGGGCTCTAAACCCTAAACATTAATTCCTTAACCCTAAACCCTAAACCATGAACACTAAACACTAAACCCTAAACCATAAACACTAAACAATAAAACCCTAAACACTAAACCCTAAACCCTTAACCATGAACATTGATCCCTAAGCTTTGTAAACCATAAAACCTTAAACCCTTAACCCTAAACACTCAACCCTTAACTGTGCAACATTACCAACAAAGGAGATCGTACTAGTATTATGGTTGGATGAGGGTCGACTCTCGAGGATCATATTCATATTCGATGTATCACTATCAAAAAGGGTAACTCCTATGTCAAATCACTTATTCAGTATGATGTGGAAGATGAGAAAAGAAAATGAAATATGGAGAATTATATTTCATGGGTATTTAGTACTAAGTATCAACAAGACTAATACAGCTTCCAACTACTCGACTAGGAGGGCATGAAAATGTTAGGACCATATTTCCTAGTCTCATGCCTAGAACCATCATTGAGTCTGTGTATACAAAATAAGCATAACAACATGGGAATGGCTAAGAACACACGGGGGTTATCAATCACCTAGTAAATATTTCTTGTTTAGTTCTGAGTGGGAGTCAGTTGGCATATGGCTTAGTGACCTTCTATTCATTGATAATTCCTTCTATGATAAACCCATGGATGCTTTCAAAATTGTCTTCAAAAAGATAGGGGTAGTCATCAATCCTAGTGAAGGGAGTGATGTGATTTCCAAACAACTTGAAATGAAAATAGATTTAGAGGTCATGACATAAATTTACAAATATCTCTATCTTTATAAATGGAATCCAAGTAACGGTGTCTCTCTGTATCCAAAGATCGAGGACTACTAGGGTCTGTGGTAGGATTGGACATTCAGGAATCATCGAGTGTCTGATTTTTTCTACAAACCATTTGCTAGAGTGTGTAGCATCCCTCTTAGCTTTTTTCACCTTCTAGGAGCACTTATTACATCTTGGAAGTCCCTAGGACTCTTTTTTTATCCCTTTCTTCACTTTTTAATCACTCTTCTTCACTTACAGGTTAGTGAGCATGTCTGCCACAACCTTGTGGCTAGAGAGCCTCCTTCCCTTCTTGCTTGTTCACTTTTTTCATTGTGCACAACTGAGCATATTGTGGTTTCCATGCTTGTGTGATATGTCAATAATTACAAGGTGAGTTACCAACTATCTCACGTCACACGAACAATTCGGTGTAATCATGCACTACTTATAAATTTTCACATTCAAGGGGGTGTTCATTTTGTGTGGTTCTTTTCTTTCTGATATTTTATTTTCTCACTTTTATCTACTATGGATCTAAATATTGTTCCTTTTCTTACCCCATTTAACTATCAAGAATGGAAATATGTCCTATCTCTCGCTTTGAGAAAACAAAAGCTTTACTGGATAACTATGGGATTGCAAACTGAGCCTAAAGAAGATGAGGAGAAAGAAAAATGGTTTGAAAAATGTGAGTAAGATTTTACCCTTTTGTGTCTTTTTGTATCACTGGAATTTTTCTTTCATATTAATACAACCAAATCACCCAAGGAAGTTTGGGATGCCTTAGAAAAATGTTTTGGGAAACAAGATGAAATGAAAGGGTATGAAATGGAAAATGAGTTGATTAGTCTCAGCCTTAGCAGTTTTAACACTCTTTAGGACTTTTTCACCAAACTCAAACCTCTTAGAGTGCAACTAAAAAATTGTGGAATTGAAAAGGAATCACATCTTATACTTTCCTTCCTTGCAAAACTTGGTCCCCAACTATTATGTTTTTGTCTCTACCTTCCATGCTACAAAAAGAGCACTTGGTGCAAGTTGGACTATACACTCTGATGAGTTTGTTGTTGATTTGAATACAAAATAGGATAAGGTAATTCAGATGGGTACTTTCAGACCCAAAAAAATCTCATGCTCTCATTTTTGGTTATGAAAAATTGAGGATTTCAAAATAGAATAACTAAGAATAAAAATGACCAATTTAACAAAAATCAAAATTTTCTACTTCCTCTTCTAGTTCTTAATATCCTAAAGAAAGAATCAAATGTGGGTACTGTAGTGGTAGGCATGAAGAAGAAAAATGTTTGAAGAAGAATATTGACCTCCTTACGATTCTTCTTGAGAAGAACAACATAGGAGTTCTTTATTCTATCAATCCATCTTCATCATCAACTTGCAAAATTTCTAAGGAAAAAAACAATGGAAATGGGAAAGAAAAAGAATCAACTAAGGAAAAAACAAAGGCAAGAGCTTTAGTCACAGTTGTGTCACCTAATCCTACATGGGTGATTGATTTGGGTGCATATCATCATATGGCCTCATCTAACATTGAGTTTTCTTCTTTGGAGGTCCATGTGACATGTCTTCTATTTGGCTTGGTAGCAACACTTCTACAATGGTTTTTAGGAGAGGGTCTGTTGAAATGAATGGTGGAACTTTCAACAATGTTCTTAGGGTTCCTTCACTTTCAACTAATCTCCTTTTAATGTATCAGATCACTCACCTTAGTCAAGAAATGCGGGTTGAGTTCACTCCAGATTCTATTTATGTCAGAGAGCTTGACAATGATGTCATCATTGTACAATTGATCATCACACTTGAATTTATTTTTTTTCTCACTTTTTTCCTCCTTCAGCTTCTTCATTAGATTCACATGGAATTGATGATATTTCTGAGCTCACTTATGATGATGATGAATTATCTTCTAGCATGGCTGATTTTCATAGTGATGGTGACCCACCTCCACAATCCACTTATCATCTACCACATCTTGAGGAGTTATTTCTTTATCCACCTGCTTTTGGTCCACTAAAAACTTTTTAGGGATCGGGTAATTTGATTCAGGACTCATTGGACATTAAGTAATTTTATATACAATTACAAGACATTCCACCTTCCTTCTTCACCATTGCTTTGGATTCACCATCCCTTCATGGAGTAGTTAGCACTTCCACCTCACATATGGAGCATCGTTTGTTTGATAAGAACCACACCTTTTCACTTTTGGGATCTTCTTCTTCTACACTTAATACAAGTTGGTCTTCAAAAAGGTTCTTCATCTTGGGAGGCTTGATAGTGTTTCTTCATCTCATCTATTCTTATAGAAATATCTCATTTTGTACATGAGTACCTTATAAGGTCTTTATTTATCGGGACTCATTCGATGCATCTTTCTTAGGTTGTTTAGGGAGTATTTAATGTCTTATAAGTGGATGTTTTTCCCTTTTATTTTCCTCCATTACTTGAGATCCTTATTGTACATGGGTACCTCATCAAGCCTAGTTACTAGGACCCATTTTCCCTTTTCCTTTTCTTCTTTTCCAAAAATATTGTTATTTATACATGGGTACCTTATCAATCTTATTTTTCAGGCCCCATTGACACATCTGTCTTAATTTTTTAGGGGAGTTTTATTTATGTTCTGACTTTCCATGAGCTCTACCTCATCTTCGATGAAGATGGGTGTTGGTGTATATGACTTATTTCATCGTCATTTTGCATCTTGTCCACCATATATGGTTATTCATCTCATTAAATGAGGTCATATGTCATTAGCGTTAGTTAGGGTTGTGTCCACTTGTTATGCACATGAGTTACACAACACTCCTATATGTACCTCTTATTTTTCATCTATGAGCATGCCATACCCTGTGTCTTTTTCTACTTGATTTTCATTTTTGTGATACAATCTCTTGTTTACTATGTGGAGCATTCACGAAACCATTTGAAGTGAAACCTTTTTTTATGTGCACGAGGTTTTGTATTGATCATTGCAGAATAATATGATACTCACCTATTATCTGATGAATTAATTAAGTTCTTGACATCTTTTGAATCTATTTTGACTGCATAATGTCCCTGGATTTTACATGTTGTTCCTTGCGATGCTTTGACTTTTTTTTGACAAAATTAAGCTCAAGATGATGTTTCGAAGAACCATATGGAGGTTTTATTTCTCTGCATGAGCTATGAGATCATCCCATAACCATGTCAAGAGTCAAAAAAGTAAAATAATTATTGAAATTGGATCCATTTACAAATTTTACCACCCAAAACAAAGAATTTCTATTTTTAGCAGGTAAGACCAAGACCTACTAGTTTGGGACATATCACCTATTTTTATCAAACCTGGCCTCTTGAAAATTTGGGAAAATTCAGATTTCCATTTTTTGGTGATGTATTTATATTTTTATCCATGTGATTCCATAGCCACATGTTATTTTTATCAAGTGCACTGCATGTGTCGAATTTCAATGAAAAATTCTACTTCTCAACGGGATGATTTACTCCAATTTTCATAGGTTTTTCTTGTCTAGATATTTGTAAAATTGAAAAGGAAAATTGTAGGTATGCATGTTCCTCGTCTGATAGATTAGAATTATGGTGAAAAATAATTCATCCATATACCTAAAAATAGGGTCTTCATGGCATGAAAACTAGTTCATGTGAAACTAGATTTTTCAGGGATTGTTTCCTCCAATTTTTACATGATTTTGCCCATTGGAACCTTGGAAGTGAAGAGGTTTTTCACTGCACTTGCATTTATACATCATGGAAGCCATTAATTGAGTCTTGAAGCTTTGATAATGATTAAAATCATCCATGTTCTCTCACCTTTGGATTGACAAGTGGCGTTGTCGCATTGATCAACGAGAAGGGCTAGCATGAGGTGAAAAGAGTTTAGAATGCATCATGGAGATTAACCAAGGTCATATGATGTACCATAGGGAAAAACTGGGAATTGGAACACTTTTTTGTCCCAACTATCCCAAGGAAACATGATAGATGGGACATAAAAATGTGCCATGCACCAGGAGATGAAAATTTCTAACTACGAAAGCATACCTTGGGAGAGACCTTGAAGGTGGCATTTTCGGAGCTGCAGGAGATCATTTTTAATGATCTCATTCATGATTTTTACCATGAAGATCCTTATGAAGAATATGGTATGGGTCTAAATATAAATTCTTCCTGAAACCCCCTCAAAATTCTCATTATTTCTTAGGAAAATGGGGTGGGTCTAACAAAAGTGAGTCACGGAAAGAAGCACCTATATCATGTGAAAGATTTGAATATTTCACAATGTATAGAATTATATAGGATTTCCAATGAGTATTATTTTCCTCGTAAATCCTTACGGATCTCCCATAATCGTCTATGAAAGATCATGACCTATTTTGACTGCCTTCTCCTTACACCGTAAGCGCCCAGGGGCTAAGACTAAGTCACATGAGGAACTTGGGAAAGGGATGGACATGGGTGCATTTTTATGTTCAAGTGACCCCAATGGGATGGGATAGATGGGATAGAAAAGTGTGCCCTCACCTGGGAGTGATAAGTTTCTCTTTTTGATTGCACGATGAGAAGGGCTAGGATTAGATGAAAAGGGGTTAAACTTGCATTACGAATCTTTTCAGGGTCATATAATGGTATAGAAGGATTAAATGTAGCTATGTGCATATTTTTTCCAAAATTTACCAAGGGTAGGGACAAATGGGACAAAATAGTGTGCCACAATCTGGGAGTGACATGTGTCCATCTATGAAATTGACTAAGTCCCAGAAGCTTATTTTAGAGAGAGCCTTCAAGACAAAGTTTTCAGAGCTCTAGGAGGACGTTTTGAGAACTTATTTATATTAGCTTAAATACAAACATTGTATTGTGAAGTATGGGATGGTTCTCTTGATCTGGTTCTACCTAAAAACTCCTAAAAATAGCCTTTTTTCTTAGGACTACAGAGTGCGCTTGTAAAAAGTAGATTGTGGAAAGAATCATTTTACACTTGTTAAAAATATGAAAGAACCATAATTTATAGCATTGAATAATATTTCCAATGGTATCTTGTTTTACCTCTAAATCTTTATGGATTTCATGTAATCATCTTCTGAAGCTCAGGTGTTGGTTTGAACTACAAATTCCTTCACCTTCAAAAACCTGCTTTCATTGAGCTTGTTCCCAAAACTTCAAAAACCTACTTTCATTGAACTTGTTTCCAAAACTTAAAATATCCCCTACATCTTCTTAAACCATTTTCACAATGTTCTTATCTCCTCAATACCACTTCTTGATTAATTATGTCCTTCAGTTCTCTCCCGGAGAGTGCACACTTGTCCCAAAAATGCTAGAAATAACCAGGTTCATTGAAGAAACTCCCTTGAAAATAACTGCATAAGAAGAATTTATGAACTTGTTTTCATATTTCAAATACATAGGAAAGGGTATTAAAACACACATGAGAACTTTTAGGATGGGTATAGGCATGACACAGAAGGAAAAGTTGATCTGGAGGATTGCTTGGGATGGTTTACAAGCAAATTTTTTTACACTAGGGTATAGTTGTCATGTTTTCAACTTGAATTTTTCCCTTGTAAAAACACATGACAATAGTTGGATCTAGCTTAGGGACATCTTATGGATCGAGCGTAGTGAGGATAGAGCATACTAGAATCCTAGAATCTCAAGACACTATGTAGACTAGTTCCTTATCCATTGGGCTTATAGATTCATTTCTTCCAAACACACACACACACACACACACACACACACACACACACACACACACACACACACACACACACACACACACACACACACACACACACACACACACACACAAATAAGCACATAGAAAGGAAACACACCAAAATTGGAAAACAACACACAATGGAAAATGTAGTTTATGTTACAAGGGAGGGATATTTATAGAGTTATGGAAAGAATATACACATACCCTATAATTGGTTGAGAGAAGTACATACCATCGTGGAAAAATAGACTAAAATGTAACCTCTGAAGTTTGAATATCAGTATATGATCATATTGTGCTCCTGAGATGGACTTATATGGATTGAGAAGAAGGAGACCAACCAAGATTCCATATGTATACTCACACTACACTGAAAAATTTCTTGCATCCAATGAAAAATTTTGTACCTTCCTATAATTCATGTATCTTGTAGCTCCTACTCAATGCTTTGTGAACATGAGAATGGACAATACTCCATGTTATCAAAATTGGAAACATTTACCTTGCCATGGAAATATGCTTCATCCTTGAATTGCAACATGGAAATATCCCTTGAATCAGTGGGGCACTCATAAGGAGTGGGAACAAAGTGATTTTATCCCCATTTGATAGCTTCTTCGGACCCTTCACTTTGTTGGTTTGAATATTTTCTTTCAAAACCCGAGGTCACATCATTGAAATGGAGGTCTTCATTATCCTCGAGAATATTTTTTATCATGGAAACATGTTCCAGAATAGCGGAGGCTTTTGAAATGGTAAAATCAATATGATTTTGCATCTGTTCACAAAAATCTTGCACATCTTCACTTTGTTTCCCAAAAAAATTGATGTCAATACCTACCACCTCACAATTTATCTTGACATTATTTTCAAAATTTCAACCTTCTATTTTTTTATAAAAGCATTCATCACCCTTGAGTCGATTTTGCAATATGAATTTTCTTCCACATTGGTAGTGTATTTAGAAGTAGTGAGGACATGTTGACCATGGATATACTCATAAAACTCCTTCACTTTTTCACCTTGCTCTAAAAAACATTCCTTAATGTAAATTGTCTCAAAATTTTCTCATTATCATCGTCCATGGTGGAGGTGTTGTCTTCAAGATTGAGAACATTCATAGGGGATTATAGAATCTCCTTTCTTGTGCATTTATGATCTTCTTCACAAAACAAGAAAGAGGAAGAATTACCTTCACATTTGCTCTCATCCATCCAGGCATTAAGGAAGACATCAAGGTCTTCCATTTGTTTTGTATCATCATCAAACATTGGTGCATGAAAAGGAGAAAAAACACTCATCGTACCTATCTTGCATTTCCATAGCTCAAGTTAGGATCTTGAGACTGAGTTGAGGGTCTTCCATTGCTTCCACATTCTTCAAATGGTCTTGCAGGGATTTCTCTTTGAATTATTTCATACAATCCTCATCTTTATTAGAAAATATGATACACACATTTCCATTATTCATTTAAAACTTCATCATTCACATGTTCTTTATTTCTTATCAATCGATGCTCACCTTCTTGCGAAAATAGGCATACTCTATTTTCAACACTCTTTAATAAGGAGAATAGATCTAGGCTATGCAGGAAGGGAACACCTTTGATCTCAAGATCCATTTCACCATCTTCATGATGGGGAGTGATAACCATGTTGGGGCAGCAAAACCTTCAATTTAATATTGATCATTTCTATAAGGAAAAGGAGAGATTGTATACTTATTATGATCATCATCATCATGCTCCTTTGGTGAGGATGGTGAAATAAAATATTTGGATAGGTCATGCTCAAGTTGTTCATCCTCCTTGGTTTCTAGAAAGAAATTACATTCTTCCATTTGTTCATCGATGATTGAATCGAACAGGGAACTTGATTCTTCAATTGTCTACATTTCATCATTCAACATTTCTACATCACTTGAAGAATAAAAATTAGAAAGGAGATTATCCATGATTACCTTGAATCTTTCATCTTGAGTCTGAGATGAAGGATTACTTTCTTTTACATATTCATGACTGATGGAGTCTTCAGCAAGAGTTGGGTCTTCTGTTGTACAACAAGAATCTTCTGCAGTTGAATTCATTGTTTCATCTACAAGTTGTGCCTTGAGCCAGAATGAGTTGATGAATGGAGGTTAAACTATCATTTCTTCTTCTTCATCTTCCAAGGTCCTTATTTGATTTGATTGATAAGGTTCAAGGATATGACAGTCATCAAAATTACACAAGAATCTTCCAAGGATGATCACTTCGTAGTGTGTACAATCACTGGGATATTCTTCCATAGGACAAATCTCCTCTTCTTCCTCCTTTTCACGCAGTGCTTCAAGTTGTTCATATCTTTCTTGCATGGATTCATCATAGTTTATAATTTCAAGGAATATTTAGGGATCTGAATTCCCTTGTGAAATAATCACAAATCCTTGTACATATTCAGTTTTCAAGGCTTATATTTCTTTGTTTCTATATTCAAGTAAATCATCCCAAGGAAGATAGATAAAAGACATGGATCTGAGTTTTTTGTTTAGATGTGTGAGGTTAAGAATTTCACCTTCAGAATATTATTCATCCTTTTTGACTTTGTAAAACATCTTGTACCTTCTTTGCATCTTTTTCATCAATTTTTTACCTTCTTCTTCCTCAGCAAGTTCCATTTTCTTTCTTTTAGTATTAGTCCGCTTGAACTGAATCCACCAAGATTTAATGATAGGTTCTTTACAAATAGCAATTTTCTTCATTCTACATATTATTTCCTTGAGTTTTGGAGACATGTCACTAGCCTTCTTTCCCTTTTCTAATTGTAGATTTTTTCTTGAAGAAAGATACCCTTTTGTTCTTAAATTCTCTTCCTCGCAAGAACTAGTCCAAAATGATGGTTAATACTTGACATTTGCATTTCTGGGAAGTCACCTTATTTTTCTTCTTCACTATCACTCATTGGTATTAAACCCCATTTTGGAAATTTCTTCATTGTGTTGAGAGAAACAAACATGACACAGATTCGTTCCTTGACAAAGTCACCTTTAAAAATATATTTTTCTTTGAAATATTTTTTTTTGTTTTTATACCTCTTTTTATAATTTGTTTTGCATAGATATTTTCGAGTGAATGTTGGAAAATCTATCCCCATCAGATTCACCAAAAACTGTTGGTGAAATAAATTTTTGATGTGGCAAATTAAATGTTTCCACCAACTCTCACAAGACTAGGTTTCTTTGCATTGAATAGGGCAGCTCCCATTTATTGAATGTAAACTAATCTATTCATATCTAAGTGTTGTGGGTTAGCCAAATAGGTCAAGGATCACACATGAATACTTCCCTAAACTATGGAAAAGTGCTTATACGGGGTAAAAAGGAGGAAATTACATATATGAGGGGTGAAGGAGAGAAATTAGGAAAGGAAAATTACTGTTTTGAGTAGGCCAATTGTAGATTTCACACCTAATAACCCCAGAGTAGTTCAAAAATCAATTAGAGGAAAGCACAATGAACCCATTTAGTGAGAATAGAAAACCCAAACACACATAAATACATTCATTTATCAAAGATGCAAATCTCTTTCTTGATCACTATACTTACAAAGTGCATTTAAGAGAGAAAATAAAGGAACATATGAGAAGGGAAATTGGAAGAAAAGTATCTTTGATTTCATATGTTGGTGATAAAAAACTCAAAACCCAAAACAAAATTCACAATTTCTGGTCAAGAGCTAAATTTTAGAATTTTTTAGGATCCTTTGGAATGGAGAAGCCGTACCAATTTATAGCAATGTGAACTGACCTTTCATCTCCCCCTACATGACTCTTTGTGTTCCTATTCCACTTATGACCTTTCAATTTCCCCTAGAAGATAAAAATTTAGGATCTCTTTTATAATTTTGAGAGAATACTTTTAAAAATTACAAATATTGTCACTTAAGTGAATAGGAGAAAACACCATGATTACATACAATGAAGAATTAGAAGAGAGAGAGAGAGAAGGGAAGAAGGGAAGGGGATTGATTGAAATTTTTGAAGAAGCTCCTTCTAATGAATTTTTTTTTTATGATGATCATAGACTCCTGCATTTGCATGATGCAAAAACACCCTAGACCATCGAATAAGTGTTTAAAAACATTGTTTCAATACCTCCTATTGTGGGCTCGAGATGAACATGAACCTCACCCATGATGATGCATTCCTGATCTCACAATGAGATTGATCCAGTTTCTTATTCCTTAGGATTTCAAAATTTTCATTCACGATGCTCAAACCTATTGATACTTCCATCCCTGTTCTGCACATTGTACTGCAATATTGTAAACTTTTTCTTTAATGCTATGAGAGATATGAGCTCTTTCCTAGCTCACTTCTAGTTCACTTGCCTTAAATATCTTGATAAACTCAACTATTTCAAACCTTTCATCTTGTTGGATCTCCCCTCTTATCGAGCTCAAATCAACTCACTGATCTCGAATCACTCACCTCACTGAGCTCACTCCAACTAGCTCACTAAGAGATGATGATGGATCCAACTTGACTAATGAGCTATGATGACCTTTTATCTGATGAATCAATTGAGTTCTTAAGATATTTAAAATCTCTTCTGACCACACAATGTCCTTGGATTTTACCTTCTACACCCTGCAATGCTATGCCTTGCTTCTAGACACAATTAAGCTCAAGATGATGTTTCCAAGACCCATATGGAGGTTTCATTTCTTTGTTTGAGATATGAGATCATCCCATAACCCTGTGAAGATTTCAAAAATATGAGTGTAAATGGATCCATCTATAACTTTCCGCACCCAAAATGAAGTCTTTCTATTTTTAGTAGGTAAGATTACGACCTATTATTTTGGGACATATCATCTATTTTGCTCAAAATTGACCTCTTGAGCCTTTGGGCACATTGCAATTTCCTTATTTTGGTGATGCATTTATATTTTTATCCATGATTCCCCATGGACACATGATATTTTTAGCAAGTGCACCACGGGTGTCAAATTGCAACAAAAAAGGTATTGAAAATTTATACTTATCACCGAGATTATTTACTCCAATTTTCATGGGTTTTTCATGTATGTATCTTTATGAATTCGAAAAGAAAAATTGTAGATCTATGTGTTCCTCGTTTGATAGGGTATAATGATGATAAAAATAATTCATCCATATCCCTAAAAATAGGGTCTTCATGGCATGAAAACTAGTTCACGCAAAACTAGATTTTTCTGGGATCATTTCCTCTAATTTTCACGCGATTTTGTCCACTAGAACCTTGGCAAGTGAAGATGTTCCTCACTGCACTTTTTTTACTACATCATGGAAGCCATTAATGGAATCTTCAAGCTTTGAAAATGATAAAAAGCATCCATGTTTCCTTACCTTTGGATTGACAAGTGGCAATGTCACATTGGTCAACGGGAAGGGCTGGAATGAGGTGAAAAAGAGCTTAGAATGTATCATAGAGCCTCACCAAGGTCATATCATGGACCATAGGTAATAACTTAGCATGGACACACTTTTTTTTCCCAACTGTCCCAAGGAGGTGGGACAAATGGGACAAAAAAATGCACCATAAACCAGGAGGTGAAAATTTCTAATTGTGGAAGCATACCTTGAGAGAGGCCTTAAAGGTGGAATTCACGGAGGTCTAGGAGCTCTTTTTTAATGAACCCATACATGATTGTTACTCCTAAGATATTTTTGAAGACAATGGTATGGGTATCAAAATCAAATTATTTATGCAACCCCCTCAAATTTCTCCTTTCTCACGACAGTGGAGTGGGTCTGCGAAAAGTTAGTTGTGGAAAGAAGGACATGTATCTTGTGAAGGATTTGAATATTTAATAATGTAGAGAAT
The DNA here is from genome assembly GCA_019776745.2 of Taxus chinensis. Taxonomy (NCBI): domain Eukaryota; kingdom Viridiplantae; phylum Streptophyta; class Pinopsida; order Cupressales; family Taxaceae; genus Taxus; species Taxus chinensis. Next base: position 656,020,612 of record CM034155.1, on the reverse strand, counting down.
TATCAAATATTTACAATGAGTATTTATTTACCTCTTAACTCCTTACAGAGATCCCATAATTGTATACAGAAGATCAGGTACCTTTTTTATTGTTTTTTCATTATACCTTAGGCACCCTGGGGCTAAGACTGGGTCACATGAGGAACCTAGGAAAGGGATGGACATGGGTGAATTATTGTGTCCCAATTTTCCCAAAGGTATGGTACATATGGGACAAAATATTACACCCTCACCTTGGAGTGACAAGTGTCACTTTATGATTGCACAACAGGAAGGGATGATATGATTAGGTGAAAAGGTGTTAAACTTGCATTACAAAGCTTTTCAGGGTCATATGATGGTCCAAAGGGATTAAATGGAGATGGGTGAATTTTTTGTGTCACATTTGTCCCAAGGAAATAAGATATATGGGACATAAAAGTGCGCCACATTCTGGGAGTGACATGTGTCCACGTGTGAAATTGACTAAGTCCTAGAAGCTTACCTTGGAGAGAGCCTTGAAGACGAGTTTTCAGAGCTCTAGGAGAAGTTTTGGGCACGTATTTATATTAAGTTGACTCCAAAAATCCTTGTGAGAAGAATGGGATGGGTCCCATGATCTAATTATGCCTGAAACTCTCTAAAATAGCCTTTTTTCTCGAGACCGCGGAGTGTGCCTGTAAATATTAGATTGTGGAAAGAAGCACTTTGGACTTCTGAAAAATATAAAAGAACAATCATTTAGATAATTGAATCAGATTTTCAATGGTATCTTATTTGACTTCTAAATATTTACGGAGCTCCCAAAATCATCTTCTGAAGATGAGGTGTTATTTTGAACTACATGTTGTTTCACCTTTAAAAACCCACTTTCACTGAAATTGTTCCCAAACCTTTAAATATTCCATAAATATTCCAAAAACATTTTCACAATGTTCTTATCTCCTCAATACCATTTCGTGATGAATTTTTTCCTTCAATTATCTCCCAGAGAGTGCACACTTGTCCCGAAAAGGATAGAAATAACCTTTCTAGGTTCACTGAAGAAACTCCCTTGAGAAGCATAGCATTAGATGAACTTCATGAACTTGTTTTAATATTTCAAATATTTTGGAAAGGGTATTACAACACACATGAGCACTTGTAGGATGGGGATAGGCATGACATAGAAGGAAAAGTTCATCCGGAGGAGTGCTCGGGAGGGTTTACAAGTAAAAACTTTGACACTAAGGTATAGTTGTCATGTTTTCAACTTGAATTTTTCCCTTGCAAATACACATGATAACACAACAATAATTTATCATAATGGGTCCATTCATTGCAATATTTTTGGATGAGAGATGATGTTTAGTGTGGGAATAAAATACGTACATGCCACTGTTGTTCTTACGCAAATATTACTTGTGATTTGTACTCCACTTTATCATTTATGTCCAGCTTGCATTATTCATGTGAGTACAATTGTTGGTTAAATGGGCCAAAAAAATTGGGGAGTATCCAACACCAATACCCTATGTGGAACTGCAAAATATTGTCAATACTACAAGAGGATGCCAAAGATGCAATGCCATGTGAAGGACTCGGGTCGGCATAACAAATCTATATTTCATCACATAAATTTGTCTATCTTATGAGACGTGTTAAAGTTTACCAACCACAATCCAACATAGGGAACATCTATCCGCATAATAATACAAATTCAAAAATAACAACAAAATGAAAATATATGATAGTTACAAACTTAAAAACTAAATGAAAAAATATGGCAACATGTGTTATGAAATAAGTACTCCGTTCAATGTTAACAAGGGAAACATATTTTGTTTTCAATTTTTTATTTTTTATTCTCTAAACATATTTTTGACATCATTTCCTCGTTGAGCTTGTTTGTTTTTTAAGTCCAAATTTTTACACCTGCTTTACGTTGGTTTTATTTCCCTTATTTTGAGGGTTGTCTTTATAATTCAATTTATGAGAACAAATTATGGTCAGAGAGAACATTTTTTCGAAACTGATCATATGCATCCCATCAAAAGGAATCATAGAATGAATGGGAAATAATTCTTTAAAGAAAATAATATAAGCTTTGAAGATTTTACCGAGACCAGAAATTTTTTATTTTCACACCATACTTAGTAAAATTATGTTCACTAACCATATGCATATAAATATGAATATGAAGCGTAGGTATTTGAAGGGCGTAATTCTAGTAAAAGATTGTGCCTGAATAGTTGACATGTATGTATTAATATTTTACAGGTCATAAATAGCTATGTAGTCTGTGATTCAAAAATATAAGTTACACGTCAGGGCTGAATTAAGGTTTCAAAGCACCCTAGGTAGTACTCGGAGCATACGCCCTCCCCCCTTGGGTACCAGCCACCCACCTACCTGTGCATGTTTTTTAAACAATTATAGTATAACTTTAACACATTGTGAAATTCAATTAAAGATATAAAGGATCTTTTCTTGCCTTTGCCATAATAAAACTATTAATGATGTCATCATAATTTCTTGTTGTAGCGATATCGTGTTCAATTGTAAAAATAGAAAGAGGATAGTTTGAGGTCAGAGGTATGGAAATTGAGGTTTCTAATTCCACCATCACCCTGAGGATGAACATAAAAATGGAAGGGCTTAAAAATTTTAAGGACAGAATCCGCAGAGAAAATGAAATTGAGTTGTTCTTCGTGGACAAGGAAAGATGCTCTTTCTTTACGGATGGTATTGTCAAGTCATGTATTCTGAGTATTTGGAGAGAAGTGTTCCTTCAAATCATGAAGTACATCACTCTCGAAGGAAAATACCAAAAAATCTATACCCACCATATGACCCTTCTGAATATGTTCCGCCACAAGGTCATGGTGAGCATCCCCTTCTTTTTTTTATGTCTCTGAATAACTTTGATGGCTTTCCAGTAGGAGAAAGTTGAGATGCCTCTGCATGAATGGCTCATTCTTCTATTGTTTGAAAATGGGAAACATGTTCCTTCCTCTTCCTTGAAAGATAACGTGGATGAGGATGACCTCACTCTCGTGGAATGCCTTACTAAGATGAAGGCTGGGAAATGAAAAAATGTTGGGGAGGATTCTGGTAAAGAAATGGGTAGGATGGTCATGGGGAAGCAAACACCTCGAGAAAAAAAAAGTGGAATGGTAATTTAAAGGGTTTTGAGGATTTGAGTAGAAAGGTCTAGTACTTAGAAGGGGTGCTTTAGGCGATGGAGGAAACCAATGGTGGTCAAAGGGAAACAATGTTGGATGTCATTAACACTTCTAAGAAAAATGTCTCTGCTCAGGTGAAGTCCAAGCAGAAGTTTCTAGAGCTGGAGGACCAGGTCAAAAAGATGAGTGATAGGCTAGAAGGGATGGAGGAGGGCACTAAAAGAAGGAAACTTAACTTGTGCATCAGTAGCTCCGAGGACAAGCTGGAGGAAGATATTAACATCAAGGGTGTTGAGGGTGACGAGATCAAAGATAGTCATGATGGTAGCAGTGAAGGATCTCCAAATATTAACTAGTGTTTTTAGACGTCAGAATTTTGGTGAACTTTTTTTGTTTTGTAGTTTTGGAGATTGTTTCTTTTTCTCTTTGATTTTCTCACTTTGGTACAAATTCTAGTTCTTCATTGTAAGAGTTAAGCATGTTTAACTCCTTTCTTGGACTTCTCTGTTTCCTTCTTGTTTGTGGGTTTCTGTTCCTCATCTTGTAATGGCCCTTAGGAGCCGATCCCTATTTTTACCTTATCTAATAAAAAATTTGTAAAAATAGAAAGGCTATTTAATCTAGTTTCACGCATTATTGACCTTAAATTTCTTTTTACTCTTGTTAGAGTGGAAAATACTCTCTCAAAACTGTAATTTCCAATAGGAATGCAATAATACATTCATATTAAAACATCTATATTTGGAAATGTTAGATTTGGGAACGCCTCTGTTTGGAACGATTTTTCCAAGGAAGACATCATATGCCTATCGGATGGAGTCGAATAAGTACTCAAGGGTTCAGAACACTTTGAAGGTTATTCTGGTATGGGCAATAAAATTGATTTGTTTCATTTTTCAAATTATGTGTGTTTATATTTTTTTAACATGGATAGTGTCTTAACAAAAAATACCAAAACAAGACATCAAATAAAAAGCATGTTTCAGAAGGATTAATGGTTACAATGTCTAGTGATAAATCTATGGTTCCTAAGAAAGAATAGAACATTGATTGAATCTCCAACTCAAAATCCACACGAACCTGGTCATAAGCTCCCATTTTCTCAGAATGTTTGTGAATTACAACCCAAACTTATAACCATAGAGGAAGACATAGGAAACATCAGGACCAAATCTAAGCCTCCTCATTACCACCACAGACTAGAAAAACAACCACCCAAATCATGTCTTAGAGAGTATAAGGTTTTAAACTGTTAATCTGGATAGAGTCCACAGTAACACTCCATGGTATCGATACTACCACATAGACTAGATAAGACCTTAGAAAAGGAGAAGAAGAAAAAGAAGATGAATTAAAAGAGAGTGAATATACTCAGAACTCCACACAGCTAAGTGGAGTGGAAGAGTCTCCTCAATCCTCTTCCTCTATCTCTTCTTCCATTGAAGCCAAACAAACAAAACAAATTAAAAAAAGTGATATTCGAGGAACCCAACATCATTAACCATACCTCTAGCAGATTTAGTCTATTGCAGTTCATATTGTACGGATTGCTGGGAGTGAAAGAAAAACATATAATAATGGTTCCTCAGATTAAGCCTGATCGACATGCAAGGGATTCTCAAGGGAAATTTCCAATCGATTCTAGGAATAAAATTTAGTCTCATAATAAGGTTGCAGTTGATAGAACTTTGGAAGAGGAGATGGATTCCATGGCCGAGGATCTATGCATTTTGCATGCTCAAAGTGCAGAGACTCTAGAATAATAAACCATTATGATTACCTTTAGGCTTTGGCTTTATATATATGCGGTTCAGGTTACTTGTTTGAATTTTTTTGTAAACTGGGCCAACCTCACCTACTAATTTACCTGGGACGACATGCTAATTTTTTGGAAAATTATGGCACCCCTCCCATTGTGCGCCCTGGGAAACTACCTAGCTTGCCTATGGCATGAAACACATTTGTTACACGTGCCACGCGAATATTTAGCTGAACCTTTTTTTTATAGAGATGCAGGATGACAATGAAACGACATAGATATCCAGGCCAAACTTAAAAATATATATACAAACAATCATATGTGAAACATGTACAATGGAAATGTCGAAGGGGATATTTTGAAGGGGTCATATTGGAGGGAGAGAAACAATGGGAGAGGAAGATGGGTGAAGAAGAAGTTGTTAGAGGGTGGAGAGGTGCAAGGGTGACAAAAATGGAAAGGATAAATAATATGAAACTCAACCATCAAACAAGACATGAAATTTATGTCAAACATTTGAAGGAGACCAGGGGTGTTGTTTAAGATGAAGAGGAAACAACTTACAGATATATTTTTGAACGTAAGGAGACTAGGGGTGTTGTTTAAGACGAAGCAGAAACAACTTATAGCATGACAATATTTTGAGAGATTTGGTAATTTCCAAGTATTTGAATGATGTTATTGTGAAGATAAAGGTTGAAATACATAGAGAGGAGATGTTTTATTTTCTTTATTTTCTAAAATGGAGGTTTAAATGCATATATAGGTCAAGGATTTTACGTTTTACTTACTTATTCAGAAATTCTTGCAAGCTTGTGTTTTTTTCTGGTTAAATTTATTCATGGAAACACCTTATGCGTAGGATTTGAAATATTGGGATCCTGGATTTGAAATTTTTCGTTTAATTCTCACACAAGAAAATTTCTAAATAAATTGATTTTTTCTCCATCTTTTTCTATCTGTAGGTCCACGTTGTGAATTACATTAGATTTTTTGTTTAAGGTGTGTATTTATTTAAGGGGTTGGTTACCATGTTCATTGTGTTGGTTTGTGTCATATTTTTATTTAAACTAAGATCCAAAAAAGTGAAGTTATCGCCAAGTACCCTGGCAGTGACCATTTTTAGCAACTGGCTCCAAGTTAGGACAATTTGAATCGCTGCAATCTCTACGACCTCACCAATAAATATTGAAAAATATACTTGTTAAATATGGGGCAAAGGAATCTGGTGGTGGTGTCATCACCAAATTTTGCCAAGGAGGTGTTGCATATGCAAGGAGTGTAGTTTGCATCTTGTACCCACAAAATGGTTTTCAACATCTTCATTGTAAAAGGAAAATACATGGTGTTCACTTTGTATGGAGAGTATTGGAGGAAGATGTGGAGGATCGTGATGGTGTCATTTTTTGCTTTTGATATTATTAATTTTGCTTGAATGAATTTGTGGATGTGATGATACGGCCTGCATGACCAGTGTTAGAACCAAGGCACAGTTTCCCTTCCCTATATATTATTTGGAGTACAAACTCATCGTATTACATATAATTTCATGCGATGAAGATGAATACGAGGGAAATTATATTTTATTGCATTCCCAATTCTTGATAAAACATTCTACATATTTTGAAGTCAGCTTGTCCAACCGTTGTTTCTCTACGATATCAAATAATGATATCAAAACATAATCTCTATCCAATACTGTTTTGGGTGACGATTTCATTAAATGTATTCACCTCTTATATTATTCTTATGCTGGAGCTCGACTCCTATTCTCAAGTGTAGAGGAGGCCTTACAAATTCTACCTATTGCTTTGCATGAAATATTGTTCAAGGAAGGATTAAAGGCATGCATGGCATATCTGTCAGCAATTCCATGGACTCCCAATCAAGCTATCAAAATCAAAGCTCTTGTATTGCATATATATCTGATGATTTAGCTACCAAGCCTACAGGAGACAAATCCAACTCATTTGACCAAGATATAAAATGTAAATTTGTTAAGTATCTGACACTAAAAAAAGAAAGGGACGACCCCATAAATTTGAGCACCGTGGATAATATACGAAATAGGACCACACAATACGTGATTTCAAGAATGAGGAGGGACGACAACTGACACTAAATAAAGAAAGGGATGACCCCATAAATATGAGCACCATGGATACTATACAAAATAGGACCGCCCAATACGTGGTTTCAAGAATGAGGATGTGTGTTAACGGGAACTGGGGGGCACAAGGAAATGTAGGAACAAAAAAAGGGGATGCTTGGAAGTGCCAAAAAATCCTAAAATGTCGATGGTACATGATTTCCTTGCATTTTTCCTTCAGCACAGTAATTCAACAAGATTCATCCTAGTGGCATTTGTTTTTGTATGTGTGGTGTTTAGTTTTGGCGTCTGATATGGGTTGAGGGTGAGGGGTCTTTGTGACATCCATGTTGGTTGAGGGGTGTCCATCCAAAACAGTTGATCGTGCAGTCAATTTTTCTTTGTAATTTGGACCGTTGGATAGTGATTTTCATTGACACACAGATGTCAAAGCAAGCTAGGTGTAGACCATATATAATTTAACTAAAAACATGCCTTTGGCACAATTATGTGAGAGAGATTTTTGGTTCAAAAAATTATTTATTACTTATAAACAATCGCATCTTACTAGAAAACAATTTTCAATTATTGGAAAACATTCAAAGGAAAATAGCATCCCGGAACTAAATATCTACTTTTTTTATATTTTGATATCAGATCTGTGTTGCAAACATATGAAATGGGGAAGTTGTTGTGAGTGGTTTTCCTTAGTGTTCTAATTATGTTTGTTGTTATAGGAACTCTTTTCCAACGTTTACTATAATACCACCCACTCAGGTTCTAATCCCTCAAGCCCTAGGAGACCAGTTACCCTTGTTAGGGTATTTTTGAAACAAATGAACAAGATTTTAAAAAGTATATTTTTAGGTTTGATGTAAGCACAATTTTCATAACTCATCTCATACTCTAAGGGTAGTTTTCATAATTCATATCATTTGTTCAAACTTCAAGCCAATGTTATAGATATGGTAATAGTTTTCATAATTCATATCATTTGTTCAAATTTCAAGCCAATGTTATAGATATGGTAATCTTATGTCGAGTCATGTAGGAACAAATGAAAGAAAGACAATTGACGTAGTTTCCCAGAGACAGGATGAGATTCTGGAGAATCCCATATATACATATGCCACATATTTTTATCCTCTAAATCTGGGTGTTTTCTCACGAGCCAGAAATAGAAATACTAACACAGCAATGTTGAAGCACACATATCCCTGTAACTAACAATTGTGTTTATGAACAAACAGATTCAAGACTACAAAAAATCAAAATATCATTGTTACTCGATTCTTTTTTCTGAAACTATTCCAGTAGACAACCTGTAAAATTATAAATAAAAGTTCGATAACCGGTTCAACAAGTGACAACATCATAATAAATTTTATTTGACGGGTTGGGGCCACCGTAAAATTTGAACTGGGCAGTCAGTGAAGTAATCCCTTTTCCTGTAAGTTGGATACCGTGTCTGCCAGACACTTTTTTATAGGCGTGAAGGAAAGGCCGAGATCTCTAAGCTTCTGTGTTGAAAATTCAAATGGCTGCTTTTAAGAATCCGTGAAACAGTCTTAAGAGTATTTACTTAGGCATAGTATATGTAGGGAAAAATCATGCTTTGTTTTGAATGCAGTAATCCAAATCACTCCAACGGTCTTCAGCGACGATAAGGCAGGGATCTCTGTTTGGATCCATGTAAACTGCACCAATAGAAGAGGTCAAAACCAGGCACTTTACTTCACATTTTGCGCAGACGTCCAAAGCATTGGTCGTTGCTTTGACGGCGGGATCCATCACTTGTTCCTGCGGGCATGATGTCTATGTCTATTAAAAAAAGATGTTTTTAAAAGAATTATACATGTAAATAATGGATGATTTGAATTTACAAGGTCCTCATATATTAGGCAGGCCATATGGAAGACACCATCGCAGCCTCTGATCACAGTGACCAAACTATCATAATCGAGAATATAAACTTTGATAAGGCGAAGATCTCCTTCAAACGCTCTCATATGGTCATACTTGTCGCTATATGAATAATAGTGAAATCCCATAATGAGTAGATGAAAAATGAATCAAAATTGGAGATTAAAAAAAACTGACCGGGTTTGCAAACTGATCCTTTGAAGATGTATCCTCTGTTGAGTAGCAACTTGACAAGCCAGGATCCAATGAATCCTCCAGTGCCTGTTACGCAAACTATTCGCTGATTCATTTCTGAGCTGCAACCAAAATAAAATTGTGGGGTGGATCTGCAATGTATGGCCCCTCTTTTAATGTCACCAATGGCAATACCTACCATTACAGGCTTGGAAATATTAACCCTTCACCTGTCTGCTAAAAAATGTAGAAAATGAGAAAATGGGGAAAGTTTCAGAGTAAATGTTGTCCACTTTTAGATAAATTTACCTGACGATAACACTATTTTCGTTGATCCTTTGCTCGTTTGAGAGCGCATAAATGGACATGGGACTTGTAATAAAAAATGATAGTCCACGTAATGAATTTGATAGTCATTAGATTTCAAAGCAACCCTGAAATTTTAATCTCGTAATGGAATGTGTCAGAATCAGCCAGCCCCGATCCAACCGAGGAATGCCTTTCAACGTAATAAAAGGATGTTCTTTTCTATTAGGCAATTTTGGGTGTTTCATTAGGAGGAAAGGAATCAGTCGCTCCTCGGCACCTTAATCGCTCCTCGGCACCTTAAGGATGTCCCAATAAAATTAGAGGGTGGGAGGGACCCCAAAAAATGTTTCCATGTAAAAATTTCATGGTTATTTTTTTCAAAAAATCCACCTTAGCGCTACAATGTGCGTCAAGTGGTGAGCTGAAAATCCAAGACCCATTGATAAAATCAAAATTTGACAGCGAATCGACAAATAACCCCTCCCACATAAAAATGTGCATGCAACCATGTGGCATGTAGATAAATTTCCCTCCATAGCTAAATGAAAATGCATTCAATTTACTTCACTTCACCTCTTATCACTTTGCAAGCCTCCACCATCATTTGGAACTGCACGCCAATACAACATTCAATGCTACCATTAATTTCTCCCTTTTGCATTTGGCAATGTGCACTAGGGAATAGGAATATGCATATTTACGTCCCTTTACACCCTACAACGGTGTCGAATACTCTGAAAACTAGCTACAACATACGAAATCATGGCGTTTTCTTGCACCATCTCACTCTTTGTTTTGAATCACCAAGTGGGTCATGAGGTGAGTCCATTTCCATAGTTTTTTGGATCTTTTGTACATGAGTTTCATGTAATGAGTGCATTGGCAAGACATAACATTATTATAAATGTATATTCTATATTGAGATGTTTCAATACATGTTCTTTTTTAATCTTCCATTTCTAACATGAACTCTACTGATACGATGTTGCAAATGTCAAAAATAGAGTTCTTTCAAGCATGCACACAAAACTAATGTTTTTAAGTGTATCTTCACTTATTGTAGTGCATTTTTGTTAATTATCTACTCACCAAAAACTTTATTATTATAGTGTAGCAATTGTAAAAAAAAGGGAGTTTTTCACACATGCATCTTATAGTTTCAAATTACAATGTTGTTATTGAATATACAGTGTTATTGTTGAATATACACTTATATTAGTGAATATAATTTTGAGTTCAGTTACCATAATGATTGAGAAATGGGTTCTATTCTTAACTTATGTTTGTTCAAGCATATATGTTGAACTAATATTTTTCAATAAATATTCACTTATTTCAGTGTATTTTTTAATTCTCTGTTCACCAAAAATTCTACTAATACGGTGTAGTAACTATCTATTTTTTTTTCATGCATGCATCTTATAGTTTCAAATCATAGTGTTGTTATTGAATATATAGTGATATTATTGAATATACATTGTTATATAGAATATATACTTACATTAGCATATAACCTTTTGAGTTTAGTTACCATAACAAGTGATAAACAGGTTATGCTTTGAACTAATATTTTTCAATCATGCGCTTTGAAGTACTATTTTTCATTGTATACTCACTTATTTTAATGCATTTTTAATCCTCCATTTTCCATGAACTTTTCTAATATGGTGTAGTAGATGTCCAAAAATATAGCAGTTTTAATGATTGCATCTTATAGTTCCATTATACACCAAAAAAAATTAGTACATGTACTTAGTTTTAGTACATATTAAACTATTTCAATGCGTGCTATCAAAATACAATGTTGTTATTGAATATACAGTGTCATTTTTAAATATACACTTATATTAGTGGTTATACTTTTGAGTTTAGTTACCATAACAACTAACAAACACATGTTGTTGTGAGTAATGTTCGGATATACATTGCATATATGTAAAAAGACATTGAATTTCTATCAAAATAACAACTTAAGAATATCTAAATATCCAAAAGTGTTGTGTTTTTTAAGTAGTTAATATATGCATATCCATAGTTAATTTTATATTGACATAATGAATATACGTTGGAATTACTGAACATACATTGAATATAAAACTATAAAATTGTCATTTTCTACTATGCTTTTAAACTTATGATGTGCACTGAAATTACTAAATATATGATAGATACACCCCACCCTAACATAAATTAATTCATTGATTGCTCTATGCTTAGCAAATGTTTTATCTCCCCTAAGCATTTGAATGACTTAATATACATTGAATATACGCCTTTAATTATTTCATATAAATCTATGTTAAAGGAGAAATTTACATGCATTTATTAAATGTACATTGAGTACTTTTAGTGTATGCTAATAGCTTGTAGATACACCTAAATGCATTCAAACATTGCAATTATTTTTCTCATGTTACTTTTCATGTCTCCTCCATCATTTGTAACTGCACAACACTCCTCCATTCAATCGTATCATCCCTTCATGGAACTTATTGATCCCTTCCAACTTACAATGGCACCATTGGGGAACAAAACCAATGTGTCTTTGAGGGTTTCATTGTTGTTTCTTGATCTATTTTTCTCTTTGTTTTAAAATTCCAAGTGAGTCATCAAGTTGACATGGTTTTAATTGGTTCTTTGATTTATTTTTAGAGTTTTCCATGCACTAAGAATATTTTCATGTGACACCGGGATTCCATCTCTATTTTCAATGTGTTTTCATTGATTTCAGTTTGTTGATATTCAATGATTAAAAAGTATGAATATGTAAAGAATTTGTGTCTATAAATTGAATATATGTAAATAATTTCTTTATATATAGAGTATTAGTTTTAACATAAGGTGTAAATGGTCCTTATTTTAGTATCTGTTTGAATATACACTTGAATTAATGAACATAGATTGAATATACAAATGTAAATTTTTGTTTTTAACTACAAATATTAATCTTGGTGTTTCCTACAATTGTGCTCATTGATCCTAGGTTCATTTTTTTAAATTCCTTGACAAATGAAGTTTTACTAAGGATTTTCCAATTGGGAGGATAGGGGAGAATGTAAAAAAATTATTCTTTTGACACCATTAATTGACATGAAATGTTAAGGCTTCCTTTTATAGGTAAGGTCATTTGTAACCTTACTTAGGCAATGAGCTATTTTCCTTATTTTTCGTTATTGCAAAAACCTTTGTACACAAAAAAACACAAATATAAGAGGATAATGCATGTTTGTTAAAATTACAAAAAAAATCTAATTGTATAATAATAGGATGCAATAAACAAATATAGGTATTGGTTAATTGTTTTTCAGAAAAAAAACAACTACATAAATAATGTCTCTAATCTTATACATCAAGGTTATAATTTATTACATTAAAAAAGGTTACATATATGGATAACACCCACATAAAAAGGTTGCATAATTCAATTACGTGTACCACATGCATCTAAATTGTACCAAAGATGAATTCTTCTTCATTTCTATATATGGTCTCATTTTTTCTATTTTTTTATTATTTCATTCTCCATTTGGGGTGTAACTGACATGTTTTTTATTAAGGATAAAGGTTTTTTGGCAAGGACCCTACCATGGAACAGACAAAATAAGGGTCATATAACCCAAATATAACAATAATTATAAAGAAGAACACACAAGAAGAAAATAAAAACAACTTTTGAAAATCCAACAGACCAACCACGACACCACATCAGTAAAAGCACTGCAAAACTATAGAAAAACAACTTTTGAAAAGAAGAGAATCAAGGGATTAAAAGATCCAGATAACCTTTTTACCTGCTCCTTATGATTCTATCGGAAAGAGAAACAAAATGCTTGTGTTTATCTATTCTATAACACACCATGTTCCACACATCATCCAAACCTTCTTTCACTCCACCACCATATGTCGATATGACATACTGAGGATCTTGAGGAATTTGCGGTCAATATAGGAGTAAGACAACTCTTTAAAAGGTAAAACAACTTCTAACTTACCATTCGGGAAGCACTCGACTTCCCACTTCCATCTCTTTTCTTCAAAATATCCCTCGAACTCATCCTTCATAACCAAGTCTTCCTTCTTTTCTTAGACAACCCAACTAGTACCATGTGTTGGTTCCATATGTATCACATAGTTCATAGTAGGTGGCGCATCACTAACCTCCAACCGAAGTTGCACCACATCCTTAGAGCCTGTGTCTAACTGCACCACATCCTCTGACTCTACATCAATATGCACCGAAGTCTCCAACCGTGAGTTGGGGCCCTCTTCCTTCGCTCCGTCGAAAACCACGTCTACAACTAGATCTAAATCACTGCCTAGTAAGGGAGCAATGACCTCCACCAACAGGGGAGAGAAAACACCTTCATTATCATCCATATCCTCCTCTGAGTTGTCTGCAAGATCTTTTAAACAATATTCAGTGTCTTCATTAGCATCAAGGTCATCCTCTGAGCCTGCCTCATATTCATCATCTAAATCATTCTTTTATCTCGAATTTGATTCCTTATCAGGGCTCACCTACCCTCCACCCAAAAAACCACCACCTCAAACAGCAGTGGGATTTGTTAGTGATTCAAATGAAGCGGAAGAAGGGAGTATGACCATCCGTCTAGATCTAATGGGTTGATCTAAATCTTGATTCACAAGAGGAAAACCATTTGAAATAAGGTCCCCAATCCGTGTATCCTCCTACCCTGAAATGGGTTCAATTTGATTACTTTTAATCTTCCATTTCAAGAGAGATGCCTTGCATGCAGCCATCCCATGACTAGTTGAGCAACATTTTGAGCAAAAAACTGAGGATCCTTCGTAAACTATTTTATGATCCTTGGTGCCAGCGGAAGAGGTTAGACGAATAGATTGCAAGATGGATTTTCCTTGTGTAGACACAAAATCATACACTTGGGTACATTTCTAGGTTCTAAAAACATACTAGCATTCATATGATTCCTAAGCGATAAAACTAGTAATTGACATCTAAGAAAGAAAACTAGTAATTGACAACTATCTTTGGCCTCTTCTCTCCATTTTTTGTTTTCTAATTGGTCTTGCACACCCTACAGCCCAATCAGTACTTTACTTGTTTATCTTTTGTGGCTTCAGACACCAGCCCCTGACCCTTTTCTAATCTTACTCACTCCTTTTGGGTCTCTTTTATCTTTCGAGCATATTTTTCACTTATGGATCTTCCTTCAAGTTGCCAATTATGAAATTAAAACAAGGGAATCATATAAATACATATTTATGTGTTCAAAATAAGATTTACTATCATCACCTAATATTTCATTCAAAAGGAACCTAAAGCACATCAAAGCATCCATCTAGTATCCATTTAAGGGACAATGGCATCATCAACTCTGCATACAGAGCATAGAAAGGGTAAATTCATTTTATTCCATCCACACATTCTATTACATTACTACATTCTAGTTACAACTTGCTATCAAGTGCAGCTTGCACAAGGGCATCCTATGGTACAATTTCTACACACTCATAAGAACTACATGGGGGTATGAGATGTAGTGCAGCACTCGGTCGTAAGTTTGCTTTCAAAGTGACCATAGGGGTGAGTCCGACTCCCCATATCACATCTTACTTTTGAATATTTAATGTGATTTTATGGGTTTTGTGTGTGAACTTCTCTTTTCCAAGTTACAAGTACCTTCATTGATCAACGAGTGACACACATGTGATCAACGGGGAATATTTGTGACACAGTAAAAAGTAGGTTTTAACAATTTTCACCGTCACAAGCGCCTAGTAATAGTCTCGAGCACCCGAGTGCCCATGTCCTTCCATGGACACCCATGTACAACCGTATTCCTACATTCCATAATTTATTGTGAGTAGCAACGACACTCTACCCAACATGTTCATCACTTTTCCAAGTCCATATCAGTTCCAGATTGAGTGTAAATTAGCTAAGTCCTCTTCCCCTCTTCTTTTCTTAGGGCTTCAAATACTACATCTTAGATTGTTTGTGTCATTTCTTCATTTTAGATTTTATACATCATTTGGTTCAAAAGTGACTCTACAATAATTAGATTTAATTAATCCAAATTAAATTAAATCATTTGGTGAACCCGCTCATTCAAACCCTACTTTCTAAGAATGTATCAAAATTTATCTCCTTCTAGATTCATGGATAAATATTTTTATCCTTCTTTTACCCAAACCAAGTTTCTTGCATGGATGCTACTACTACTAATTTTATGCAAGTTCATACTCAACGTCCTCCTCAATTCATTACTCCCATGTCATATCCCTCCATTAGTGTAGTCACCAGCCACCACACTCACCCTCCTACATCTCCACCCATCTCTATAGCACCACCTATTACTTCTACAATTCCTCATACTACCTCTAAGGGTTGTGAAATAATTGACATATTACTTCTACAATTCCTCATACTACCTCTAAGGGTTATGAAATAATTGAGTAGCTTAAGAATACACCCCCAAAAATATCTCTTTATGATCTATTGCATAGTGCACACAACTTTTGTCAAACATTAGAGGCTACCCTTCATTCCATCCACATTGAAATCAATAATTCACCAGTTTCCTTCACTCACCTCATTTAATCTCTCAAGAATCTACCACTTTCTATATCTTTTAGTGATGAGAATATCCATCGTTCTATTTTTGACGATCCTTTTATGCCTTTTCTTATGATTGATACTATTGGTGATATATGTATTAAGTGTGTTCTCAGTGATAATGGCTCTTCTATAAATCTATGTGCTTTATGCCTCCTCAAGAAAATTGACATTACTGATGATTTAATTAATCAATCCTCTCAAGTCATTCATGGATATGGTTCCACTACTTGCACATGTCATTGTTTGCATGTTATGCCCCATGTCTTGTTTGATCACTATCTATATGATTTTGGCTACTTCAGCCCTGATTTTCTTGTGACATTGTGAGTGGTGTCCCATATCTGGAGCCTGATTTCCTTGATCTATCTTGTATGCACACTTGTTTATTAAATTATTTTTCTATGACATGTTTTCTACTTTTTCTACTAACACATGTATTTAGCCACTTTGTTTGCATGTGCCTTGGTTTCTACCATACACATCCCCTCCCCCTACAAGGATACCATGTGGCACAACATCAGGTTTGAGCCAAACACTACTACCAACGTTGCATGAACCCCAAACAAGGGGGCATACGTTGGGTGAACAAATCACCCATACAACAAATCATAAATAGAGCAAAGTATAGTGCAACACATGAACAAAAAAAAACATAGTCAAAGAATAGCTCTAAATCTGAATTGGGTCCTCATCATAGCACAAAAATCAATGCCAAACATCAGATAATAATGCATGTGGTTTCCCCTAGGAGGTAATTTCCTAAGCGCACACACAGTCAGCTTATCATATCAACATAGTTTGCATAATCCTTTAAAGCAGTTGCATAGTAACAGACACATTCCTTTAGTTATAACATGCATTCAATATCCTATAAATTAGAACAATAAGTACATTCAGAACTAATTTATGATAACATGAACAAATCATGGATGTACCATCTACAATGGCGCTTATCCAGTAGAGTCATGGATAGAGAGTAACACTAGACCTCTCTCCCCAACACTTGCTCTTTGGTGTGAGATCACCCAAAAAATCACTCTTAACACCTATTCAAGACATTTTTCTATCCTTTTACACTCCTCTACATTAGGCGCACACTTTTCTTTATAATTACTTTTATATACTCATGGACATTTTTCTCTGATTTATTATATACATGAATTTGACTACATTTTTCTCTTCTTTTTGTAGGTTCTTCCTGACAAGATGTAACAAGAATAAGCTACAAAAATAGGTACACCACGATGTATATGGCTCACCCCCTAGGGTCACTTTTCTTTCCTAGTTTCCACGCATCATTTTTACATCATTCCATGCTTCACTTGTCCACTCAACATGCATTTCACCACACGCTCTACATGGTTATCAAGTATGCATCTCTTATCTACTTTATATTATTGATTATTCACTCAATAACATAAAGTAGGGGAAAATATAGACACAAAATCATGCACTTGAGTACATTTCTAGGTCCTAGAATCATACTACCATGTATATGATTCCTGTACAGATGAAAATTGACATGCGACCTTCAACCGCACTCAACTTGCCGACGTCATGCCGAAGCACCCAATCTTGAATGTGTGTGGCTAACTATATGAGGATTAGTGACTAATATCTGGTAGTATGATCTCCCAATAGTTGAGTTGGCAAAGGGGAGATTTAGAGGCTATGAACAGGTAACATAAATTCCCTATGGTTTTTAAAATGAATCAGATCTAAGTGTTGATATATATTGAAGTGTCCAAATTAAATAAGATGAATCTATTAATCTATGCTACTACTGAAAGGAATATTTCAAAACAAATAAAAAATTAAAATATTACAATCACAAACAACAATTTGCTTCTATTCTAAACAATTAAAATATTTCTACACTAAAACTAAACAAGTGAGATAACTTGGTGTGGTTATTCAATTGTGTTGAGTCTATTAAAACTAAAATAACTTAAAACAAGAACTTTTCCAAATGATCTATGATGTGTAGATAACCTCCTACAAATATTCTCTCCTTCAAATCCCCAAGGATGGGAAGAAGAGGATCCATCACTGAGAGCTGCTATTAATGATTTAAACCCTCTTGGAAATCAACTAATTACTTGCAAATGAAACAAAAATGATTATTACTCTATTTTATATGATGTAACAATGATAAATTGTATGAATGAAGGAAATCAACCAACAAATCTAACATGGAATTCATAGAACAGAGGTAAATCCAGCTGTGTAACTTAATTTTTACCCTTAGTTTATACTTTCTTTCTCTGTGTGTCCATATGAGTCTAAGGAATTTGGAATGCAAAGGCAATAGTAGGAGAAGGAGCTTGAGAAATGATAACTTGAAGGCAGTCTAGTTGTAATGCAGGTGGAAGAGAGATAACACAACCGAACAGAGCTTGGCTATGTAATTTCCAGAAGGATTGTTGCAACAATACTATGCAAGATACACAAAATTCGCAGGCCCTTTGCTTGACTACAAGTATGGAATATATAGGAATTGGTTGGGATGTTCCCTCATGCACAAGGTAACCTTGGAGTGCCAAATCATTGGGTGAAGAGGAAATTCAAACTAATTAAATCTATTTAAAAATAAAAGAGGGAAGGAATATCATGCAAAAAATTCCATTTTTAGGCAATTTGGTTCACAAACACACCCTTGAAGTCAAGTTAAGTGAAGTGTCACATGTTAAAACCACGCATGAAGAGTTCTGGAAAAATCATGTAGGACTTCTGCCCAGGAAAATTGAAGGTCCTGGCACTAAAGGAAAAAACTTGCACAGGATGAAGCGGGAAGCTAGAAGAAAGCATGGAAAAGCTAAGTAAGGATGTCTAGGCTACAAATATACAATGCGAATAGGTTTAGGAACTCGAACACCTTTTGCAAGGACATGAATACTCATTAGGGATTTTTGTAACCATTTTCTGACAATGTAGCACAAGCAATTTTGGGTGCATACATATTTCCCCCTCGAAGAAGCATATGACCCATGAAAAGACGTAAAATGTATATTTCGAGTATGGCATTCCCAAAATGGGGAGTTAGAAGCTATTCCTGACACGCTCGTGTGTCAAAATGTTGTCTTCTAAACTCCCACTACCTATAAGAGGAATACAAGACTCAACTGCAAATAGATAAAGTATCGAAAAATAAATACTAAATTAAAATGACAAGAGGACTTACCATTTTTGTGGGGATATAGAAATATACTTGTGCTAGCACTCCAGCCCTACAAAAATATGAACTCAAAATGAAGTTATAACAATATATATATATATATATATATATATATATGTGTGTGTGTGTGTGTGTGTGTGTGTGTGTGTGTGTGTGTGTGTGTGTGTGTGTGTGTGTGTGTGTGTGTGTGTGTGTGTGTGTGTGTGTGTGTGTGTGTGTGTATATGTATATGTATATGTATATGTATACATATATACATACATATACATATACATATACATATATATATATATATATATATATATGTATATATATATATATATATATATATGTATATATGTATATATGTATATATGTATATATGTATATATGTATATGTATCTATATGTATATGTATATATATATATATATATATTATATATATATATATGTATATGTATATGTATATGTATATATATATGTATATATGTATATATCAAAACAAACTCATTTTTAAATTCATTTGTGCATATCTACTTGGTGATTTTTGAGCTCTGGGCCCACAGTGACCGTTTCATTTGTGAGTATGGTTGAATTGGAATGGATTTAGGAATGGTATTTTGCGTTCGGATTCGCCCATTTCTATTTGAATGATTTTGAGAAGAACTCCTAAGAAATTCGTAACTAGAATGGTCATAAGGGGCCTCAAAGAAGAGGATAGGCAGAGTACATTTATTCCTTAGTCTCCATTTTGTGAGGCATATATGATGTTTTGGTATTTTATGATCATTGCAAGTGTTTTGACCGCACCTAGTGTGTGATGGCATTGTACAAAACTATGACACACCATGATATGTACATATATCTCTTTTTGGCTGAGTTATTCCTTGCATATAGTTCACTTCCATTTATGATTTGATTCACGTGTGTACTCTTAGATGTTTAGAATTTCCATTTTTATATGCTTTTCAGAATGTATACAGTGGATATGAATGCTAATATAATGATCTCTTTTTTTGTTTTATAATG
This sequence comes from Taxus chinensis, assembly GCA_019776745.2. Classification (NCBI taxonomy): domain Eukaryota; kingdom Viridiplantae; phylum Streptophyta; class Pinopsida; order Cupressales; family Taxaceae; genus Taxus; species Taxus chinensis. Next base: position 656,000,431 of record CM034155.1, on the reverse strand, counting down.
CTGATATATGATAATGCAAATATAGTGTAATGTTGAATTTTAGTTTGTCTAAAAAAATTTGATACTTCGTATTATTTTGGCAAGACGTGATGAAAGAGTGATATGATAAGTGAAAAAACTTACCCCAATCCTAACTCCACGCAACCGGTAAGATGCGAGGGCTCAACACCAAGGGAAAGAAGGGGCAAAAGTTATAGAAATGTTTTGAATGGTAATGATGATAGAAAGACAAAGATTTGGAAAAACAAAATTGAGAAACTACTACCTCATTCTACTCAATTTTGCTTCATAGTTTAAAATTTAAAATGCTTTCTAGTTTATCTAGACTTTGATCTGTAGTTGGCCTCTTGGTTGAAAAAATATGGTTTTGAGGTTTTAGACTCTTTTTGGAATTTTGGACATCTAAATCACTTTGTTTTGATTTATGATTTTGCAACATTTTAATGAACTGTTTCTAACTTTCAAATTTACCAAAGATACCCCCTACACCTTGCCCCATGCTACCAATAGGAAGTATGGGATCATCACCATGGACAAGGTATAAGTGAGTAAGGGAGCTTCCCTCCTTTCACAACCCTACATCACTAATAAGATATGCAGGCTCAACACCGAAGGTTGGTAGGGAAAAGAAATGTGTAAAATAAAAATTTTCTATAGATTTGCATTTGACTTATTTATCTAGGCAAAATGTCTATATTTTTCTTATTTCCAAATAGACATATATGGGATAGATGTGACACCATGAAGCTTCTAGAATAGACCATAGGTAAAGATGCCTAATCTAGAAGAAACTACAAATAGAACCAAGTATGCAGGCCTAGGTATGGTTACTGTCAAAGCTTGTCTTATCTTGCTTGAATTGATGAAATGATTCCAAAATAATTGATGATATCATGAAGATTTGAAGAGACGTGATTTTAATATTTTTCCAATGTTTTCAGAAGTTTGTAGGGATCAGCATAAGAATAAGTCCCTTGATCACAAATTTTACAAAATGAACTACAGATCAAAATGAAATGCGGATGTAGTAATGTACATGTGGAAATGCAGGTTAAACTACATGTCATGATAGCTAAGGTGAAGAAAGTTAGCGAATATCAAATTCTTTACCCCTAAAAGTACACAGGGGAGAACCATGGTCCTCAAAAAAAAATTTCTCTTAACAAGGGCCTACCATTCTAGGTTTAAACTTACAACCCTTTCCCAGAAGTGTATATGTCCAATCATTAAAATCATTTCTATAAGAGGCATTCGTGAACCTCTTTATCATGTTCTTGAGACATGGTGTGTGGGTGAGCATGACCATGCTGCTTTGCCTTATTTCCTATGTAGAGCATTGTGTTTACTTATGACACTAGTTGGATGATGAGGCCTTTCCCCATGGATATGGCAAGCTTAGTTTCAGACACACATGGGTTGAAACTGGGGTTTAGAATAGAACAACCCTCAGAGAAGGTTTTGATGGGCATCGTTTCAATATCAAATTTCCCTTCTTCATTTGTTAATTCCATCATGTTTACACCTAGATCTAGGTCATCGGAGGGAAGAGATGCTAAACCGAGAAGACTACCCATCCCCTTTGGTTCAAATAGGAGGAAGATCAGATCATCACTCTCTAAGAGTTTCATAATTTCTACTATGGTTTTAGTGGACATTGTTTCCACAAACATTGATTTACCTTTATCTATTTTTTCCACCTCAAATTTTTTTTGGGTCAACGACTTCAACCTTCGGAATGTCCAGGGTGATCAGGACTAACTCTTTTGATGTAGGTTGTTTTTTCAATTGATTCGCAGGAATTTCAAAATATGTATGGACTCCTTTCTTCTTCTTGAGGTTTTCTCAGTGTATATCAAAGGGCTTAGGATCCCTTGATTGATGAATACCTTCCCCAAATGGAGGAATCTACTCTCCTGGAATAGGGTAGAGGGGATAGCCTTCATTCGATGAATCCAGGGTCTCCCAAGGATCATGTTATAACTTGTTTCCCTATCAATAATGTAAAACTCCTTCAAGTTGGTTTTTGGACCAAACATGACTAGAAGAACTGTGGTTCTAATCAAGGTCACTTTAAGACTGTCATACCCCCATAACATGTTTCTTGTAGAGGAACAATTTTTCTTTCCATATCCCAAATTCTGTAAGAAAGGGAAGGAAACCACATTTACAGCAGTTGTTTCATCAATCATGGCTCTCTTAATGCAATTGTTATAAACCCATACTTATAAAAATAAGGCAGGATCACCTCTTCGGGCTATTTCAGCGTCAGATGGCATCTTGTCTATATTAAAAAAACCTAGTATCCTTATCGTTCTGCCTCAGAGGATGTATTTCAAAGTCAATATGATTTATTTAAGAACTAGGAGGTGGCGTAACGTAGATTAGATGACCAAGACCTAGTGCATTGAGCAATGCAAAATGAAGCACATGTGAATTCTTCAGTAAATCTAGAAATGAAATTTGATAAAAGGTCTTATTCAAATCCAATATTAAATCATAGTCTCCTACTGCTTTTGCGATTATAGGAACATCATCCTGTGGGAAGGAAAGAACGGGTAAGGGTTGTGAAATGTACTCCTTTGTTTGAGTTGTTGCATTAATTTATGGCTTGACCTCTAGCTTGACTAACCCCAATATTTTTGGTTTATCATTTGTAAAGGTTAGGAACAACCCGAGAGTTATCAAATGTTGAGGCTTCATGATCGTTGTTTCCTATAGGAATTCCTTTGTTTTTGTTTTTTGAATTCACCTTGAAATTTTCAAGATGCGTACGGATTGGATCTTAAAAGATTCTCACATTAGCATTTTGACGAGCTACAAGTCATGTATAGTCAGATTGTGAGTTTGTTTTAGGGTCTACTAAGAACATATTGACAAAGAGATGCCTTTGATTCTTAGGGAGCCTTTGTAAGAATTTTTTGCAATCACAGAAAGTTCTAGCATCATGGAACCAAACCTTATGGAAACCACAATATAGGTTAGGGTCGTAATTGTGTGGCCTTTTGTAAGCATCTTGTTGTTGTTGATTATAACCTTGATTGTATTTTTGGAATTGATTGTTATAATCATGGTTTTTTTCCCCTTGGCCAGAATTTTGGTACCGGTTTGGGCCTTGGGTTTGATTTTTATTTTGTGGCAGACAATTTACATCAACTGTGTTGACCGAGGAGACAGTGTTAGGGGATCTTTGATTTCCCGTGTTATTTTTATTGGTAGTGTTACCGTTGTTCCTGAAACTAGCACTTTTGGGTTGACCAGTAGTACTATTTGTGGTAGCATCATGATTTTGATTTACACCCTTAGGTCCCAAGTTGTTGGCACCATTGTTTTGATTATTTTCATTATTTTGAATTGGGGATACCAATTTCCCATTGGGACCATGGATCTTACGCCCACTGTCTATAGCGGCTTGGTCAATTCAAATTACACCTTCCAAAACTTCCTCATAACTACAGAAAGGAAACTTGTGGACCTCTTCCTTAGTCTCTCGATATAGCAAGTGTAGAAAAATATCACAAAGCTCCATCTAGTCCATGTTGGGCACACTTGTAGAGGAATAGAGAACTTGAAACCATCTCTGGATGAAATGGGCAGCAAATTCATTTTGCTCCTATCTAATATTCATTAACTCCCTAATCCCTATATGCAACAAATTGTTCACGTCAAATTCTTTGATGAACTCGGAAACAAGCTATTTAAAGGAATGTATAGAAGCTTTCGTAATATGGTAATACCAATCCAATGTGATTCCTTCGAGATTTTTTAGAAAGATATTAGCCACCATAGCATCCCAAGGCATTAATTCCCTAATCGCAGTAGCGTAGGCCTTGATATGAGCATTTGGGTCTCCTTCTCCCTTAAAATTTGGAAGATCCGGCAATGGGAGTGGAAGCATGACACCATGCATGGTGAAGTCAAGAGACTCCTTTAAGTTCTCATCATATGTACCCATTACATAAGATTCCTCCATTGAAGATCCCTAATGAGGAGGTGGAGGAGGAGGAGTTGGATAAGCTGCATTATAAGCATTGACGAGAATGTATGGGGTCCCTTTATATAGCATGTAGGGAGTGGAAATGGCGTATGGGTCCATTTGGGGGGTTTTTGAATACATGTGCTTGTAATGTGGTATAGTACCATGATATGGACTATCGGGTGTAAAACCAGGGAACATTGCATTTCCTATTGTTGCGGCATTCAAGAACACACTTCTGGCCAGCCCTTATACAGGATAAGCTTAAGAAGGATGAGAACCCATCCCTAGTGTGTCTAACCCTATGAGAAGATCACTTGGATTTGAATGAACTAGATAACCTTTTCATATAGGATATTGCATTGGTTTCTCATTAGAAGGGATGTATCCTTTGTTGTCAACTGGATACCCCGTGTTCTTCCCTACTGCATGTGTTGGTTGTGAAGTCTAGGCACTTTCTAGTTCTCTAATCCTCCCTACTAAAGTAGAAATGAGATCATCGGCAGAGGATTGAGTACATTGTTGGGGTGCTTGTGGCGTAGGGTTTGATTGAGAAGTCTCATGATACCCTATCATGAATTGTTCAATGTTATAATTCTTGTCTTCCTCAAAAGTAAGAATCTTAGGATAGGCATTCAAAATCTCATAGGCTATATCCTTTGTTATATCCAAAGGCTCATCTATCTAACAAAGAGGATTATCTTTCATGCAAATATATCATCTTCTATTGATTGCATAGTAATGTGATTTCTTGACAAGACTCTATGGTAAGAACCTGTTCCATTTGTGATAACAACATGGTTTGCGTTGGGTTGACCGTATTACATGTTTAACGGTTAATCAACCTCCTCCATCCTTACATAGCTAATGGGTTTTGAAGTGTAACTAGGAGAGGTTTGGATGTTGCTTGTGTAATTGTCATCCCATATTGAAAGAAAAGGGGATTGTTATGACTGTTGTTATTGTAACCTTTTTCGATATGTTTTTAGCAGACCTTAAAAAAAACTTGCAGTCTGACTATATAAGACCTGTAGCTCCTCAGAACGCTAATGTGAGCATCTTTCAAAATCCACTCCGTACGCATCTTGAAAATTTCAAGGTGAATTCATGAAACAAAAACAAAGGAATTCCTATAGGAAACAATGATCATGAAGCCTAAATCTCTGATAACTCTTGGGTTACTCCTAACCTTGGTTCAAACAATAATACAAAAATATTGGGATATGTCTAGCTAGAGGTTGAGCATGAAATTAATGCAACAACTTAGATGAGGAAGTAATTTTAACAACCCTTACCCATTATTTTCTTCCTGCATGATGGCGTTCCTACAATCACAAAACCAGTGGGATCCTATGATTTAATATTGGATTTGAGCAAGACCTTTTCTCACATTTTGTTTCTAGATTTGCTGAAGAATTCGCATATGCATCGTTCTATGTTTCTTAATGCACTAGGTCCTGGCCATCTAATCCATGTTACACCACCTCCTAGCACTCAAATAAATCATATTGACTTTGACATACATCCTCTAGGACAGATTGATAGGGATACTGGGTTTTTTTTTATATAGAAAAAATGTCGTCTAATGCTGAAATTGCCTAAAGATGTGATCCCACCTTATTTTTACAGGTCTAGGTTTATAACAATTACATTAAGAGAGCCATAATTGACAATGGAGCTGCTGTAAATGTGGTTCCCTTCTCTTTCTTGTAGAAGTTGGGATATGGAGAGACATATTATTCCTCTACAAGAAACACATTATGGGGGTACAACAATCTTAAATCAACCTTGATTAGAACTATAGTTCTTCCAATAAAAATTTGTCCAAAAACCATCTTAACAGATATTTACATTATCGACAGGGAAACAAGTTATTAGATTATCCTTGAGAGACCCTAGATTCATCAAATGAAGGTTATCCCTTCTACCCTATTCTAGGAGATTATATCCCTCCATCTGGGGAAGGTATTCATCATTCAAGGGGATCTTAAGCTCTTCGATGTACACTTAGAAAACCTCAAGAAGAATAAATGATTCCATACGGAGTTTGAACTTCCTACAAATCAATTAAATAATCAACCTACATCAAAAGAGTTAGTCCCGATCACCCCAGGAATTCCGAAGGTTGAAGCCGTTGACCCAAAAACATTTGAGGTGGTAAAAATAGATAAGGGTAAATCAATGTTTGTGGAAACAGTGTCCACTAAAACCAAAGCAAAAATTATGAAGCTCTTAGAGAGTGATGATCTGATCTTCCTCCCATTTGAACCATAGGGGATGGGTAGTCTCCTCGGTTTATCAGCTCTTCCCTCCAACGACCTAGGTCTAAGTGTAAACATGATAGAATTAACAAATGAAGAAGGGAAATTTGAGATTGAAACGATTCCCATCAAAACCATCTCTGAGGGTTGTTCTATTCTAAACCCCAATTTAAACCCATGTGCGTCTGAAACTAAGCTTCCCATATCCATGAGAAAGGCCTCATCATCCAGCTAGTGTCATAAGTAAACACAACACTCTACATAGGAAACAAGACCAAGCAGCATGGTCATGCTCACCCACACACCATGTCTCAAGAACATGACAAAGAGGTTCACGAATGGCTCTTTCATAGAAATGATTTTAATGATTAGACATATACACTTCTGGGAAAGGGTTGTAAGTTTAAACCTAGAATGGTAGGACCTTGTCAAGAGAATGGAAATTTTGAGGACCATGGTTCTTCGTTGTGTACTTTTAGGGGCAAAGGATTTGGTATTCTCTAACTTCCTTCACCTTAGCTATCATGACATGTAGTTTAACCTACATTTCCACATGTACATTACTACATCTGCATTACATTTTCATCTGTCAGTTCATTTTGTAAAATTTGTGATCAAGGGACTTATTCTTATAATGATCCCTACAAACTTCTGAAAACATTGGTAAAATATTCAAATCATGTCTCTTCAAATCCTCATGGTATCATCAATTTTTTCTGAATCATTTCACCAATTCAAGCAAGATAAGACAAGCTTTGACAATAACCATACCTAATCTTGCATACTTGGTTCTATTTGTAGTTTCTTCTAGATTAGGTTTCTTTTCCTACAGTCTGTTCCAGAAGCTTCATGGTGTCACATCTATCCCATATACATCTCTTTTGAAATAAGAACATTCTAGAAATTTTTCCTAAATAGATAAGTCAAATGCAAACCCACAGAAAAATTTTATTTTACACATTTCTTTGTGTTACCAACCTTCGGTGTTGAGCCTATTTCTCTTACTGGTGATGTAGGGTTGGGATAGGAGAGAATTACCCTTCCTCACTGTACGTCGGAAAAGCAACAGGCGAGCGTGAGAATCAACAAGTGACTCTTCCACGTACCCGACCACTCCCGAGGTCGTGCCGAGACAGCCGGTGGGGGTAGAATGTGCACAGACAAACTAGTTTAGGTAGTCTAATGTCTTCAACACGCACTAATGGTATTTTGTGAATCTAAGGCAAAGAAGGCCCTTCTAACTTGGACTGGTGTGATAGATCGATTAGCGAGGATGAATGCTCGAAAGGCTCCAATCAATATCGAGCTCTGGCATGATTCGATCTATGTGTTGTGGGATGCGTGGAAAATGACCCGGGATGGTTTCGTGTATTTCTCCTGATAGGGTCATATGGTGAATATAGTCAATTCTATGGACGATTCTCTGGCCTAGTCCAAAATTCTCTAGCTTCGTTAGCTGTTGTATTTAGTAGGGATAACTGTTGAATGATGAGAGGTGGAATCGGAGTAGACTGAAATACTAATTTACGTAGGCCAGTGTCTATGTCTAATTCTCTTATGGATTCGTTAGGCTGTGGGATCTGCGGATCACAACCATAGACTCTTGGTTGTTGCGGTCCCGTGATGGTCATACGGGAGATCAAGTTCTGATCCCTAGTATCCAGTAGTCGTAAGCTTTTTCAGCTTCTATGTTTAGAACCAACAGATGTGCGATCTTCTCAGAATACCTTACAGGCATTATCGCAACTTGGATTCTTAAGTTGGTATCTATATCTACTAGGGTGTCTCCAGCGTCTGGCTGTGGAACTAAAGGATCACACCCGAATATTTGTTCTCTTTCGAGCCCTTCTACAGTCATGTGGGTATTTTCTAGGGTAATCTGTAATTTGGCTGATTTGACCAAAATAGATGCGCTTGGTCGTCTTCGATGTTTAACCCTCTCAACTGTATCCTGATCTGTTGGAAGTCTGTTGTTGTTTGGAAGACTTGTATCCTAAGGTTTTGGTCAATGTCAGTTATTGCTACTACGGTATTGGGCTGAGGCACAATTGGCTCGAAAATGTATTCCCTGGGCTCCCTAGGTCCCGTAATTGTCATACAAAAGCAGTAATGAAACAAACTATAATAAAGTAAAATCTAAGTGCACTTTCTAGCATATATAGTTTCTTTTTGTATTTTCCGGCAATTTTTATGAGAGAGTAGCTATTTAAAATATTTAAAATTGACAACTAAACTAACAACGTAAAAACAAACAAAATAGCCGAGTGTAGCTATTTGTCTGTGCAATTTTGTATATCTATTCTAAACAACGAAATAACTAATCTATCTGCAAGATTCTCGATCCTACCTCAGAAGTGAGGAATGAATCATAGTTTCTCAGAAACTATCAATCCCCACAACCTCCCTGGCAATATCGAGAATGGAAATAACTGAAATAAAGTGATTAACTACTTTATTTGATAAGTTCTAACTAAAACTTTGAAAGATGGAACCTGGATTTCGCAGAACAGTGGCGAATCCGACGGTGTGTGTGTTCTTGTCCCCTCAGTATGATCTCTTCGTTCTTTGTGCTCACGTGAATCCAGAAAAGCGTGAAATGCTTGCATCAACAGGAATAGATATTTGGATCAATGGACATCCTTCAGAATGCAGACACAATAGAATGCGGATAGGAGAGGGATAGCGCAAGAGTACAGAGCTTGGCCTATGCAATTCCTAGCGGGGTCTACTGCGAATCATGCAACAAAAAAGCGTCCAGAACCTGAAACTAGTCTGTATGAAGAGCAAAACCTGCAACTTTAATGGCTGCCTAGACTATTCTACTCCAAAACAATAATGCTGTCTGCACAAGTTGGATCTGTGGCTTACCAACAGTAACACAAAGCTAAAACAAACCTGCAACAAACTATGCTACCAATCCTAAGCAAACTAAAATGACCATAGCACTGAAAACATGAAAATTGGAGTGAAAATGGTGGCCCAAATAATGTTTGCACTTGCACAAGTTGGATATGTGGCTTACCAGCTGCAATACAAAACTAAACAAAGCACTCAATGAGAAATCTAAGAATTCTAAACAAAGGAAAACTAAATCTACTGCAACAAGAAATTTAAAACAAACTTTGGAGCAAAATTCAGAACTAGAATCAGGGGCCATTTGCATGTGCACAAACCATGCATTTATAGGAATCCAAACATGCAAAGATCAAATCTAAACTGAACTCCTAAACAATTAAACAAAAGAAAAACACTATTCCAGGGGACCAAAAACATAAATGCATGCTCAAGTCGGCAAGAAAAGCTGGTAAAGCGTTGATTTTTGCGTGCGTTCCGTCAAAAGCACATTCTGGAAAAACGCGCACAGGGACCCGCCGCCCTGTGCTCAGGGCGGCGGTTACGAGGACCGCCGCCCTTCCGGGCGGCGGAGGTTTCGTCACTGAAGACCAAAAAGCCAAGAAAAGAGGGAAAAATAGGGAAAACAAAGCACGCGGGGGCTAAGCGGGGCATGCGGGATGTTAACGCATATCCGTAAAGCTTCTCTGGATCCCGAACACCTTGCGAAGAGACCTGTATCATCATCGGGGCACTTATTACACCGTTCCGTAGTACAGTACCTTACAATTTTGGGTACGTACATATTGCCCCCTCGGAGAAGCGTTTTTAGCCATGAAGAGGCATAAAAACGGTGGGTCCGAGTATGGCCGTCCCGAAATGGGAAGTCCATTAGAAGTTATACCTTACACGCCCGTGCGTTGAAATGACTACCATCCAAAATTCCCGCTACCTGCGAAATGAAAAGAGAACTCAAATGCAGATAGATACAATAATTTGAAAAATTTAAACGTTAAAATAATAGAGAAAGAGGACGTAACCATTTGTGTGAGGATAGAAACTTACCTCCGTCGGCAACTCCTAACCTGTGAAAAAGATATTTAAAACCAATCGGGGCATTATATATATGAAAGTGGGCCCATTTTCCTATTCATTTGCGTGAGTCGATTTGATAGTCTTTTGAGCTCTGGGACCCACGGTGACGGTTTTCTCACGCGAGTAGAGTCAAAACGTTTTTTGCATATGAGATAGAGATCATGCCTCCACGTGCGGAACGCCACCTTCCCGCGAGATTCACAGGTTGGTTTTCTTCAATTTTGTGTTTTTCCCCCTACTTCAATTTTAAATCATGTTAAATTCTGTTGATAATGGGGGGGTTATTTTCTTGAAAATGTTTGGTTTAAAGGGTCCATCTAGGGGGGGCGCCTACTGGGTAGGCCCCATTTTTGATTAAAATGAGTAATTTTTCACATTTTTTTTGTGCTTTTTAAGCTTAAAAACCCGCGCGGGTTTTCGGACCGCGACCACCCGCCCCATGACAGGGCAATGCGGTTACACGACCCGCCATGCCCTTGTACAAGGCAGCGGTCACGAGACCCCGCCGCCTTTAAGGCGGTAATGTTACAAAACCCGCCCCCCCTGCTCAGGGCGGATGGTTTTGCACAGAATGCAAAAGAACCTCACTTAAAAGCTTTTACTTGTATTTTTAGCATTTGTACGTGTTTTTATGCTTCTCTTGATATTGGCTAATTAGATACTAACTTACTCTTCCTTGTGTGTTTTTGGGTGTATGTAGGCAAAAGAGGAGTACATTAGATGGAGCCGGGAGAGAGAGTGCCTACTGGCTGAAATCCAGGGGTATTGGATGCCCTCTCACTCAGATGAGGAGGACACATTGCAGAGGGCTGGCATATTGCATATATCGCGTGTGCCCCCACGTTGCTCCATCCAGTCACATTCTTTGTGACCTATTTCTCATATTTGGATGCAGATCGGAACACTTTCCGATTGCCAGGGGTCCGTGGTGAGTGGACCATCACTTTGGAGGATGTTTACCACATCTTGGGGGTCCCAATTATTGGGAGGAGACTTACACTAATAGACAGCAGGCTCCAGGGCACATATATCGCTCAGTGGGCTGGTTATATGGGGGATGCAAACCATTTCTACGGGGCCAAAGAAGAGGAGTGCGAGTTAGATCCATTCCTTCTTTGCCCATCCCTATCTTTAACATAGGCCATTATGGGGATCCTTGCCTCGAGACTCATCGGGGACAAGGGAGGGGATACATTGTTATACTGCTGGGGCCCCATTATTGCACAGATAGAGGGACATGGCTTTCTAGAAATACGCCTGGGGCACGGAAATTTTGGGGACCACCTACCATGACTTATACAGGGTGGTCTGATTGCAGGGATTCAGTCCTTGAGCCACCCCACTCTAGTACTATGAGTTGGGTGTATGAGCGTTTCATTCCGTATGGCAGAGGCGTGGAGGTGGCAGATCCCTGGGGTGGTGAGGGCAGCCCCGATGGTCAGGTATGTCAGTGCTCAGAGCACCTCACCAGCTAGTAGCCACCCTTACCACGGCAGACATGGAGGCTACACCCTTTTTGTACCTAGCTTATGGCCGGTATATGGGGAGAGGAGACTACGACATTGAATCTCCTGCTCCATCACAGGGCAGCTTATTGATCGTGTGGGCTGGGTAGAGGTACATCCCTTCAGCAGGGTTCCTCAGCAGTTTGGCCTCCCCTACGCGGCTATGCTTCCTCCAGTAGCACCTCATTTATAGATCAGTCCGAGAGGCTAGAGGGGGGCCTAGAGGCCGTGGTTGGACAGCGGTTACCCATTGGCATTCCTATTACATCCAGGGGGATAGTTCGGGCCAGAGGGAGAGCTGGTGCGCCTCAGGCACCATTACTTCAGATTCACTGCAGGGTCCTGCTCATAGCAGTGAATGACCCCATAGATATTGACTCCGATTCTGAGGAGTACACAGAGGGAGGGTCAGAGGAGCAGACCTTGACGAGAGTTCTGATCCTGAGTGGCATGATACTCAGGATATTCTGTGGGAAGAGAGGGAGGAGGAGAGTGCAGAGAGAGAGACCGCGGCTTCTGAGGAGCCACTCTCCTGAGGCCATGGTGGAGAACGATGAGTCCGTTGCGGGGCGCCATGTTGCCCCTACCACAGGAGCAGCCTCTCAGTCAACATTCGGCATCAGTAGCAGGTGCTGGCCCTGGTGACCCATCTTCAAGGAGGCCTGGTGATCCGAGTAAGTTATCCTCTCCTCCTTTCAATGCTTGTTTTGTTTTAGGATTTGTTTTCAAATGTTAACTCTCCTTAAGGATTTGCATTGTGTACACTTTAATCTCTTGCCTAGTTCCTAATTCGTTTTTCTTTCTTTGCTTTGCAGAGACTGTTGATGAGTGGCAGGATCTAATCCATAGGGTTTGCGTCGATTCTTTGATGATCCCTATGGATAAGACCCGTGCGGAGTTATCCGTGGATGCCGGAGAGCCCTCAGCAGCCGGCAGGCACATTGACGTCTTTGCTCCCATTTGGCATGTGGCCAAGATCGGTGTCAACTCTCCATACAGAGTTGGCCGGCTATAGGACAGCCGAACATCTTATGAGGAGCCACATTCTCATGGCTCCAGACTACAATTGCCCCTAGGGACCCTAGCCCTCCGTCCATTCAGAGCCCCAGCGTAGCCGGAGTCCTAGGCGAGGGCACGCACCTTCAGTGGGATCGGCACAGGGGTTGAGAGGCCACTTGGCTTTCTGTATTTGTACTTATATTCTTTTGTGTATTACGGGCTCTTGGAAGCGTTATATTAACCAAATTGAATTAATGTGCATAATGGCATTGTATAACAAAGTAAATTAATTTACACCATATGCGTCGGTTTTGGATCACAACATATAACGTGGATTCTACTTTCTGAATGGGGTAAAAAAACCACGAAGAAAATTTTCCCATTTATGTGAGAAATGATTTCTAGACCATGTATGCAATGGAACTCAGATAGTCCAAATCGCTCTTGCTCCCTGTTTGTGTAACCTGAAATAAGCTACATACATCCGATATATGTAGCCTATATACTGTGATTTTAAATAACCCGAAGGGTTCTATAACCTATTTAAGTGATGGGGCACACCCCAATTTAATAATTAGTTAATTGGCATAACTAATGAAACCTAATATATAGAGTTTATATTAAATAATAACGAAGAACATATACTCACAATATTCTTTAATTATAAGCTACTAGTATTATGAACGAGGGGCTTAATCATTATTTTTCTAACACTTCCCTCCTTAATATTAAGTGGGGATCCATATGCCAAAAATTACATGTTTGTACAACATGATTTAAAAATCCATAAACCAATTTTTTTTTAGGCTAGCATATGTATTTTTGAAGGAATTATAACACCTTCATCATGCTTAACTTACCTTTTGGTACAAAAGGATTTGGAATCCATAAATCAGAAGTATGATTTAGGCCTAAGCATGATTTTTGAGACTATATTTCATTCGTTTTTGACTCAAAGTTTGAATTGATTGT